>CM064483.1:46242154-46443491 GCA_032716605.1 Paralithodes platypus | reverse complement strand
GTCCACTAATCCTGACCCGCCATCCCACTTTTTCTTGGGATCCTGATGTCTCCGATACAAGATCCCCTCGGACAAGAAAAAATCACCAGGCTGCGCATCCCCATCGCTCTCCAGTTCGACAGCACCATTACCACACGCCCTGACTTCAGGATCTTCCAGCTGCAAGGAACATATATCAGCAGGTGCGAGATTATCCAAGTTCATCTTAAATAATTTATTTCCACCTCCAATGTCCCGCTGAGCCATCCTTTCCTCACGCTGCGCATAACGATGCTGTCGCAGAGTCTCTTCCTGCCCTGCACCTGCACTAGCGGTGACAGGCCCCGGGGCCTCTCCAGACTCTAACATAGGTGCCAATAATGAGTCACCAAGAAACACTGCCGGCTCAAAACTCTCCAATTGACCAACACTTCCCGTTTTCTTGTGACCTTTCCTCCGCGGTTTGATAGACTGAGGTGGTGGCTGCAAGGCTCCGGATGTCTGAGAACGCGTCACAACAGACGCCATGGTTTGTACGCTACACATCTCAACCCACTCCTGTTCCTCCCTACTAACGTCGGCCACCTTCTCGACAACGACCAAGGGTGAAACCTTAGAAGCAGGCACCGCAAAGTCGTTGCCGAGGAGGAGGTCGACGCCCCCAACAGGCAAGTGCGCTACAATTCCGACATCCAGCTCCTTCGCCACACCATCCACCTCCAGCTCCATCCGCACCAGCGGGTAGGACTTCGTAGCATTGATCCCATGAACTACCACCACCCGAGCAGCGTTAATCGGTCTACCAGTAAAGTTCCTTAACAAGGTCTGAGAAGCCCCAGTATCACGCAATAGCTTAACTCCTCGCCTTTCGCCAGCCCACCTCACAAAACCATGCCCTCTATGACCCCCAAAGACGTCGCGGACAGGGTTCGAGCCTTCCGGACTCTTGAACACAGGCTGTGTCCCAACCTCTGACGAACTACCCTTGGCAAACTCAGAAGATATAGGCGACACCCCTATGCTGCGGGCCAATGACACAACCTTGTTTTGTGGCTTGTTCGGACAAGCATTTGCAAAGTGACCCTCCTTGTGACATGCAAAGCACTCTTTACTCTTTGGTTTCCCTTGGGAGTGGGAGGTACCATTCGACTTCTTATACGGGACGGTATTTGGTTTATGTTCAGTTTTATTGTCAATGCTACATGGTTTTGTGTATTTATGTGTATCAAAATTCTTGGGAATGGGAGGGGTACGATCCTTTGCACCCGACTCACTCCTAGCTGCTGCTTCGCACCCTCGAATTAATGACAGTCGGCGGTCAGCCATTTCTGCTGCCTCCTGGAGAGTTCTAGGATTGTTTTCCTTTATATTTAATGTTAAGTCCCCGCCTGTGCACTTAAAGAACTGCTCCAAGAGAACCAGCTCACTCAACTCCTCAAAAGTAGCTGCCCTCTCAGAACGCAGCCAATGTTGTAGTGCATCAGACAAGTACTGGGCGTGTTCTAGGAGGGTACTATCCTTGCCCTTAGTAACACCCCGAAACTTCAAGCGGTAAGTTTCTGGTTGTAACTCATAGGCCCGTAGCACTGCCTTCTTTAGCTCATCATGAACTACACAGGAATCTAAAGGTAGTGCATCATACGCTTTTAGCCCCTTTCCTAGGAGTCTTGATGAAACTAATGCTGCCCACTTTTCCTGAGGCCACTGGTGTTCCGGACACTTCTTCTCAAATCGCATAAAAAACTCAGTCACACATAACTCATCGAACACAGGAACTAGTTTAAGCAGGTGCGACAATGATTGGTCCCAATGTCTGTTACCTCCCCCAATATTTCGCCCTGTTACCTCCACTCGAGATCTCTCCAGCTCCCTGTCAGCCCGATACCTAGTAGACTCTGCCTGCAGTTCAGCCTCTCGTATAGCTGTTCTCTCTGCAGCCTCAGCCTGAGCTCTAGCAGCCTCAGCCTGCACACTAGCCTGTCTTTCGGTAGCCTCAACCTGAGCTCTAGCCTGCTTTCGGCGGCCTCAACCTTGGCCATCTCAAGCCGAAACAACAATTCTGGAGTCAACCCTTGAGGAGGGGAAGGTGCATTTAATGGAGAGGGTCCCTGTGATTGAATTCCACGCTGCCATTGACCATCAACTTGGGGGTATGTACTAAATTCAGGCACCCTGACGTTTGATACGGGGGTAGAGTGGAGGGGGGGCTGGGGACCGGGGCCCCCAGTCGCCTCTCCACCCAGGTCTCTCCCTTCTAAACCCAATATCAAAGTCCTCAGCTGATCTTTCCTCATGCCACTTAAACCCTGGTGACCCTGAAGACCTGCCACACACTTTAAGCCATACTTATTCAGCTTCAACACCCTGGTAGCGGTAAGGGGCACCTCTAAAAATCTTCTAGCACCCTCCTCGCTATCGACTAGCCACTCCACAGGTCTTTCTCCCTCCGAGCCCGTATCGTGACCTGACCCATCACTGTGTTCTGATGTATTAGACATGTTTGTGTACTGCAGTAATTATCACGGTTATAGAATGTGCCTTATCTCCTATGCAAGTATGTATATACTAATGTTATTTAAAGTCTTTTTAATGTGTTATATTGGTTGCTCCAAAAAAAAACTCTATGTCCACTGTATTCCTCTAATCATAAGGAATCTCAAAACAAATGACCACTATATTCCTCTGTTCAGTAAATCCTATGCAAGGTCGCCATTTGTTACGTCCTGGGATATATAAACACTGGGCTCTTTCTATTGGACTAGGTATGCGGCAACAAGCAACAACGGAAAAACGCTAGATCCAACCCTTATCTATAAACCCAGGCAACAAACCACCCTAAACCATCAAGAGTCCTGCCTGGACAACAAGGTATCCTATGACTCGGTTACAGGGTGCACGCACTATAGACTGCTGATAGTCAAGCAGGCTATATAAAAGATCTCACAATTAAGTTGACTTAAAGCTTCAAGGAAAAGATAGATAACGGAATTAAATTGCAGAAACAATTTAATAACAAACTAGAAGAAAGTACATTTAACATTACGTTAATTAATACAATTAATCACCCCTGCATGAAAGAAGGTGAAAGCAAACAGTCCTCAAAACATCGTACCGGTAGACAAGATGCGGGGTTCTAAACTGCATGCGGCTACTGTAGGATCTGATGCTTAGCAAAGAAAGTACGTTACGGATTTAGAGAACTCTCAACTCATAAGCAGGAATAAATACTAGTGATAGGACCTATAGTGTATAATGGCATAGGTATAATTAAATAAAGGCAGCAACTCGCAACATAACCACATACAGGTGTGCTTCTCACTCTTAGTCAGGCAAGCCTGCTCGGACAGAGTCTCTAAGCCACACCCTGACTCACAATGCTCACAAAAACGGTAAACTGTGGCACAATAACAAGCATACAGAAATAATAAACCCCTAGCTGTTAATCTGCCAGGAGGCAGAGGTCTAGCCAGAAGGATATAGGCTTCGGATACCCGGGCTGAGCCACCTGCTCTAGCCTAGGGACGTTCCCAGGTCTGTGTGCCAAATTACTCTAATTGAAAGGGTGCTCTCTTGAGAGACACAGATCCCAAGTATCTGACTCTCTCCTGGCGACCCTAAAACAAAAGCAAGACGTGCTAGCGCAGTGCTGAGTGGACTAGGCAAGGGCCCTCACACAACACAACACTAGACACACAGGGACACAGACAAGAAAATGCCCCCAGACTACCACGGGTATCCTAGTAAAGTCGTGCGGGTCCACAGGACTCGCACCAGCAGACTTTACTTAAAGGATCGCAAAAAGCCTCCCCTCCGGTCTAGCCCCTGCTAACCTGACACAAGAACACACTAGCAAGCATGAAACCACCAAATATGAGACAACAAAAAAGCTTCCTAGGTCTCATTAACAATTACGTCTCTGCGTAAGGCCCAAAATCTTATCTAATTATCTGAGAGCTCGTCGTTAATACAATAATAGATATAAGGTCTATCAAGGGGATGGGATAATTGAATAGATTGGTGAAGTAGTGGAAGGAAGGTATACAAAGTAAGAGAGAAAGTTTCTAAGTGGGGTTGAGAGGGATAGATATCAAGGGGGTCCGAAGGGTACGACAGTGAGGTGAGCTCTGAGTCTTGAATCTGTCTGGACCCCACCCTAGGCATGCAGAATACATCCCAGGCTTGGCAACACTCAACACAGTTGCCGGGTCAAAATCGTCTACCCCGTGCATGAGTCGAAACTAAGCCTAACGATGCAAACAAATGCATATGGCAACGCTTCAGGCTCGTCCCAAGCTAGACTCTCCGCTCGAAGCAACGTCCCCCTGCCGGTCTCTCTCTCCCGCTCGTCTCCTCCCACTCTCACTAGACTTACATCTTATATATTATAATGAAACAATCAACTATCGAGAATAAAATATACTAAGATGCGTTGGTTAAGAATAAGGGCAGCTACAAGCTGTGAAACAACATAAGAATATCCCAGACATTAGTTACATTGTCGTAGGATATATACTAAGGAAAAGCCGGCCGGCTGCCGCCAGCCGGTTTCTAAACGGCTGGGCAGCCGACGCGCGCGCATGCCCGCACGTGGCTACTATGCAGAAGCGTCACAATGTCCATAAGGCAAAAGTTAGCGAGGTCTGAAGGTTGCCAATTGTCTCCAAGTGGAAGGCAGAGACCGGGATTGACACTGGGTTCCTGCACCACATTTGCAATTGGTGGTACCACACTTGAGCCGGCCACATTGGCGCGATCATCGAGACTATGCCCCGGTAACCGCGTAGTTTGTGAACTACTTGACACAAGAGTGAAGTGTCGGAGGAAAAAGATAGATTGAATTCCACCTGTTCCAGTCCTCTAGTAAAGCGTCGGGACCCCCCGCCGGAGTTATTGCCCGGCGGGTCAGATAGAGAGGTAGTCTGTGATTTCCCTCGAATGCAAAGAGTTCCACTTGTGGACGGTATGGCTCTGCAATCATTTTGTCGAAGACGGTTTGCTTGAGAGCCCATTCTACTAGTGTGCTCTGTCTCCGAGACAGGGCGTCCGCCCAGATGTTCGCTATCCTCGGGAGGTTAACTGTGTGAAGATGAATGCTCAGTGATTCGGCCAGAGCAAAAATCTGTTCTCACAACCCTATCAACTCTCGAGACCTCGTTGACCCTTGCTTCTGAATGCAGTGAACTGCAGTCAAGTTGTCCATTCGAAATGCAATTGACTTCCCCTGCAAGGAAGAGCCATGAGTTTGAAGGAAAAATAATGGGACTAGAAGCTCTTGTTTGTTGATGTGAAAAGTTACGTCTTGGAACCAAAGACCCTGAGCTTGGTGACCTAGGATGGATTGATAACCCCAGCCTATTACCCCTGAAGCGTCTGTATCTACCCATACCGTAGGTGGAGGAGAAACTCATGTCATTATAGAGTGCAATGTTTCGGTCTTTGCCCAGACCGAAAGTAAGTTGTGAATTAACCGAGGAATCGGCCATAGTTTTCCAGCCAGCAATAGTGGGAAAAATTTGTTGCCTTCCATGATTAATCTCTTTACTTTCAACCGGCCCAACTTCACAGTTAATTGGATTCAGTTGAGTGAACCGACCAGGGACTCCCACGTTTTCCTTGTCGTATTCAGACTGTGGCAAAAACGAAAAAGTTTCCTGCGAAATCTGTTGCGATTGGCCACACTCTGAGTAAGAGTCAGATTGGCAGTGTCCCAGACCAGTCCTATCCACTGAATTTCTCTTGTGGGAACAAGGAGAGTCTTTGCCAAGTTGACCTTGAATCCTAGAGTTTGTACATGATGTAATATTTGATTGACATGGAGATGACATAACTCCTCTGACTCTGCCACTACTAGCCAGTCGTCTAGATACCACAACACCTTGATACCTGGGGCTAGCAAGGGCATGAGGGCCTGCCGGACTAATTTTGTAAAAAAAATCGGTGCCAGGTTCATACCGAAATGCATTCTCTGAAAGACGTAAGTCTCTTGCCTGATCCTCAAGGCGAGGAATTTTTGGAACCTTTTGTTTATGGGGACATGCCAATAGGCGTTTTTCAGGTCTAATGAGCACATCCAGCCTTGCAGCGGGAGTGAGAGCCTGATTTGATTCACTGTAAGCATACTGAAGGGTGAATTGTGAATATGTGTGTTCAGACGCGAGAGATCGACTACTGGTTGCATCTGCACACTATCCCTCTTTGGCACTAGAAAGAGTCTGGAGGTGAAAACAGGGCAAGTTGGATCTACCAGGACAATGATTTGCTTGTTGATCATTTCCTGGACAAGTGACTCCACCTCTAAAGAAACATTGTTGAATTCTAGAGTTTGACGTAGACGAGGTCGCCGGAGCCACCGCCAAGTTATGCCTTTGCTTATCAGTGTCCTGGCCCACATCCACCGGGGCCAAGCCCTGCGACATGCTCGGAACGACCCCTACCAGTTTCTGTACTGAGTCTGTCTGGTAGGACAACTCTCGAATCCAACTCGCCTGCGGTACGCCCCGGGAGAGAGAGAGTGTAACTGACTAGTTTTTTGGTGGTGGCGGCGGAGTGGGGTTAGACGGCTGGCTAGATTTGGCAGGCGTCTGTCCTTGATTAGGCTTTTGGTGTGACTTACCTCTATAGCCTGAATATTTCCCCTGCCAAGGTTTGTGCTGAGTACCTCCCTGCTGCTGAGGAGGCCTTGGGTCTCGAAAGGACTGTTTAGTCTGAGTAGGTTGGGGCTTTCCGCCGTTCTTAGGTTTCGAGTAAGGTTTCTTAAAGGTCTCTTTCTTTGGCTGGGAGGTACTCTGCTTCCACACATCTACCAAATTGAAAACAATACTCCATGTCTCTAGAGGGAGAAGGGGTGCAGTTAATACCAGGGAAAGAGTTACTCGGCAGGCTATGTCCTCCGGCAACTTCTTTACCAAGTAAACCCTCATATCCTGCCTTGCTCTAACCGCCTCCATGATAGCTATTCTGATATCACCCAAAGAGTGAATAGAATTTTGCAAAAGGAGCCTACGTGACAAGTCCGTGGCTTTTCTTACATGATGGTCTGAGATGGCTTTATAGTTCTCGTGAGTGACTGGGCAACCTGGCGTCTGACGAGGTATTGAGAGAACAGTCTATAAGCTTTGTTACGTAGCTTAAAGTGGCTGTCTAAGTGAGCCGGAGGGGGTGTGGAAAAAGGTTAGTGCAGGTCATAAATTGATAGTTTGAGAGCTGCCAGGAATTCAAATAAAGCAGGTGACACTCCTCCTGCTTTGTTAACTGGTAAAGTGAACCATGAATGAACTTCCTGATGGATCTGATGGGAGGATTTAGTTGTAATGGTAGACACACATAACTGCACCTCCAGATCCCAGTCCACCCACGGACCTACACCTACCTGCCCAACCGGCAAGACTGGTGTGTTTGTCTGATCTAGCACCGGGACTGTATCCAGTTCCGGCGTAAATGCATGCAGAGCTTTTATGTCATTGCCGCTGTCATTTCGTGACCAGTCAGCAAACAGTTTTGCAGATGAGGCCGGAGATATCGCCGGGGAGGCAGAATACACAAAGAAATCAGCACAATAAATATTTGGGATGGCCTTAATGGAAACATATAATAACCTTCCTTGCACATCCTTAGCTCTAAGCATCCTACTCTTGTTAACTTCAATGGTCCAATCACTAGGGACCGGTAGCTCCCCCGATACGGTAGCTTGTGCCAGGTGTGGTTTCTGTGGTATTGACGGAACCCATGAGCAATCTGGCCCATAGAGGAGAGGCATAGGGCCTCTCCTCTGTGGGCTTATCAAGATGGGGAGGAGTAATGTCTGTAATGACACGTACGTTAGTGGTAGTCAAGGAGGCCGGCACTGGCGTGCTTCTAGCCGTGGCAAAGAGGTATGGGGATGTGAAACACCTGAGGGCTCTAACGGCCTTACCGTAGACTCAAGTGGGGGAACTACTGGTGTGCTAGTGGAAGGAGCTTGAGAAGTTGGTAGCTGATACTCCTGCATCACTCTGTGGAGAATATCATTTAGTTCCTCAGTGATAACACACTTACTGTGGGATCCTCGAGAGGACTGAGACCCACCTTCTGACTCTACTTCATTATTAACTGGTTGAGCTGAGGACAGTTCTATGTCTTCCGGCTCCTCTGGTAGTCCTATCACTTCCGGTGTTGGTGGCCGGGGAACAGTCACTGGGGCCGCCGGTGGCCACACCAGATCAGGGACTGACGAGGGTATTGTTTCTACATGTCCACTTTCCCTATTCATGTCCTGAGTATTAAGATTAACCTGTGAGGGTTCTGATTGTCTCCAGATCCTCCGGCTTTGTGCCACGGGTGGCTGGGAGTCCTGTATCACCTGAGAGCTATCAAAAATCTGATGTGAGCAAGAAGGAGAACCCATATACTGATCCGCTAACACTCTGTTAGATATAGCCGGGGGACCGTTACGTGGCGCATAACTTAACTTAGGAATGGCGAATGTAAACTCTTGCGGCTCACTCAAAGATTGTTCATACCTGGGACTAGACTCCATCCCCTCTGCCCCTACCTCTGAGTCACCAGATTGGACATTAGACGTTAGAGAGGTAGGAGTGGAGGGAGGTGGCCGCGACCCCGTCAAGGGCTGGGGAAGCGGTTGCGAGATGACCGTACGGGCACTTATAAGACTTCAAGTGGACGGCGTTGAAGAAGCAGAGCCCTCCTTCCGGCGTTTTGTCGACCTTGACGACTCGACGGAAGAATGTCGGGACTGTTTCCTAGGAGATCTAGAACGAAATCTAGATTTGCGCTTCGGTGAAGGCGACCGTTTCCTCTTAGACCGGTTGGGAGGAGGGGGGGACTCGGCACTGTCACTTTCACTACTAGTTACTACCTGCTTGGAAAGTACTTTCGATTTAGTTTTAGGTTTGGTTGACTTGGCCGGAGTTGACTTAACTAATGGAGATTTAATGACTAGGTGCTCCCAGAGCTCCTCGTCATCGCAATGGAGAGCTTTATGGGCAGTGTCTTTCGCATAAACGTTAACAATTTATTTAATCTCCTTCAAGGCTGCTAAGCAAGAAAAATCTCTCTTATCTAACACTGCCACTCTTAACTCAGAACACATGGAACACCGTTTCGATACCCATAGTCCCTTGAGCGATCAAGACACTTTACACATTTTATACATAAATTGTGAGCAAAAACTGGTAATAGAGAGCAGGTTAGGCGTAGCGCAAAGTTCAAAGCGAGGCATGATGGAGCTAGGGACCCCCCCCCCCCCTGCCGTAATGGGCAACTCCTCTTCTGCTGCCAGAACCGCTACAAGTGAAGTGTTGAGATTCTGGAAATAGAACATTTCCAGGAATCAATGCTCATAAGGATAACCTGAGAGGTGTTAACACATCCTACCTCAAGTCCGCCGGAAAATTAGTTATAGCCACTGCTACTCTAACCTTCCGCTGGACCCGGTAGAAAGACCCCGGGTCTTTCTTTTATCATATATATGAACTGCTTACCTGTGACAAAGCGTCAATGGCCCAATAGACCTTCAGCATATTACTATCATTGACTGTTTGCACTAGATAGATGGTTAACTCACTTCATGACTTGAGTTTTGGTTAAGCTCACTTGACTGTTACGCCGGGCGAGAGAAGTTACTGCGTGAGGTTATCTGTCAGGGCGAGTTCACCCGGTGGACCGAGTTGACTCCCTTACGAATTTAGCATATTCCGCCGGAAGGTTCGTGGTTCAGCACACCACGCTGGGACATTTGGTTGGTTTCTCATCGTCTGAGACGAGAAAACGCCGGCTCTGCTGAGAATGCCGCCGGAAAAACGAATCAAAATTTTCAGAGGTGAGGACTTATATGGGAAAGTCAACCCCCCCCCCCCTCCCCCCACAAAAAAATAAATAAATAAATAAACGGGACATCTCCCAAACCCCTCAAGCATGTAAAGCACACATGCAAAAACACATATAGGGGAAAATATTAGGCTTAAACCATAGACTCCTTTAAAGGAGTCTATGGCTTAAACATATATAGAGCTTAATTAATAAATAATAAATAACGCCTAGCCTACATTGGAGACCCCTAATGAGGCTGACCATGAGGTGACGACGAAACATCGAGATGGCTGCAACCAGACGCTCCGAAGACCCAGCAGCAGCAGCACGAGGAGGAAGAGGCCCACGATAGGAGCCCACGATAGGAGCCCACGCGCAGATACAGACTCCAGAAGATTCCACACCACGTGTAGCAACCCTTGTACTAAGGCATCTACTAAAATAAAACTATGCAACTACCTCATAGTGACGGCCAGAAGCATACACTTGCGGAATCGTAGCCCCCTAAATAACTATCAGAAAGCTAAAGGCGCAAAAATAACACACAATAACAAACATGGCACGATGATCCTGGGATACATAGGCGCCTGTTACAATAGTACCCTAATTTAACACCTTACGAGCGGGCCCGTCAGTTTTTTTCCACTATGCGCCCAGCGGGTTTTTGTTTACCCTAAATGGCCTTGTTTCCGTGCTCTTTTTCATGCATAAACAAGAGCCAGAGCGTAATACAATTATGTATCCCTGAAAGGGCGTAAATTGAGCTTTCCAATGTCACCAGAACCATCCTTCTACGACCACGCGTTCTCTTGCAACGATCGTGCAACATGAGTGCAAAAACCCTAAAATACGGTAATTTCCTTATATAATTCCCTGTGTGGTGAGGTAGGGAGGGTGGAGTAGTGTGGAGTAGATGTCAGTAGGTGCGCGGGGTCCGTGCCGAGCGGTCATGAGGTAACCTACGCTCCTCCCGTTGCTCGTCTCTCTCTCACAGCCATTCTTGCTCAAAAATTGCACACGGACTTAAGTCGGTCCCCGCCACATAGTCCAGGTTTTTAGATACGGACTTAAGTCGGGCCCCGCTAATTAGGGGTTAAATACTTCCTGCGGACGTACGAATGGGGTAGCCTGTGCTAGCTAATCTAGAAACCTGTTCAATACAACTCAGATGTATACAAATAAGCAGGGACTCACTAGAAGCGAGCGAACGAAGAATGAAGCTGGAGCACAGAGCAACCCACCCTCACGGAACGGACAAATAAAAATAATAATAATAATAATATGTATTCAGTTAGCAATTTACAGAGTTGGTACCACATAGTATGTTACAAATATGACATGTACCAGCCTTGCATAATTCCAACTAAGGATAGCCCAATAAGGCCGTTAGGCGTATTTCCATTAGGGTCCTTGTGGGATTAGGTTAGCTGGGGAAATGGGGAGGATAAAGAAATAGATACTTTAGAGAAAGTATTTCTAGGGGGTTATTTTAAGATACCTTACATCCTATAGTAAATATCAGTAATCTGTAATCAGTAATATTTTCAGTTTGGTTTGTCTATCTCTTATGTCGTATTTAGTAGTAGACATAAGCTTGGTGCTCCCTTCTCGCAGGTTCAGGTGTTCCTTCAGGCTACGTCTGAAGGAATACAGTGTTCTCTTTTCACGGACTGACTGGGGTAGGTCGTTCCAGTCTTTGATGGCAGTGAAGAAGAATGTTTAATTACCCTGTCCTTGGATTCTCGGGACCTTAAAATTAAACATCATGTTTCTTGTATTATGTCCACTCCTCTCATTTGCTTTAACAAAATCATTCTTTAGATACTCTGGAGCTCTGTCATAGAAAAATTTGAAGGCATTAGTGAGCCTGATTTGTTTGGCCCTGTCAGAGACATTGAGCATACCTAGTGACTGAAGTTGTTCCTGGCCAACATGTGATCTGGGTCCTAGGTTCAGCATGAACCTAACCATTTTATTTTGAGTGACCTGAAGTTTGTGCTGTGCTGATTTAGATGATGCAGAGTACCAGGATGACACAGAATAGTCAAAATGACATTGAACAAGCGCTTGGCAGAGGGTCTTTTTGGTCGCCGCGGGCAAGCATCCCACCTGTCTATACAGGTATTTTATACGTGCTCTACACTTACTCGATAGATTCCAAAATGGTTTCACCTGACAAACTCGCGTCCAGTTTTAGTCCGAGATATTTAACTTGTGACACTGTTGTTATAGGAATATCATTACAGTTGACCGAGATGCCCACAATGTCTTTCAGTTTGCGTTTTGTTCCACATAAGATGGCTTCCGTCTTGCCCAGGTGAAGAGATAGTCTATTGTCCACTAGCCATTCACTACATGATTCTAGTTCTTTGGAAAGTGAAGCAGCAATACTTATTGGGTCTTTTCCTGAAACCAGAAGCACGCTGTCATCTGCATACAGTAATAATTTACATGAGACGCTCAGTTCCATGTCGTTCACATAACAGAGAAAGAGTAAGAGACAAAGGATGCTTCCCTGCGGGACCCCACAGTTAATTGGCATAGGATCAGATATATTATCATCAATTTTGACTCTTTGGGTTCTACCACTAAGATAAGATTTAAACCAGTTCACAGACCCGATGCCCATTGCTTGTAGTTTATTACATAGGATATCATGGTCTACTGTGTCAAACGCTTTTTGTAGATCAAGAAGAACCATACCTGTGTAGTTACCTTTAGACATTTCTTTACGAATGTGATCCGTTAAGTGGATGAGACAGGAGTCTGTCGAGTACATGCATCTGAAACCTGATTGAAACTTATAGAATAGATCATTTTGTTTGAGGTAGTGTTCAATTTGGGTGTATATCGCTCTTTCAAGGATTTTAGATACAATACATTATATGCTAACTGGTCTGTAGTTGACAACTTCTAGTTTATTTCCTTTCTTGAATAGAGGGGTTACAATAGCTTCTTTCAGTTCAGCAGGTACAGTGTTGGTGTTAATTGACAAGTTGATGATGTGGGTTTGGGGGCCTGCTATACCAATGGCTCCATCTCGTAGAAATTTGGCAGGAATTTTGTCTGGTCCTGTGCTTTTATGTACATTTAGGTTAGACAGCTCGTCAAAAGTGTATTTTGGTGTAACATTTTGCAATCCAAATGTGTTTGGGTGTATGTCTTTATCTCTGTAGAAATTTCAAAAGGTGGCCGTTGTTGTCGTGTATTTATTGAGATGTTGCGGTAGGTTCTGTGCAAGTGTGTTTGCTATGGAGGTGAAGAAGGAGTTGAAGTAGGTTGAAATTTGTCATTTATCGTGGCAAACTTGATCATTAATGGTGAGAGCAATATTAGTGTTAGACGAATCCCTTGTCTTGTTGCTGTAGCCTGTTGTTTTTAGGTGCCTCCATAGTTTCTTTGGGTTATTCTGATATTCCTCTGCCTTATTGTGAAAATAATTAGTTTTCGCTGATTTTATTTTCCTACTTAGTTTATTTCTGGCCCTGTTGAACTCATGTTTCAGACCTTGATCTTGTCTATGTTTCGCTAACCTTTTTAACAGATTGTCTCTGTGTTCCAGATGGTGTAGTATGTCATTGTTGATCCATGGGTCTGACCTTGCTTTAATTCGTATGACTTTCAGAGGAGCTATTTCGTCTAGGATGTTTGTGATGATTGTTCTGAAGCCAACCCATGCATCATTGACGTTTGTACTTCCAAACACTGGAGACCATAAAATGTCCAGAAATGTTTCTTTATTGTAGTTTCTGAGTGACCTTGTTTTGATAACCTTGTGATTATCTAGGGTAATTTTTGTGGTTTTCCGTGTGCAATATGTGACGAAGTAATCACTTATCCCAGTCTGTATAACCCCTGATTGGGATATTTTGTCCTCTCTGTTACAGTTTATGTGGTCTAATATTGTGGCAGTGTTCTCAGAGATACGTGTGGAGGTTGTGATGAGTTGTTTGTGGTTGTGCATTGTCAGTATATGCCTATATTCTCGTACAAGCCTATTATTTCGTTGTTTGTAACACAGGTTAAAATCCCTAGTATGATGGATTCATTCCGAGGGTCTAGCGATGACAAAGTTCGTTCAAATTTGGTCAAGAATTGTGTGTCGTCTGGTGGCCTATAGCACACCCCAACTGTGATGGGTCTTGTCCTCGGCAGGTGTAGGTCGATCCACAGAGCTTCGTGATTTTCTACATGGAGGTCGGTCCTAGTTGTGTGTGTGAGGTTGTTTTTTACATACAGACATAATGCTCCCCCATGCCTATTGCGATCATTCCTAACCATATTGAAACCTTGAATGTTTATTTCACCATCGTTCATACTTGAATCCAGCCAGGTTTCTGTCATTGCAATTATTGAAGCTTTGGCCTTATTAGCTAACATGTTTATTTCTGACAATTTATGGTACATTGATCTGGCGTTAATGTGGATAAGATGGAGCCCTTTGTTGGTGAACACTCTGTATTCATCTTTGATTTTGAATGTGTCCTGGCTGGATTCTGAGTTGTTAATACTTGGTTTATTTACATTAATATTCGGTAATGAATGCAAGGCACACTTATTGCAAAGGAATTCCCATTCTTCACTGTTGGTCTTCTTAGAGATGCACTTCATGTGAGCTACATATTTACACTTTACACAGTTTTGGATCTTCTGATGTCGTGTTATGAGTGATTCACAAATAAAACAAATGGTTTCGCGATGTTGTACAGCTGAGTTCCTACATTTAACACATTCAACTTCGTTTCTACTGTTAACGTAAATACATCGGTTATGAACAATTTCATTACAACTGTTACATTGTAAAAGTGAACTCCTATTGTTGAAACCAATATTACAGACTATACATAGTTTTTTCTTACTGTTTATCATACGACTGGAGGTGTGGTTTGGTCCGCGTCAATCAGCTGTTTGTGCGGGAGAGGGCGGGGGATACTCGCGGTCGGGCTGTGGTTGTTTGCTGTTGTTGTTGTTGTTTTTGTTGTCCGTTGATGCTACTTCCCTGTTGATGTATTTGCGAGTGCTACCTGTTTTTATTGTTGTTCTTGTTGCATGTTGTGCAACTTGGGTCGCCGATATCTGTGGTATTAATGGTAACGCTGCGGGTAGTGTAGTGTTGGTGGAGTGGGTAATAGCTAATTCCCTACATTTATCGCATTCCACTTCTTTTCTGCTGGTAACATAAGTACATCGATCGTGTACTGTTTCATTACAAATACTACATTGTGATGATGGACTCCTTTTGTTGAATTTAATATCGCACACTGTATATAGCTTCCTTTTATTGTTCGTCGTACGTCTGGCGGTGTGGTGATCAGCTGTGCTTCTAGGGTGTGAGCGCGGGGGTTGGGGACTGTCTGTGGCTATGTCTCCCCCTATGACCCCTCCCAGCCCCAGGAGGAGGAGGAGGAAGGAAGTATGGCCGCTAGAGGGCCAGCGTCAGGAATCCACATGCAAGAAATCCACGCATGGGAAAGCTTGAGTATAGCAATTATTAAGTTAATTTTTCTTTTTTCTTTTTAACAAAGTTTTTTCGTAGTGAGTACCCGATCATAAGACGATTCCATAAGAGAATACGCATTACCCTTATGAAGTGTAGTACTCTTGTCCTCCCGTGCGGTATATTCAAACTAGCGACCGCGGTGTTTGATGGGAGACTATTATACTAATAGGCATATCGTCAATGATGGAGGGGCCACTATTAAATATCAATTATATCAATGGACTCCCTATGGTGTTATGATTCCAAAAACAAATATTTTGTATAATTTTGAGCATTCTCAATTTGCCGTAATCAAAGTGATTTTGCGATGATGCAATGTTCAGGGTCATTTTAATTTATCACATTATAGCGGTGTAGTTGGATTTTTCAGGACGTTGCGATTCCAATGACTAATATTTTCGAAAATATCATGAGATCTCTTTTTTAAATGCCTACAACTGAATGTAGAAACGAGAAAGAGAGATATGGTCATAGATTGACATAGATACACTCGCCACACAGATCTTACGATCCCTGCGAGGTGGCCAGGACTTAATCCTAGTAGAGATAGCAACCCTAAGATAAAGTGGAAGGAAAGGATAGCAAAGATGAAGGCTCTCTCCCCACCCTCCGCTCCCTCTGGTAATATGCATTACATGAAACAATTAGAAGTGAATAACCTTGCAGGGCTTGGAAATTACCTGAAGGAATTTATAGTATAGTTAGATATGGAAAGAAACGGCATGCACACCTTCACTTTTTTTCTGCTCTCTTCAATTGAAAACGTGTTCATTCCTGCCAGGTTCTCTTGTCAGTGATCAGTTTCTACTGCAGACCAACTTTTCTGTGATATGAGTTTTACCTTTTTTTAAATGTGTATATTGAGTCACTGTCTATAACTTAATTTTGGGTGAGGGCTGGTTCTATCAGAGTGAGGAACTGGGCGTCCTCTACCCCCCTAGCCTATTCTATCTTATCTCTAACTAGTTTCTTATTTTTTTCTGCTTTGGAATGGAGTTTAGTGGTTTCGCCACAGCTGAGCACCCAGCATTCCGAATCACTACCATTCCTCTCAACCAATGGTGCCTGTTGGTCTTTCTGTACTGCTAACCCTAAGTTGTGATTGGCAAGGTGATGGTGTTAATGATGGCAGCAGTATAATCCTGCCATTATTGTCAGCGATAGTTTTCTGGTGGCCTTCTGTCGATAATTCTAACCTTACCTGATGTGGCGGCTCCATGAGGTGGACCGTTTATTACCGTCCTTTTCTATCTTTGTTTATGGTTATTCATTACATTTTAGTTAGTTTGCTTTTAATTCTGGCCGGTGATATACATCCTAATCCCGGCCCTTTAAATAAATGTTGTAGAGTATTGTACTCAAATATTCGGGGCCTGAAAGATAATCTTTATGATCTTTCTGTTGCATCAAAAATGTTTGACATCATTTGTTGTTCAGAAACTCTTGTTTCAGAAATGAGACATATTTCAGAACTTCTTATTTCCAATTTTAAGAAACCTATTTTACTTAGACACAATGCTATTCCTAGGGCCCAAGGAATGTGTTTATATATTCGTTCAGGTTTTAATGCCTCTCGTTTGTCCACTCATGAATGTAAATGTCATGAGGTTATTGTATTAAAACTCTCTAGCAGATTTAACAATGTTTATATTTTTTCATTATACCGGAATCCTAATAATGACAACAACATATATGATTGCTTGTTGACTGCTATGGCTAATATCCAATCGTCTGATCGTAAAGCTGCATTCATCTTTATGGGTGATCTTAATGTACACCATTCGGAGTGGCTTGACTCAGTTTCCCCTACTGATCAACATGGACGTGCTGCTCTGGATTTTGCAAATCTGTCAGGGTGTGAACAAATTGTTTCAGGTCCGACCCCTGTCTCAGGTAATCGTTTAGACCTTGTCCTTACAGATGTGCCTGGAGTTGTAGATGTCGATGTAGTTTCTCCTTTAGGCACCTCTGATCACTCTGCTCTGTCCATTAAACTCCAAACAGGCTTTGTTATCCCAAACATTTCCTTCTCCCGCAAGGTATTCCTTGAATCCCAGATAAATTGGCCAGGGATTACTCTAGATGTTGGTAATATTAATTGGCATAATATTTACCGTGCCCCTTGCCCTGTTGAGGCTCTTAACAATGTCCTCCTCGATATAGGTAATAGGAGAGTCCCAAGTAAGATTATAAAGACCAGGCTGAGGGATAAAGCCTGGTTCAATGAAGATTGCAGGCAGGCACAGCGGGTAAAGCAGATTGCATTTCTTCAATGGACCCGCTTTCGTACACGGCTTTGCTGGGAGAATTATGTTGGTTTGCGTTTGGATGCCCAGCGAATATATTCTTTAGCGGAAGCCGAGTACAACAACCATCTAAAAGCTATTCTGACTGGTGCAACTCAACCACACAAATGGTGGTCAGCTTTGAAAAAGAGTTTATTTGGTTTTGATAATTCTTTGCCACCACTGTGTAAACCGGATGGTTTGGTCACATTTGACCCTTGTGAGAAAGCAAATCTTCGAGCTTTCGTTTTTGAGAGAAAGCAGAGTGACTCTGAGGTTGCATTACCTCATTCTTGTTCTGAACCTAAATTTACAGCTTTTGCATTTAGATCCATTGAATTACAAACTCTCTTGAATGATTTGGATTCCTTTGGGGGTACCGACCCTACTGGTTTTTCCCCTCTATTTTTTAAAGGCATTAGCAAACTTTTGGCCCCTAAACTTGCTGTTATTTTTAGAATTTTAATCCGTTGTGGCATTTTTCCATTATGTTGGCATTCTGCTAACATAACGCCTATTCCAAAAGGATCATCTCCCACTGTTCTCCCAGAAGAGTATAGACCTATATCCATTACTCCGGTTTTATCAAAGGTCTTTGAACGCCTATTGGCCAAGCGACTCGTAGCTTTCACCAATAAATTTAATTTGTTGCCTCCAAACCAGTTTGGGTTTAGGAAGGGCTTCGGTACCTGTGATGCTCTTCTTGTCCTCACTCATGATCTCCAGGCTTCATTGGATGCTGGACATGAATCAAGATTAATATCTCTAGATTTTAGTTCTGCTTTTGATCTAGTTAATCATAAGGCTCTATTATTCAAACTCAGTTCCATGGGGATTGGTGGTTCAGTTTTAAATATAATTTCCACGATTTTAACTAACAGACAACAACGTGTGGTAGTTGATGGCAATTTTAGTCCTTTTAGCATTGTTAAATCTGGTGTACCTCAGGGTAGTGTACTGGGCCCTCCGCTTTTTATCCTTTTTACTAGTGATAATATGTGGTGTGGAGTTTCCTCTAAAATGATTGCGTATGCAGATGATGCCTCATTATATGCACCCATTACTTCTTCTGCTGAGAGAGATTTGATCGCCAATACTCTGAAAGATGATATACTAAATGTTTTCAGTTGGTGTGATCGTTGGGGTATGAAGCTGAACTCTGCAAAAACACATTGCCTTTTCATTAGTAGATCTAGGACACCTTTTCCTTTGCATCCTGAAATTATAATAAATGATTCTGTAATCAATCAATGTACCAAACTTAGGTTACTGGGTGTGACTCTTTATTCAAAACTTACTTTTGGGGCACACTTACTCTCAGTTGCCTCATCTATATCTCAGAAAGTTGGTCTACTACGTAAATTCATTTTTTTTTATTCAAGTGATGCTATTGTTTGGAACTGTTTTTACTCTTTTATTTTACCCTTCTTTGAGTACTGCTCTCTTGTGTGGCTCTCTGCCGCAGATTCCAATCTAAGGCTTCTGGATCGTGCTTTTAATCAAATAATGTTTCTGTTGCCTGACCTGGATGTTAACCTTGAACATCGTCGCCTTGTTGGGTCTTTGACTCTATTTCATAAGATATTTCTTAATGCTGATCATCCATTACATTCTAAAATTTCACCACCTTTTCGGCCTGTTCGTGTGACTAGATATTTCTTGGAGTTGAATAATCAGGGCTTTGCCCATGTTCATTGTATCACGTCACAGTATTCAAGATGTTTTACCCCATCAATCACAAAATTCTGGAATATTCTCCCTAATGAAGTAGTGTATGAGGAGAGCTCTCTGGTTTTCAAGACGAGGGTTAACGCCTTTTTAGTTAGCTAGTTATATCTTCCTGGCTATTTGTGCCCCTCTCTGAGACCCTTCGGGGTATATAGTCTCCCCATGGCTCTTCGGTGGGGCTCACATGTAGTATCTGATAATAATAATAATAATAATAATAATAATAATAATAATAATAATAGGGAGCTTATTCCACTCACTAATAATACTGTAGGTGAAGACATTTTTAGTTGTGTCTAGGTTCGCTTTCCTGCCTGTTAGTTTTAATTTGTTTCCTCTTGTGGAAACTTCTTAGGTTATCTTAAATAGATTAATATAATATATGTTACTAAATCCTTTTTGTATCATAAAAAACTTTATCAGCTGTCCCCTAATTCTCCGTTTCTTAAGCGAAAACAGATCGAGTTCCCTTAATCTCTCATTGTATGGTTTATTTCTAAGGGAAGGGATTAACTTTGTTGCTCTACACTGAACGGATTCAAGTTTCTCTATGTCCTTTATTAAGTAATGAGACCAAAACTTCACAGTATACTCCAGATGTGGCCTCACAATACTTTTATATAATGGTACAACTATATCTTTACTATGCCAATGACATTTTTTGTTAATGAATCCTAGAGAGAGAGAGAGACGGGGGAGGGGGGGGGGGGGCTGTCTGAGGACATAGGGCAATGTCCGGCTAAAAGGTAAATATTAGGCCATGAGACTCTCGAGTTTTTGTTTACATTAATTAGTGACCACTTTACCGGAGTGAAAGAGGGAATGATATAGGGGGTAACTATGTACCAGTAATTTCTCTTTTATTGGATTTCAGCTACATTTTATAAAGCTAAGGAAAGATATATGGTAGCTAAGCGAGTAATTGCGATTGTCGGTAGCCTTTGAATTGATTGACATCCTTTTTAAGTTAAGTAAAATCGTTAAATAGTTGCCAGAGTATAATGGAAATGTCGTCGCCAGTATTGAATGGGTTAAGGATAAAGTACAGAATTGAACCTCTTGTGGATCATGACACAGTTTGGCAGTGTAGTTTGGCTATCATTAGATGATTTTATAGAGCTTAGGAAGGATGTAGCTTAGGGCAGACTGGGAGGGTATTCAAGGTTTCTTTATTGATATTCCCTGGACCTCTTTCTTTTCTAATGATGCACACACCACCTTGAGCCACATACAAGACTTTGTAAAAATTGGACTGGAAACTTTTATTCCTCATCAAAAGTAAAGTAAAAGATCTAATTCACCTAAACGGTTTGACCATAATTGTGCTAGAGTAACTGAACAAAAAGCAATAGCCTACAATGCACACACAAGATCAAAAACACATGAAGCCTTTAATTACTTTAGAAACATCAGTAATCATGCCAAAACTGTATTAAACCCAACTAAATCAAACTTTCTCCACAAGCAGGCAAATAAACTTCTAAATAATCCAAATGATAACAAAATATTTTGGTCTACTCTTAACTCATTCATATCCAACTTCACTACTGCTTCATCCATTCCACCATTAAAATCTCCGACTGGCAATCTTGCTTGGTGGCGTTGTTTGTGTGTGTAAGTGTGAGAGTCCGAGTGTAGGGGTTGAGACAGTGAAGCACGGGAACGAGGTGGCTTCAGAGATGGGGTCGTTTCGGGCCATGAGTGAGCACCGTGCCTCATGTGAAGGCAAGATGGCAGGTGCTCGTTGTACTCTACGTGCTTCACATGTCTCACTCCCTAGACTGGAACAAGACCTCACGGGCTTCACTGTTCATTGTAAAGCGGTGAATGTTAAGGCTCTCAGCCTATGCCCGAGAGGAAGTAAGTTGGAATATAGAAAAAAAAAAAAAAAAAAAAAAAAAGTGACCCACGAGGTAAAGCTAACCTTCTTGCGGATATTTTCTCCACCAACTCAACCTTAGATGAAATAAATCAAGATGTCCCTGTACTTAATTTTAATTCGCCTGAAATTCCCTCACTTAAGATCCACACCAGACATGTCAAAACTATTTTGCAGAATCTCTCAGTAGAGAAGGCTCCTGGTCCAGATGAAATTCCTCCAATAGTACTTAAGAATTGCTCCTTGGTGCTCGCTCCTGTATTGGCAAAAAATTTCCGTCTGTGTACTCATACCTCATGCTTCCCAGTACCCTGGAAAGAAACAAACATCCATCCAGTTCCTAAAAAAGGTGCCTCTTCAGATCCATCAAACTACAGACCAATAGCTATAACTTCCACTCTTGGTAACGTCTTTGAAATTATATTAAATAATCACATAATTAAGCATCTTGAGAATAATACATTAATCAGTGATAGGCAATATGGCTTTAGACGATGTCGATCAACTGCAGACATTCTTTGCCTTCTTACGCATCAAATCAACCAAGCTACAGACCAACATGGTGAAACACATACAAAAGCACTGGATATATCAAAGGCATTTGATAGAGTCTGGCATCAATCCTTATTGTCGAAGATGTCACACTACGGCCTTGCATCATTAGTTCCACTAATTTCTTCTTATCTTCATAACAGAAAAGATATGTGTAATGGTAGATGGCCTTTATTCTCAATTTCACTCAATAAATGCTGGTGTTCCCCAGGGATCAGTTTTGGCCCCAACTCTGTTCCTCATTCATATCAATGATCTCATATCTACCACTCATAATCCAATACATTCCTACGCAGATGACTCAACACTCCACAGTTCCTTCACATTTACCAATTATTTCACCCAACCCGATCTTATAAATTCAAAAATAAACACTGCAATTTCTCTGAACCAGGACCTTTCTAGAATTAATGAATGGGGACAAAAGAATCTAGTTTCCTTTAATGCACAGAAAACCAAGTACATTAAATTTTCTAACCGACAGAATGTCACTGACTCCCATATATTTTTTAATGATGTAAATATTCCCACTTCCCCTGGTATTGACATTCTCGGTGTAACATTAACCCTCTCTGACATATGACGCGATTTTGAGCCTATTGGGGATACTTTAAAGCCTTTGTTACCATCAGGGGTATTTAGAAATCATTAGTTTAGTTACTTCAACCTCTGCAGTTGTCTTTGAGTTAGCTGTGGGCAGAAAACTAATTTTGGAGAGGCAATTATAAGAGTGAGAGAACTCTATTTCTTATTGCTAATCTGGCAACCTCTGCGTCATATGAGCGTGAAAGGGTTAACTACTCACTTGAGCTGGACACATTATGCTAGAAGCATTGCTAAGAATGCCTCTAAAAAACTGGGACTCCTGTACAGAGAATTTTTCACTGGCGAGCGGTTGGCCGTAATATATAGAAGTCATGTGCATTCTCAGATGGATTACTGTTCACCTCTGTGGAGTGGTTGCATTGAGGTAGTTGGACAAAATTCAAAATAAAGCTATTAGATTAATCAATAACCCTGCAATCACACAGGACCTTCCTACATTATCCATACGAAGAAACGTTGCATCCCTTGCATTATTCTACAGATATTTTCACAGCAATTGTTCCGAGGAACTTGCTTCAATTGTGCCGCCTCTCCACATCTTTCCCCGTAGAACTAGGGCAGCTGAGCGCCCATGAATTTACACTTTCTCCTCCACAATGCAGAACTTCTGCTTATCAAAATTAATTTATCCCTAGAACTACTACTCTTTGGAATTTACTTCCCTCGAGTTGCTTTCCACAAACTTACAATCTAAAAAAGTTTAAATCCAGTTGTTACAAACATTTTATGAATGGAGGATGCCTTTAGGTACATGGACCTTTTTGTTATATCTGTGTTTTTCCTTCCTCCGTTCATTGTCTCTTTAAAAAAAAAAATGTATGGAAATTATATGGGTAAATACTATCTCAAATATCCCTCAGACTTCCATATACCCTGCAATATCTAGTGGATTCAGTGACATGCTGAGTCATAAAGAGATCATTCACGCTATCAAGAAACACAGCTACTGGATGATCTGGTCTACACTCAACTCTATTTTCAGACCATTTAATCTACTTGAAATTTAGGTCACCACATGTCACTATATGTCTGCAGCCCATGTTATGAGCCTCCCTTAACATTTCACTCATCTTAAGGGGGAGGTAGTTGCTTTTTCTGGACCCCCTTCTCCCTCATGTTTAGCATATTAGTTTTGTGATTTTGAGACGTGCATTTCATTAGTTTGTCGATTTTGAGACCTTTCGCCCCAATTCTTTGTCAATATTTAGATCTTTCGTGTCATTTAGGTGTCGATTTTTTCATGGCGAGCGATAGCAAGCCTGTAATTTTATAAGGAGTCGGCCTTCAGCCGACACCTTGAAAGTGTGTCTAGGGGGTGTATTTTTAAGTTTGATGGATGTGTAGCGAGGGAACTCAAAAAATAGATTAATATATAAATACATAGGCCAAAAACCAAGCACTGCCGCCTTAAATTAAGTGAATTATCTGAGTTAGAACTTGGGCTGAGGTAAACGTTACCTAATATGGAGTTTCTCGTAGTCTACTAAGTTGATTTTGCACCATACAGCTTCTTCAAAATCTGTGTCTAGATATCCCTTTGTCACCACAAGATTATTCACAACGAATGTGAGTGTGCCTCTCGTCATTTGCCCCTCAGGTATAATCATCTGGAATCCCGGTATTTAAAAAAACTATCTGATCATCCAACTCTTCATCATATAGTTCTTAGGTAACACCTCCTGCATAGTTATTATATCGGGTCATTTTATACGTAAATGTAACCGAACAAAGCAACGTGTCAAGCTCTCCTGATCGACCCGCTACTATAGTAAAACAGCACCGGAATGTACTACATAAAATGAAAATATAATTAATACCAAAACCTCAAGATGTTTGGGCAAAATATATACGTTACCCATCAAGTATCGTTTTCTCTAATGAGATTAACCTAAAGAAAACTTAATATAATATAAGCATTAACTATTATATATTATTAAAATACCTTGATAATTTACATATGTATTTTGTATTTTGTAGAATACATGAGGAGTATGTGTGGAGTTACTCGTAGAGACAGATTGAGGAATGAAGAGATACGTAGGAGAGTGGGGCAGCAGGAACATTTGTCAGCCAGAGTGGACAGAAGGGTGCTGAGCTGGTATGGTCATGTTGAACGAATGGGAGATGAAAGGCTTACAAAGAGAATATGTGAGTCAGGTACAAGGGGAGATAGAAGGGCAGGAAGACCCCCATTGAGATGGAGAGACTGTGTAAGAAAGGCTTTGGATGATAGAGGAATGACTATAGATCAGGCAGGGGAAGTGGTGGTGGACAGGAGTGAATGGAGAATGCTTGTGAATAGTTGAGTGAACACGTGGTCATTTGGAGTAAGGGGTCGGGCGCAGGTTCGACTAGATAATAGTCCATCAGGCGCCTGGCCCGGGGGGACGATTAATATGAAGGGTGTGCCTGGAAGTGTGGTGGGAGGGCTTGTGGCTTTGGCTCCGCTGCATGTCTGCCTGCCGAGATCGGAACCTCTCCGGGTGGTCAGGGGCCAGGGGAGTGCTGGAGCGACCTTGGTAACCCTTGTCTCTGGGTCTTCTCCTGGGTGACCTGGATGTGTGTGAGTTTGTGTTTTTTTACCTGTGTTTATTTTTTGTTTTATGTTGTTTTTGTGTTTTCCCTGTTCTTGCTCTGTCTTGAGTCGGCTACCCCCAAAATGGGGATTGGGCCTGAGCATATAGATAGATAGATAGATAGAATACTTTGAAATACTATACTTAAGGAATTTCTAATTTAGATAAAATATGGTACGATTTTACTATAGGGGCGCGCATTTGACAGGTAGGCTACCACCAAGGATTTAATACATCATTTTGTTTCGGTTTCCATGCATTCAACACAATACTACACCCTTTTCTAGTGTATGAAACACTAAAAATACAATGGGGACACTTTAATATT
The DNA here is from genome assembly GCA_032716605.1 of Paralithodes platypus. NCBI lineage: Eukaryota > Metazoa > Arthropoda > Malacostraca > Decapoda > Lithodidae > Paralithodes > Paralithodes platypus. The sequence continues at coordinate 46,418,251 of CM064483.1, read as the reverse complement.
AATAATATTAGACAAAATGTATAAATAACTCGATAGAAAAGTTGCGTTCGCGGGAGTAACGTCGAATGTGCTCGAGGTTAGTAGGCTACTTCGCGCATCTAACTTATTTCCCATATTGGCAGTTCAATTTAAATTTAGGATGCGGGATACAGTATGTGTTGAGGGGGGGGGGGGGGGGGGGGTCCCCCTGCAAAGTGGTGGAAAGTTCTTAAAATTTCCCAACTAATGAGCAGAACGTCATAAAATCTGAAAACAAATGGGGCTAAACATGAGGAAGAAGTGGGACCAGAAAAACAACCCATGACCCCTTAAACCTTAGCAGCTGCTCTCATAACGTTTGTGGACACCTATTACAAGTTCATCATAGCCTGCCCAGCCAAACAACATTCTGCAATGTCTGTTGCTCAGGCCATCATTTTTTGCATTGTGATCTGCTTTTCTTCTCTCCTTTTTTTCTTTCTCTGGCTAGATCCATTCGGCCACATTCAGCCTGCTGGTTTTAGACGTTTAAGGCCGCGTCATACAGAACTCGAATCCACCAGAACCCACCGGAATGAATTCAAAAATTCAAATTTTAGCCACTTCTTCCCCATTCTGGTCTATTCTTGTATGTGTTCAAGTTAGATTCTTTTCTATTCTTGTGTTTCGAGTGATGTTCTAGTCGTCACTCGATTGATCGAGTGAGTGAGCAAAAAGTTAGTGCATGCGTTATTTTTCTACGATTTATCGAGTGAAAAAAGCGTTAAAAATTATCGAGTTACATTCTAGTCGTATCCTGGTCGCATTCGAGTCGCATTAGAGTCGCATTCTACCTATTCTGGTCATGTTCTGATGTACTTTTTATAGTCGATTCCGACTCGAATTACTTGAATGTAACTCGATGCCACTCGATAATGACCGGAAGTCAACTGGATGACAAGTTTTTAAAAATTTAATGTAATGGAATGAGAGTTGAATATAACTCGAATTAAGAAGAATACAACTGGATGCCGACTAGAATATGACTGGTAGATGACTTCATACTTGCTTAATGTATCGAGTGTACACTGAATGTCGACTCGAACATGACTAGAAGTACTAGAATACAAGTGGAATCCAACTAGAAGGTAACTGGAATACAATCAGAATATAACTCGACTAGGTGCGGCCCCAAATATATAACGGATTGAAACAAAATAATAATAATAATAATAAATAAAATAAAATATAAAATCGGCCTTATACGAGGCCATTGTATTTCTAGTAGTACGGTACCTGGAATCAAACTTATTCATCTAACTCTCCACACCTTAACTCCGGCTTCCCCTCAGTTGTGTCTACCAATGAAAAGTGTTCTTCCTTCACCCCAGCTGTGTGAGTTAAGGGGGTAGGGTTACTTTTTGGTCTATTTTTTATTTAGCCTATATATATTTTTTTGTTTTTACTTTCTTCGCTAGACATCCATCAAAGCTTAAAAAACACTCAATTCGAGAATAATTTGTATATTTTTCGGTAGAAGTGTCCCAGCCGATGGTCAGTTCCTCTTAAAGATACAGGCTCGCTATCGCTCGCCAGGAAATAAACCTATGCCTAAATGGCACGGAAGGTCTTAATATTAACAAAGAAATAGGGCAATTTTTGTTATAACCGCCAAACTAATGGAATAAACGTCATAACATCTCAAAACTAATGGGGCTAAACATGAGGGAGAAGGGGGTCCAGAAAAACCCTACCTCCACACCCCACCCCCCCCCCCCTCCCCTCGTGTACGTGTATGTGTGTATGTGATTGAAAGTGCTTGTGTTGCCGTGGTGAGTGCCCTGTTACTACTGGTGTGCCTGTGAACCAATCCTCCCTTTATATACTCAAAGGTTCCTCATCGAGTCTCCTTCTGCCTATTCGAGTCACGTTCCACTTACGTTCGTGTTACGTTCAACTTAGTTCCACTTACGTTCGACTTAACTTCATGTAATTCTGGTCATGATATACTGACATTCCGGTCTCATTCTGGTCATTCGAGTTGCATTCGACTTGGGATCGAATAGTCTTCTTTCCACATCCGGTTTCCTTCGAGTCACTTACTGGTTACCATCGACTCATATTTGGGTTACATTCGAGTCCATCGAGTTACGTTCGAGTTACATTCCGGTCATTGATGGGTCGCATTCTACTCTGAAGTCACACTCGATTAAGGCCGCGTAATTCTCGTCAATTCCGGTGAAAAGTTCGATTCCAGTGGGTTCTGGTGGATTCGAGTTCTGTATGACGCGGCCTTTAAGGCCGTTCTAAGTTCTCTCTTCAATATAATTGCAATGACATATAATTGTTTGTAAGTATCGAAAATATTAAACTTCTCTGTTGAATATACCTGCCACGCCATATAGGCCACACAATTTAAGCCCAATTTTCTAAGTGTGTGGACATAAATGTCAAGTTCTCTGTTCAATACCTTTGCATTAACATATACCCATGTCATGTCTTTCCTTTGATTCAAGTTAAATTGTTCATAATCTTCTATTTATAAGATATTGGTATCATGTTTGCATCTTACCTACTCGATCACATATTTCTACTTATATACGTACAGTATATATATACCTTCTAATAATAATAATAATAATAATAATATGTATTCAGTTAGCAATTTACAGAGTTGGTACCACATAGTATGTTATAAATATGACATGTACCAGCCTTGCATAATTCCAACTAAGGATAGCCCAATAAGGCCGTTAGGCGTATTTCCATTGGGGTCCTTGTGGGATTAGGTTAGCTGGGGAAATGGGGAGGATAAAGAAATAGATACTTTAGAGAAAGTATTTCTAGGGGGATATTTTAAGATACCTTACATCCTATAGCAAATATCAGCAATCCGTAATCAGTAATAATTTCAGTTTGGTTTGTCTATCTCTTATGTCGTATTTAGTAGTAGACATAAGCTTGGTGCTCCCTTCTCGCAGCTGTCCGGTTCAGGTGTTCCTTCAGGCTACGTCTGAAGGAATACAGTGTTCTCTTTTCACGGACTGACTGGGGTAGGTCGTTCCAGTCTTTGATGGCAGTGAAGAAGAATGTTTGCTCACCCTGTCCTTGGATTCTCGGGACCTTAAAATTAAACATCCTGTTTCCTGTATTATGTCCACTCCTCTCATTTGCTTTAACAAAATCATTCTTTAGATACTCTGGAGCTCTGTCATAGAAAAATTTGAAGGCATTAGTGAGCCTGATTTGTTTGGCCCTGTCAGAGACATTGAGCATACCTAGTGACTGAAGTTGTTCCTGGCCAACATGTGATCTGGGTCCTAGGTTCAGCATGAACCTAACCATTTTATTTTGAGTGACCTGAAGTTTGTGCTGTGCTGATTTAGATGATGCAGAGTACCAGGATGACACAGAATAGTCAAAATGACATTGAACAAGCTCTTGGCAGAGGGTCTTTTTGGTCGCCGCGGGCAAGCATCCCACCTGTTTATACAGGTATTTTATACGTGCTCTACACTTACTCAGGATAGATTCCAAAATTGTTTCACCTGACAAACTCGCGTCCAGTTTCAGTCCGAGATATTTAACTTGTGACACTGTTGTTATAGGAATATCATTACAGTTGACCGAGAAGCCCCCAATGTCTTTCAGTTTGCGTTTTGTTCCACATAAGATGGCTTCCGTCTTGCCCAGGTGAAGAGATAGTCTATTGTCCACTAGCCATTCACTACATGATGCTAGTTCTTTGGAAAGTGAAGCGGCAATACTTATTGGGTCTTTTCCTGAAACCAGAAGCACACTGTCGTCTGCATACAGTAATTTACATGAGACGCTCAGTTCCATGTCGTTCACATAACAGAGAAAGAGTAAGGGACCAAGGATGCTTCCCTGCGGGACCCCACAGTTAATTGGCATAGGATCAGATATATTATCATCAATTTTGACTCTTTGGGTTCTACCACTAAGATAAGATTTAAACCAGTTCACAGACCCGATGCCCATTGCTTGTAGTTTATTACATAGGATATCATGGTCTACTGTGTCAAACGCTTTTTGTAGATCAAGAAGAACCATACCGGTGTAGTTACCTTTAGACATGTCTTTACGAATGTGATCCGTTAAGTGGATGAGACAGGAGTCTGTCGAGTACATGCATCTGAAACCTGATTGAAACTTATAGAATAGATCATTTTGTTTGAGGTAGTGTTCAATTTGGGTGTATACCGCTCTTTCAAGGATTTTAGATACAATACATAATATGCTAACTGGTCTGTAGTTGCCAACTTCTAGTTTATTTCCTTTCTTGAATAGAGGGGTTACAATAGCTTCCTTCAGTTCAGCAGGTACTGTGTTGGTGTTAATTGACAAGTTGATGATGTGGGTTAGGGTGCCTGCTATACCAATGGCTCCATCTCGTAGAAATTTGGCAGGAATTTTGTCTGGTCCTGTGCTCTTATGTACATTTAGGTTAGACAGCTCGTCGAAAGTGTATGTTGGTGTAACATTTTGCAATCTAAATGTGTTCGGGTGTATGTCTTTATCTCTCTAGAAATTACGAAAGGTGGCCGTTGTTGTTGTGTATTTATTGAGAGGTTGAGGTGGGTTCTGTGCAAGTGTGTTTGCTATGGAAGTGAAGAAGGAGTTGAAGTAGGTTGAAATTTGTCGTTTATCGTGGCAAACCTGATCATTAATGGTGAGAGCAATATTAGTGTTAGACGAATCCCTTGTCTTGTTGCTGTAGCCTGTTGTTTTAGGTGCCTCCATAGTTTCTTTGGGTTATTCTGATATTCCTCTGCCTTATTGTGAAAATAATTATTTTTCGCTGATTTCATTTTCCTACTTAGTTTATTCCTGGCCCTGTTGAACTCATGTTTCAGACCTTGATCCTGTCTATGTTTCGCTAGCCTTTTTAACAGATTGTCTCTGTGTTCCAGATGGTGTAGTATGTCATTGTTGATCCATGGGTCTGACCTTGCTTTAATTCGTATGTCTTTCAGAGGAGCTATTTCGTCTAGGATGTTTGTGATGATGGTTATGAAGCCAACCCATGCGTCATTAACGTTTGTACTTCCAAACACTGGAGACCAGTCTGTATTCCATAAAATGTCCAGAAATGTTTCCTTATTGTAGTTTCTGAGTGACCTTGTTTTGATAATCTTGTGATTCTCTAGGGTAATTTTTGTCGTTTTCCGTGTGCAATATGTGACGAAGTGATCTCTTATCCCAGTTACCTTCTAGTTGGATTCCACTTGTATTCTAGTACTTCTAGTCATGTTCGAGTCGACATCCAGTGTACACTCGATACATCAAGCAAGTATGCAGTCATCTACCAGACATATTCTAGTCGGCATCCAGTTGTATTCTTCTTAATTCGGGTTATATTCAACTCTCATTCCATTACATTCCATTTTAAAGTGGAATAATCAACTTGTCATCCAGTTGACTTCAGGTCATTATCGAATGGCATCGAGTTACATTCAAGTAATTCGAGTCGGCATCGACTATAAAAATTACATCAGAACATGACCAGAATAGGTAGAATGCGACTGCAATGCGACTCGAATGCGACCAGAAAAAGACTAGAATGTAACTCGATAATTTTTAACGTTTTTTTCACTAGATAAATCGTAGAAAGTTAACGCATGCACTAACTTTTTGCTCACTCACTCGATCAGTCGAGTGACGACTAGAACATCAATCGAATCACAATAATAGACAAGAATCTAACCAGAACACGTACAAGAATAGACCAGAATCGGGAAGAAGTGGCTAAAATTTGAATTTTTGAATTCATTCTGGTATGTTCTGGTGGATTCGAGTTCTGTATGACGCGGCCTTTATCCCCATTCAGGTGTCGATTTCTTCCTGGACAGCAAGAGCGAGCCAGCATTATATGGAGAAATCCGGCTTCGCCGAAGACATTTTTCTAACGAAAAATATAAAAATTTAGGCTGCTGTCAATTTTTTTTTTTTAAATATGCTAGCTCGCTCCCGCTCGCCAGGAAAAAATCAACACCTGCAGTGGGTTAAATGTCTTAAAACAGTAGGCTAAATGGGGTAGAATGGATAGAACCCTGAGAGAGAGAAAAAAGCCGAGCTGGGCCCCTTTAACATCCCAAATGAAATAAATGAAAGCATGTGATTCTCCCAGTATTCGAACCTAGGATTTGACATACAGAACTTACACGCTCTAACCATTACACCATCAAGACATATTAACTAATGTTTATCCTGTTTTCGGTTTACCCAAGCCCTGCACTCTGATTGAGTCTGGCACAAATCTCTAATTTCCAAACTACCCTCCTTCGGTTAAAATCCCTCTATATTTGCCTTTGTTTATAATTTCCGTTCAGACCTCTCCATAGCTGCAGTTGTGGACGGCTATCGCTCATTTCCTCAACCTATCATCTCCGGTGTTCCTCAGGGTTCTGTTCTGTGTCCAATTATCTTTCTAATATTCATTAATGATCTCCTCAACTGTACCTCTAGTCCTATCCACTCATATGCTGATGACTCTACCTTACACTATTCAACTAGTTTTTCACAACAACCCAGTATGCAACTTCCCCTTTTCTTTTATCTACTAATCAATCATCACAATCTACCACTACTGTGCAGAAACCAACTAGAACTGTCGTTCATACCAAAGAAAATCCTACTCCCTAAACGCATCTTAGCCCCACCCTCTATCACCTCCTAAACCTCCCTTCCCCATGCTCTCCCCTCTATTACCATGTCTCCTCTTGACTCTTTTGTGAAATACGCATGTTGGTTTGATTCACATGGCCGACACAAAAGATTACGTTTTCCGGACCAACTCCCACCCCAGGTCCGTGACATGACACACCCCAGTGTTGTAACCCTCATCCTCGACCTCTCCAGAACACTTGATGATCGTTCCAGACGCTTGCATCACATGCTGTTCACCCACACGATCCAGATCTCTACAGCAACAACTAGGCAGTATGACCTCCAGTCGCGAGGTCATGGCTTATTTACCGAAGATGGATATACACAGAAATCGAAGGAAAAAAAAGGAGAGACAGGAAGCAAGCGAAGAAGGCTGCAGCTCGACAACGAACTGAATCCCTCGTCGCCCCAGGTCCCTCTATCACTCGAGTGGCCAAAATAAACAGTGCAGAGGAACTTCATAATTATAAACAATACCATTAGAGTGGCCTTAATTCAATAGCGAACTAAGTTCCCCTATACCCCAGACCCCTCTAACCTGGGGTTAGCCATCGGTAAAAAGAGTCTACGAGATCCAGTGTTAGCCCGGGTAAAAAGTTGGGTGATACATTTATAGTCATCTGAACAAAAATGGTGCCCAGAATATAAACATTATTATCAAAGAAGAAATAAGCTGACGGTGGAAGAAGGCTGTTTGTTGTGGGGTGTTCGAACTGTCATCCCTCATAAGTTTCAAGCTAACTTATTAGAGGAATTTAATAAGAGTCATCCAGGTATGGTTCGAATGAAGGCTTTGTCACGCAATCATGTCTGGGAGCCACAAATAGATAAAGAAATAGAAGAAACAGTCAGAGCTTGTCAAACTGTCAGGAACAACATCCTAGAATGCCAGAAGCAGTGGACAATCCCTGGAAGTAGCCTTCTGGACCATGGACCAAGCTGGTCCATTCATGGTAGAAATATTTTTCATAGTGGTGGACGCACACTCTAAATGGCCTTATATTTGTAAAATGGGCTCAACAACATCAAAGAACTCCATTGACGTTCTACGCCAAAAACAATTCTCAGCAAGGTTTGTCTTTAAAATTGGTATCGGATAATGGTCCACAATTCATCTTGACACAGTTTGCAGAGTTTATGAATAAGAATGCTCTGCTCCTTTGCATAAGAGTAGTAATGGAGAAACATAAATATTTGTATGTACATTTAAGATTGCCCTTAAGCAAAGAATACCAAAAGATATCCTTGAGTAGAAATTTGTGTGAATTTTTGCTGACATACAGAACGCCTCACGGTGCTACTCGACGAACACCAGCAGAACTTATGGGCTGACTACTTCGCACCAGACTGGATGCAGTATGACCCAACTTGACACAGAGATTAGGAAGAAAGCCAAATCAGGATAGACCCAAACGGTATATAGAAGTAGGAGAACCAGTTCTTGTTAGAGACTATAGATCTAGTAAAGCAGTGTGGGCACAGGGAGTGGTTGGTAAAATCCATGGAGCTTGTACTTATCTGATTTATGTGGGTGACTTACTTTGGAATAGACACATTGACCAAATACGAAATAAAAGACAGACCATGAACACAGGAGGAAAACAACTTTTCCCAAACGTAACAATAAGTAGGCCTACTCAAGCTTTACCTGACACACCAAATACATACATTCCAGTAGCTGAACAACAGAACACAGGTAGTAATGAACATATGTTGTCATCAACTGATGAACAGATAACTTTAGAAGAGGAACAGGGTCAAAGTGTATTTCCAAACAAACCCAGTAGAACTAGCCCAGATGTTTCAGTAGGCACTTCACCAATCAGCCGTCCTCAAAGAAATAGGAGTTGCCAAATACCCTAAAAGATTACATATTGGAGTGAAATATACAGTAAAGTAAAGAGAGGGTAGACAACAGGCGGATGGCATATAAAGAGAGGTACTTTGTGTCTTGTTGATTTGTTTTATTTATTTTTGTATATTACATGGGCTCTGAAGAAAAAGGAGAATAGAGGGCTGGATGTGATGGATATGAGCTGCTTGAGGAGTATGTGTGGAGTTACTCGTAGAGACAGATTGAGGAATGAAGAGATACGTAGGAGAGTGGGGCAGCAGGAACATTTGTCAGCCAGAGTGGACAGAAGGGTGCTGAGCTGGAATGGTCATGTTGAACGAATGGGAGATGAAAGGCTTACAAAGAGAATATGTGAGTCAGGTACAAGGGGAGATAGAAGGGCAGGAAGACCCCCATTGAGATGGAGAGACTGTGTAAGAAAGGCTTTGGATGATAGAGGAATGACTATAGATCAGGCAGGGGAAGTGGTGGTGGACAGGAGTGAATGGATAATGCTTGTGAATTGTTGAGTGAACACGTGGTCATTTGGAGTAAGGGGTCTGGCGCAAGTTGGACTAGAGAATAGTCCATCAGGTGCCTGGCCCGGGGAGACGATTAATATGAAGGGTGCGCCTGGAAGTGCGGTGGGAGGGCTTGTGGCTTTGGCTCCGCTGCATGTCTGCCTGCCGAGATCGGAACCTCTCCGGGTGGTCGGGGGCCAGGGGAGTGCTGGAGCGACCTTGGTGACCCTGGTCTCTGGGTCTTCTCCTGGGTGACCTGGATGTGTGTGAGTTTGTGCTTTTTATCTGTGTTTATTTGTTGTTTTATGTTGTTTTTGTGTTTTCCCTGTTCTTGCTCTGTCTTGAGTCGGCTACCCCCAAAATGGGGATTGGGCCTGAGCATATAGATAGATAGATAGATAGATATTTCATACTGCAATAGAACAGTTTGTTTACTTGTTTTGTCGGCAGAGAACATAACAGGTATACTGAATATATATTTGTTATTGAAATTTCTGTTTTTCTTTTTTCTTTTTTTTTTGTAGCAGGGGAAGAGTGTTGTATAATACAATATACTATGTTTGTTGTTGATTTGTGCATCAGCATGTAACTTGTCAGGATCAAGATGGCCGCCACTAAATAAAGTACCAGAGTTTGTCCTGCTGCCTAATCTTTGCCTTCCCTATCATAAGAAGTTAAGGACACAAAAGTTCTAACTTATGGTGGGAAGAATTCTAAATAAAATGTAATCTATACGCTACAATGTCTTTCGTTCTACTGATGATGCATTTATGCATTTTATATTATTTATTTCCTGTTCAGTACAAGCCAAAAGCAACATTAAATAACCCATTATGTACCGGTGACGTCCCTTTCATTATATTATGGTAATTATTAGACGATTATGTTGAGCTTAGGACGGACTTGTGCCAATAAAGAGGCTACTTACAAATACTTACAGATACTTACAGATGTCTTCTGGTAGTAGGCCCGTCCTCAGGCCTGTGGCACCAGTTCTAAATTTGCGTTAACTTCTTGAATACTGATATGGTGACGGTGGCGAGTGGTATTTAACTTCGCTTTATGATCTTATTTGCGTTCTTGATTTTCCCAGGCTTGATCTAATTTCCTTTCAAATTCGACCACTGATTCCAAATTGACTACACTTCCTGGCAAACTATTCCAAGAAGTTACAATTCTCTCCCAGAACGAATACTTCCTGATGTTCAATCTAGCCTGCCGTTTAAAAATGCTCTTGCCGTACCCTCTTCTTCTTCCTTCTCTGTTTACAAATAAATCCTTGCATACATCTCTATCATATAGTCCACTCAGTTTCTTGAAAACGTCTATCATGTCCCCTCGTGATCTTTTATATGCAAGGTTGGGTAAATCAAGCCTTTTCAGTTATTCGCCATTTGAAAGCTGCCGAAGCGTTGGGATAATTTTTGTAGCACTTCACTGTACGTTCTCAATCATCTCCACGTCTTTAACTTTCTGTGGGCACCAGATCTGGTTCGTGTATTCCAGATGCGGCCTCACCAGTCTTTTAAATAGAACCCTGAACATTTCTTCGTCCAGCGTACTAAATGTTCTTCTAATAAGCCCCACCTACCTGTTGGCTTTGTTAGTTTTCTCTGCTAGGTGGTCCTCAAGCATCAGCCCACTGTCTATGACCACTCCCAGATCTGTCCTTGTGAATTTCCTTCACTGGTACTCCGTCTTATATTTCATATTGTCCTTTTCTAACCACTGTTCTTCCTATCCTCATATAGCCACATTTTTCTTCAACAACCATTTATCTGACCACTTTCCAGCATTGTGCAAGTCTCTTTGCATTTTATCACAATCACTACTTTCACTGATTTTATAAAATATTGTTGTGTCATCGGCACACATAAATAGTTCACTATCACTGATTACGTTTGGCAAATTGTTTATATAGGCTATATAACAAACATTAGGGGTCCAATTACTGACACTTGTGATGCACCACTTATCACTGTTTGCCTCCGATTGGTCGGAAGTGCCTCAATCCAACCTAAGATATCTCTACTGATGTTGTAACTTTTCAGCTTCTCCAGCAGCCTCTTGTGTGGAACCGTATCGAAAGCCTTCTGGAAGTCACAATACAGTATGCCACATCAAGAGCGTCTCCCTCATCCAAAATCTTTGTCCACTTATCCAGTACCTTAATCAGTTGCAGTACAGTCGACTTTCCAGATATGAAGCCAAACTGCCTATCGCTAAACTGATTGTTGTCCTTCATGTGTGCGATTATCCTTTCCTCAGTATGGAATCCATAATCTTACACCCAACACTGGTGAGACTTATTGGACGGTAATTTCACGGATCGCATTTACCTCCTTTAGCCACCAGAGATCCTTCTAAGCTGCATACATTCGTCTAATTATAATGACTCATGAAATATCCCCGTCCCTAAATTACTCTAAAGTCAAACAAGTTGACGCCGTAGTCCATGACTTCGTCAAAGCCTTCGATAAAGTCACCCACCATAGACTATTAGATAAACTGGATTACTATGGAATCCGTGGACCACTTATTCACTGGATTAACCTTTAAACGACGAACCTATGGTATTTGAAAATGCCCGCCAGGCGAGGACATTTTGCTACATTCCCGACTAAAATCGTCATTATCCGATAAATATCGTTATTACTTATTCATATGCGCCTATTTTACGTTTAATATGAAGATATTAACATGTAACAGCAATAAAACAAGTGGGAATATTATTTGGGCGGTGAAAAAGACGAAATATTGCTGACTGGTTCATTCATGAGAGCAGAGCCGGCGCAGCACACACCCTCCCTCTCTCACTTATCGATCCACACTGACATCTTGTAAGTGAGGTCTCTCTCTTGCCACGATCTCTATATGCCTCCCTTTCGACCTTGAAACCGGGTGGGGGATATTGGCGTGGAAAATGTACCGAAAACAAGGGAATAAGAGGAAAAATAGGTGATAATTGAAAGGGGGGGTTTGGACACATGTGGAGGAGTGATAGAATGTATGGAGGGGAATTATCTCACTTAATTACAACATATTACTTTGTTTTGAGTGCCACTGGGGTCCTTTAACCCTTTCTCTGCGGGCTTATTTGCACTATTTAGGGCATATTCAGGCACTCCTGTATGATTAATCAATTTTCTGCATTAAATGAACTGTATTCTGCCGAAATCTATGCGAAAATAGCTTCAAAATGACACCAGAACGAGCTTCGTAGGTGGCGGGGTTCACCCGCAGCGTTGCCATAGACATTCGGGAAAACTCGCTAATTATTAGCTCTCGCTCGCTCGGCAACACTGTCGAGACAGCCGCGCGAGACCACAGTCTCCCTCAGTGAGCGGCTGGCTGCTCTGAGGGTCGGACGGAGGTCCCTCACGCTCCCGCCCACTGACACTCGTTTTCTACGGCTTTTACAGGCTTTTAAAGCCTGGAAATTGCTGTAAATTGCCTATGCGTTCTAGAACGTCACCCGCAGGGAAAGGGTTAAAAGTATTTTTTTAGGCCTTGGATCTTAACCTTTTCGCTGCGGGTGACATTCTGGAATGTTTTGGCAAGTTACATCAATTTCCAGGCTTTAAAAGCCTGTACAAAACGTAAAAATCGAGTGACAGTGGGCAGGAGCGTGAGGGGCCCACCTCCGACCCTCAGAGCACCGAGCGGCTCACTGAGCTAGGCTGTGTCTCGTGCGGGTCTCTCTCTGTCTCTCTCACCAGTGTAGCCAAGCGAGCGAGTGTTACATAATAGCGGGGTTCCCGCGTTTCACTGGGACCACTGTGGGTGAACCAGACCACGTACAGGGTCCGTTCTGGTGTCATTTTGAAGCTATTTTCGCCAAGTATTTGGCAGAACACACTTCATTTAATGCAGATGCTTGATTTATCATTCAGGAGTGCCTGAATATGCCCTAAATAGCCCAAACATAGCCGTAGCCAAAGGGTTAAGACTCCCGTCGCCTTCGCCCAGTAAAACCTTTTAAGAGTCTCGGCGCCGTTCCCGGGTCAAGACTTTCCTAACCAATTGAGAACAACACTTTGTTCTCGATGGCTCCCACTCATCTTTTGTTCCTGTAATTTCAGTGGTTCCCCAAGGCACAGTCCTTGGTCCCCTTCTCTTTATCTCATACATCAATGACCTTCCATCATTTTTAACTTCTACTACTAGACTTTTTGCAGGCGATATCTTAGTATACCGACCATTAGCTGATAGGAACGATTGCCTTTGGCTTCAAGATGACTTGACTACCCTTGAAGACTGGGAAGCCAAGAGGCAAATGACCTTCAGACCATACAAATTCCACTATATAATGTTATACCCGCTCCAAGAAACCTGTCCCCTTTGCCTATAAACTCCATAATACCAACCTTGATACAATTAATTCAAATAAGTTCTTTGGGAGTCCACCCCTCAGCAGAGATGAGGTGGAATACACTGTACACATGTGAGTAGTGTCAGGGCAGAAGCCAACAAAGCCCTGGGGTTCCTGCGCAGGAACCTAAGGAGGTGCAACGCAGACATCAAAATGATCGCTTTTTAAACACTAGTTCGACCACACATTAAATACTGCGACCCTGTCTGGGATCCACACACTCACAACAACATCAATACATTATAAGCCATACAAAATAAAGCAACATTAACCCCTCCAATCCCAGCGACGGCTACCAGCCGTCAGTAGATAAGTTACTCCCCAGTCCCAGCGACGGCTGGGAGCCGTCAGTAATGTACTTTCCTTGTAACTGCCTGTATCAAGCTGTGCCTGGTACCACGATCGTTTAAGCACTGCTCTCGATATGGCAACATTTCTCAGCTTATATCCAACCCTCTGAAGGCTGAGAGAGCCAGTCTTCCTTCATCTCTTGAGGTGGAAGGCTGTTCTATCTTGCCATTTTGGCCACATTGCTTGGGACTCGGGGGGGGACTTTTATTACTGTATCCTACGGTACAGTAGGGGTTAAGATGGATCAGACGTGATTACAGACACACTACATCGGATACTTTGCTCAAACAAGACATTAAATTATCCTTGCATCTGCAACAAAAAGACAAATACACAGAAAACAAATGCTATACAAAATCACAAACAATCTTGTAGACATAAATAAAGACCCATATTCACACCCTACAAATATACGATCCACAAGATGCAGCCACAACCTAAAATGCCACACATACCAGACAAGCACCGACATATTTAGGGAAGGTGTGGTGGAGTGGTCATGCCACTGGATTGGTAATCCAATGGACCCGGGTTCAAATCCCGATATATCAATGGGAAGATATTATTGGGATTGAATTTGTGGTGTACCTAGTATCAGTGCATTACCACAAAGCCCACCGAAATGCCAAAAAAATACCCTCATTGTTCCCTGATTAAATAACACTGTATGAATATTCCCATATTCAAAATATGTTACAGGGGGACAATGCCTAGTGAGTTCACTGCTCAATAGGTGGCGTTCTGAGAGTGAGGGTCTGAGTCTGGAGGGTGAGACGGTGAAGCACTTGGGCGAAGCAACCGGCTGCTTCAGAGATGGAGCTGCTTCGAGCCATGATGGATGCTTCACATGTCTCACTCCCCAGACTGGAACAAGACCTCACGGGCTTCACCGTGTTGAGCGGTGGAATGTACAGGCTCTCAGCCTATGCCCGAGAGGGAGTAGTTGGAATATAGAAAAAGGCTACTCGGTTTTTCCCCGCAGCAGCCAGGAGTAGAATAACCTTCCATCTATTAGAGTTAACAGTCCCACTCTTGATAGTTTTAAAGCTTGGATCACCAAACATGTTTCTCCTTATTCTCATCCTCATCTTTCCCATTAGTCCCATTACTCCCTTCCCGCACAACCCCAGCATATCATGCTGCCCGTTTACAACCCTCTGCGGGTCCCCAAGCTAAAGCTATAGGAAGCGACATATTGCTGAAATAATAAATATATAATTTAGTTAACCCGTTATTTCCGTATTCTATGAATATAAGAGCTTTGGAGAAAACCATAGTTCATAAAGATTGACTTAAATATAAAATATTATTGATGACATAAAACGTGTAAAACTTCGCTATTGACAAATACTGTATATTGATTGGGAAGTACTACGATGTATGTAATATTACGGTAGAAATAATTTACAGAAACAATTTTCCTAAATCACAGGAAGTAATTACACATAATCGATGACTAGAGATACGCTACGCAGACTATAATTCCACGCTAGTAAATACAATAAATAACATGTTTCCAAAATATACTGTATATGATGATTATGTGAATATACTTTTCGTAAAAATATATATAGTTATTTATTTTGTACATTTGATTAATTAATTAACGGTGATATATTTAATATGAAACAATATTTCAACATATGTGTATATTTTGAATGGTAGGGTAAATATCTGCGGTGACTGAATCAAGTCACACTTCCTTGAAATAACTCGAACTAAAGAGACCTGTTTTGTAAATTTTGAGTAAATTTTTTACTTATCTACACTTCTCTTTCGTAATTTGTTTTTCATACACACTTAAATCATAATATGTTTTAAACTAATAATTAAGTCGTTAAACCTTGTTGTACGATATATTTGTGTTGTAGCCTACTATAAAGTAATCAATTTGATATATGGAAATTCCCCCATCAGTCTGGCCCCTGAAATGACTCACCAAAATACTCTGGACCACCACCTTCTACTCTTTCTATTAATTTCTGTAATATTCGTGGCCTTTCCTCTAACTTCCACTCTGTGGGACACCACCTCTCCTCTGCCAACCCTGATCTTCTCTTTCTCACCGAGACACAGTTGTCTGGGACTACTGACAGCAAACATCCTCCTACTATCTCTATCCTCAGTTTCAAGCCAAAGGTGGATGTTGCGTCTATGTACGCAACAATCTTGATTTCTCTCGTGTTCCCAACTTATATTTTTCTGAATTCTCAACTCTCTGGCTAAGGCTTTCTTGTCACTCGCAAACTAAATATTGCTGCGCTGTCTATCTCTCCCCTAATTCTACTGACTATCCAAAATTCTTTGACTATCTAACTTCTAAAGTGGAACACATTCTATCCATCTCTCCTTTCGCAGAAATCTCCATCTTAGGAGATTTCAATGTTCACCACAACCAATGGCTCTCCTCTGTCTCCACTGACCAGTCTTGTGAACAAGTCTACATCTTTTCTATCTTAACCCTTCCCGCACGGGCTCGCCATCCTAAGGACGTTGTTAAGATCCGGGCGATATGGCCGAAAAACGTATATAATGGGCTACCCTTATCTTTGTTATTTTAACTGCTAGAAAATGTCCACGCATTTATAAACGTACTGCTGTTTCCAATCTGTAGATTGGCGTTGAGTAGAGCTCTCTAAGTCAACTGGTTCAGTTGTGATGACGATTTCTGTGGAGAGAGTTTCGAGGCGATGTTAGCAATATGGGACACTTTTCAACACTAAATTTGTTTTAGAAGACAACACAATAACAAAGCTCCGACGTCTGCTTGTTTTCGGAGGTGCGCGCGTCGCCTCCGACCGGCTGTGTTTACATACGTCGGACGCGCAACTTTCAAAACAAGCTTAATAGGCTTTCAAGGTTACGGATTTCAAGGGGACACCCGGGCTCCTGCCCAGCTGCCGCGGTGTCATTTTAAAATACTGCCCGGGCAGGAAGGGTTAAACGACCTAGAGCAGTTAGTCCAGCAACCCACTCGTATCCCTGATCGCTTCGGAGATCGCCCCAACATTCTTGACATATTTCTAACCTCTAACACTTCTGCTTATACTGTAAATCTTTTCTCTCCTTTGGGCTCCTCCGACCATAAACTAATGTATGTCACCTGTCCTATCTCTCCGGTATGGCCACCTGATCCTCCCAACCGGCGGTGCTTGTGGCATTTTGGCGCTGCCGACTGGGAGGCTCTCCGACATTACTTCTTTGATTTCCCATGGAATGACTTTTGATTCCGTGGCAGGGAACCCGGGGACCCGGGGAATACTGCATTCAATCCTGGTGCCCTTATTACCAAAAAGATATAGACAAGCTAGAACGAGTTCAACGTAGAGTTACCAAAATTATACCAAGCCTAAAGAATAAACCATACGAGGAGCATCTTAGAGAATGAAATCTATTTCTTTTAACCCAACGCAGATTAACCCGGGAACGGTGAGAACACTCTTAAGAGGTTTTGGTGGGCAAAGGCGAGAAACTCTTAAGAGGTAAGGCCTAAAAAAAAAAACTTTAAAAAGGCCCCAGTAGCACTTAAAAAAAAAAAAAAAAATTGTGTTTAACCCTTAATTAGCGGCGAGCAACATAAGTCGAGTTAAATAAAGCTGGACTATGTGGCGGCGCTCGACATAGGTCGAGTGGCAATTTCAGCACGTAATGTGGCTGAGAGAGAGAGACAAGTGGTGGCAGGAGACTAGCGAGCGTATGACTGCTCCAGACCACCGCGGCGAACCTACTGACACAAATCTCAGCTCCCTCCTCCCTCTCTCACTCGCTACATACTCAATTATGTACCGAAAGTACCGAATTACCTGCTTTTTGCACTCGCGTTGCACGGTTATTGCAAGAAAACTATCCATCATACAAGGATCGTTATGGTGTCATTCGAAAGCTCTGTTTATGCCCTTTCAGGGATAGGTACTTGTTTTACGTTCTGGGTCTTATTTAGGCATGAAAATGATCACGTAAACAGCCCTATTTTGGCTAAAAACACCCCGCTGTGCGGTACATATAAATAAACCGCATAGGCCGCTCGTAAGGTGTTAAGTGAAATAATTCCTCTCCATACCTTTTATCACTCCTCCACATGTGTCAAAATCACCTCCTTCCCCCCTTTCCGCCCCCCTTTAATTATCACCTATGTTTCCTCTTATTCCCATGTTTATCGGTGTATTTACCGTGCCAATATCTCCAAACCGGTCCTCGAGAGAGCCGGGTGTAGGCCTTGCGTGTCTCTCACCTCATGAATGAATGGTCAGCAATAATTCACGATCTTCACTCTCCAGACACTATTCCCACTTGTTTTATTGCTGTTACATGTTACTATCTTCATATTAAACGTAAAATAGGCGCATATGAATAAGTAATAATTATATTTATCGTAAAATGACGATTTTACGCGGCAATGAGGCCTAATATCGTCGTCCAGCTATAGGGTGTCCACTAAATACAGCTCGCGCTTTAAAGGTTAAGAGGCGACTTAATTCAAGTGTTCAAAATCATCAAAGGCATCGACAATATAAACAGTAGTAAGTACTACACTATCGACCAATCTAATTACACGCGGGGAAACGGTTGTAAAATTATTGGTAAATCTTTTAACTCACACGAATCTAAGAATTTCTTCTTCAATCGAGTTGTTAACTTGTGGAATGGGCTTCCCCGAGACGTTATTGATTAAGAGAGTTCAGAGACCTGTTCCTACTACTAAACTATGAAAAGACTCCCTCTCCCCTTGAAGGGAAAGGTATACGCTTCATGTGTTAGAAACGCAATGACATCTGCTTCAGAAACGTGGCTGTCAAAGTGGATGATATCAACAGAATGGAATGCAACGAGATGAGAATGGTAAGATGGATGTGTCGGGCCAAACTGCATGATAGAATATCTAGTTAAGGAGATGGATAAGCATCAAGAATATCAGTGATGAGATGCGTACTAGTAGGCCTGGATGGTTTGGACATATGGAGATGATGGATGAACTAAGTTGGGTGAAAAGATGCAAGTCTGTGAACGTGGGAGGAGCTGCACCAAAGGGAGGACCAAGAAAGACGTTACGACTTTATGGTCTGATCTTGAATAAAAAACCCTGACAAGTGAGGCAGCTCTGAATAGGGCTGCCTAGAGTGCCGTCATTAGGAGTGCCGTCACCGGAACTGCACTCTGTGTGAAGCACTCAGCCGTTAGATTTTTGTATGTATGTGTGATCCCCACCTCCTCCTCCACTAATTCCCTTCTTCTCCCTCCCATACCCGTTCCAACTATGTTTGCTGGCGTTTCATTCCTTACATTTAACAATTCATTGAACTGGTCCCTCCATCTCTCAACTCTCTCTTTCTTCTCTGCTAGCACTCGCCCATTTTTATCTTTCACTCCCCTACTACTGCTATTGCTACCCTCCCTAACTTTGTTTTTTCTTACACTCCCTTCACTTTACACTTAGATTCCTTCCAAATTCCTCATCTACTCTTCTCTTACTTTTTCTTCACTACTCTTTTCACTACTCTTTTTTTCTCCAAGTACCTTTCTCTTTACTGTCTCTCAAAACCTTCATTCCCTCTACTACCCAACCACTATGTATATGATTTCTTCTTATCTTAATCAGCTAGTTTAACCTCTTCAGTCCGCCATACTGTTCCTTTCACTCCCCTCCCTCTTCTTATAACTCCACTTACCTCCTCTCATACTGCACACAGCTCTTCCTTGAACACTTTGCTTATCTCTTCTATTTCCTCCATTCCCTCTAAGTCAAACCTACCTAAACGTGTTTCTACTGCTCTCTTGAACTCTTCCCTGTATTCCTCCTCCTGTAATCTTTCCACTCTCTTCACCTCTCAGGCTCTCCACCTCCCTCTTTCCTTATTTTAGCTCTCTTCAACCACTTAATTTGTATCTTAATTTAAGATACTACTATATAATGATCAAAAAGACCCCCCCTCCCCCAATACTCCTACAGTATATACCCTAGATTCCTAGAATGTAACACTAAATTTCTCATTCGTTCATCGATACATACAGTACATAATCAATCAGTGCCTTTCGTTCCACTGTCTTTCTCTCCCTCCTCCACTCCACTTTCCATGCATACCTCTGTATTATTCTGTGTTGGAAGAAGGTGTTGGCTATGATGCTATCACATACGTCCACAAGTGCACTGCCATTCCCATCTACCTCTGATGGTACACCCCACCCTCCCACCACTCCATCTACTTTACTATCACCCACCTTCCCATTCATATCCACAATCAAAAATATTCTTTCTCTCTTACAAAACTTATCCAGGCATGCCTCAATACTCATCAAAAACTCTCTATTAATTAAATCATCACAGAAGAACCATTTGATGTAGAGGGTTCTAGACTTCGACATTCTCGACAATTAGACATATTATTGATGCCAGTTATTTCATTCCATTACAGAGATATTAAGGGTTGAAGAACACGAAAAACAAGCCAAATTACAGAAACCCCCCCCCCCAGATACAGTGACGCAAAGGTTAAAACCCAGCCGGACTCCGAGGGTTTAAGGTCATCAAGGGGCTGATGCTTGTCCAAGTATGCACGATCCTTTGTGCAGCCCCATGCTTTTGGCTATAACCCAGAAAGCTTGGGAAGAGCTACAGTTGTAAAATTAAGAACATTTATTATTGATGAAAGAGTTTCTGGCTATTCAAAGAACAGATTTGGCATGATTCCGAGCAGAAACCTAAAGAGTACGAGATTCTTGAGTTTGAAACCGATGGTATAGCTTGAATGCTTCCTCCTTATTGCGGCAGCATGGGACAGCATAGTAGCCAGAATAAAATGAAAAAGACGCCGCCGGTACAGAAGGGGTTAACAAACCTCATTATACTGTATATACCGTGTTCCAAAGAGGTAGGCCAGAAATCGTGAACCTTAATCTCTGTACCTCGAAAAGGGCTAAAACATATGGGCTGTAAATTTCCACACGTGTTCCCTGGCTGACCCTTCCCAAATTGTAGAAATATTAGGTTGATTGCCCAAGTCGTTTGTGAGTTATAGAGGATAACCCTTTCTGTACCGGCGACGTCATTTTGTATATTATTCTAGCAATATTTGACCATTTTGTGCCGCTTAAGATGGATCTATGGTAGTAAAAAGGGTTGATTAAGATAGTTCGAAGCCTGTTAATTGCTGGAGGCCCCTCTTAAACTGAAAACAATAGTCTATTAGTAACCCTCTGAGGATCATGACGTATCTGAACTGTTTAATCTGGCTGTTCTTAGACGATTATATATAGCTTAGAAAGGATCTGTAGGAAATGAAAAGGGTAAAGGCTATCTCAATTAATCCTCTGGCTTCCATATACCCTTCCTAATCTGATTAAAATCGTCATCCCCCTTAAACCTTTCAAGATCCTATTACGCATTTTGTTTCTTGTTTTATGGCCACCACGGTCACCGGCAAACACCTCCCACCCGTCACTAAGGTAAGCAACTCTACCTTTCCCTCATTCTATGACTTAAATTGCTCCAAGGTCCATGTGTCCAGGCCTTATTTACTCTAATGTACATAATTAGTACCTTAAATTTGGATGTCACTTTTTCAATTTGGAGGAGACACTCGTTATAGGCAGTTTTGCCTGTTATCCCCTTACACATAAGGAAAACAGATATTATGAGGTAAAATTTTTAAATAATTCTGTCACCTACTGTAATTCCATCTATCTTCAATCTATACTGGGGGTGTAATTTTAAGCTTGATGGAGGTCTAGCGAGGAAACTCAAAAATAAAATAATAAATAGATATATAGACAAAAAACAAGCACTATCCCTTTAACCCTCTGAGGATCGATGACGCACCTCATTTCTGTTTTCTGTCTATTATTAGAAGATTTTATTCAGATAAGGAAGGGTATATGGAAGTCAGAGGATTGATTGCGATAACATTTACCCTCTTTATTCCCAAAGATTATCCCTAACATATATTTTCAAAAGTATGGGTGTGATCTGAATCCTAGTGTGCTGCCTGTGCTATACTGTAGGTACCGCCAACAAACTTGACAATAGTCTTGACCCATTAACTTCTTATAACTCAGAATGAATGAAAGCAATCGAGCTGAAATTCCTCTCAATTGGGAAGAGTCTACCAGGTAATAGGTGTGGATATTTACAGAAAGTTTGCTCTAGTCCCTTTTTGAGTTACGAAGAGGTAAGAGATCGAGATTATTGTCAAGTTCGTTGGCGTTACCTATAGGGATGTGTGTTTGTTGCAGGTGGAGTGGGAGTGGAGTAAGCCGGGGGAGGATGTGAGACTGGTGAGTGTCTCTGTGGACGGCCGGGTAGCACTATGGAGACTACCGGCCCCAATCACCTCCCTGTATCACTCGGATCTACTGCACCTCAAGACCAGACACCACGACCATAACAACCAGCAGGACGCTATACCCATTGATGGTATAGTAATTTAGACGTTAAAATAACTTTGCAAAGTTGACAGAATGAATATAAACACCATATGAGGAGGAGTACTTTCTTGACAACGTTTCGCAGATAGCTTCTGACCTAGACACAACAGAACCATTCCAACTGCTTCCACTTTCTGTCCAACACCCTTTCTCCCTTCTCAACACTCTTCGGAAAGTAGAAACAACGTGCCGTTGCAAAGGCTTGTCCCTCAATACTTTCACCTGACCTGTTTACTGGTATTTGTATTTATATTTATCCCTCAATACCTTCACCTGATTCTTTTTTTTTTTTTCTTTTTTTTTTTAAAGGTGTGCCAACGAGCCTGGCCATTCACCCGGAGGAGAGCCACATCCTTCTATTGGGTCTGGACTCTGGAGCGGTGTACCAATGTTCCACCACCTGCCTCCCCCCCTCCCTCCTCCACTAACCGGTCCACTCCTCCCCAGTGTGACGTTAACCACTCCGTTAGAACCGCATGGCTTGTCCTACAGTGACCCGCTAGGATCGCCAGGGCAGTGGATGGGGCTACAGTTTATGTATTAGAGTGTGCTTTATTTCATATGAAAGCTTGCGTCATGGGCAGTCCAGAAAGGCTTTTTGTTTTCACCCATGTCAAGGCTTTATATATTTAATTGTAAAGTATATGTTTTATCATTAACTAGTAATGATGGGATCTGGGAGAGAGAGAGAGAGAGAGTAGAACAGAGTGAGAGGGAGCGCGTAGTGTTTTTGTCCCGCTCGATGACGTCACGGCTGGCTGCCTCGTTCGTGGGGGTTGGTTGAGAGAGGTCCTTCCCATGCTGTTAGCTCCCTTACTAGTGGCTAGAGGACTTGTAACCGCTTTTTTTCCCACGCGCCTCGAGCTAGTGTGAGTATATATACAGTTCCTCGCCACTCTCTCCCTCAGATCTGGTTTCTAGAACGCACCCATCTTTTTCCCTTGCTACCTGTACCCCGCTCGCACCTGAGAATCTTTTCCTCTGCCTATCTCTCTCATTTTCCATATCTTTCACCACCTTTTATTAATATTATACCCCCTCTGGTTAACTCTGCAAAATCAGCTTCATGCTGGCGTTATTGTGCGTTAAGGTCTGATATAACCTATGTATGTTAGTTGTTAAGATAAGTTGATCACGAAGCATTGGTTGGCATTCATATTGTTTAGTACTGCTTCCTTTAATTATTAGTGTTCTGCTGGATTAGATAATGCTAGACTAGGAGTCTGATATTATAAGGTATTGTTTCCTATGAGTGCTGGCTTTAGTTAAAAGCTGCACGACATACCTGAGAACTGGAGTTGATTGAGTAAATTCTAGTCTGTGTGCCATTGAGAGTAGAGCATGCACGAATGAGGGCTTTTTGCCTATACCATTCTGCACTGTTCTAAGCTCGTTGTTTGTCTTTGAGGTACGCCAGGAGAACGCTTAATACTTCGGTATTAAGGTTTCTCAAGAGAGCTACCCTTCCCTATAACGTAATATTTGACGCACAGACTTGAGATTTGCACTAGGCTATGCGGCATGCCATGCGCACCAGTATCTCGTATCATTGACTCTAGCTAGACTTTATCAGTCACAGTAGACATTAAGTATATTAAACCAATTACTCTTTTAATGTATACCCGTTTATGATTACACAAGCATTTCGCAGCCTAGTTTGATGTATTGAGACACAAACGACTTAGGCTCTTTTTGTTGATAGGAATACTGCATTGTCGTGGCGATTATTATTATTGTTGTTGTGTTTAGGATATTCTTGGCTCCGACGGCATTATATATTCTGCCTTTTTGTGTGCATAGCCTGCACGAGCATTGTTCCGCTGCCTGCCTTTTTGGGTTCCATTTCCGATACGAGCATCTTTATAGCATCTAACATTTAAAGAAGATTCCTTGTTGGTGTTGATGGACTTTAGTGCACTTTCTTTCATGCAGGAGTGCCTGACATTTATTGATTAAAGTAACGTAAGCTGTAACTTCTCTTACCACCTTACTTTGCATACCATAACCAAGCACCTTCGGTTATAGGTAGTAATAGGCTGTTTTCACATAACATTAAGCCTAGAGTAGACGCACATTTATTGAGAGTTTGATAACCTATTATTGCATATAGAACTCTGTAGAGTATTTGTGTTCTTTGTTCACTGGGAATATACATCAGAGGTTGGATCTAGCGCTTTCCGTTGTAGCATTTATGCCATTACTAGTCCAATGAATAAGAGCCCTGATATATTTAAACCTCAGTCGTAACAAATGGCGACCTTACCTAGGATTTGGTGAACCTACATTTATTAGCAGGGAACATTTGTTGTTTTGGGGAATATTTTGCGGGGATCAGCAAGAATAATTTTTTTTGCAACATAGTATAGCCCTTGAGTATTTCCGAGAATTTTTGTGTGTATATTGAGGTATAAGAGTTTGGGGTACTTCTTTTCTGAATATTGAGGTGGGAAATTTTTGTGAGCATCATGTCTTATACCGGATCAGAGGAGAATGGAGACACAGTACGTAATGTCGAAACTGAGGAACAGCAGTATGATGATATGGTTAATCAGGTGAACTGTGAGGAGGATGCTAGGATATTTTTGCAATGACCTGTTACTGCCGAGCGGTTGGAGGGTGTGAATCGGTACGGTCTTCAATGCCTGGCCACAGCTATCGGTCATGCGGTTACTAGCAGCATGACCAGGGATAACTTGATAACGTGTGTACTGGGCAGGGTGACTGGTGAGCGAGATGGGTTGAGTGCTCAGAGCCCTTCGGCCATGCTTCCCCTACACTCGACTCCCAGCCATCCCAGTAGTTTGCCGACCCCGAGTACGCGTCCACAGTTGGGTGGTGACTGGCAGGGTGGGTTGCCCCTGGGGGGACCACCGGTAATTTCAAACATTGTAGCACCTTCACCTCCTCAAGGGTTAACTCCAGAATTATTGCTTCAGCTCGAATTAGCTAAGATCGAAGAGAGAAAGGCTATCAGGGTATGTGAGCTTCAGCAGCAAACAGAGCTAGCAAAAATCCAAGCTGATTTAGAGTCGACTAGGTACTGTGCCGACATGGACGTAGAGAAGTCGCGAGTAGAGACAACGGGACAGCGACTTGGGGCTGGTAACCGTGCTCATGATCAATCTCTCTCGCACTTATTGAAACTGGTTCCGGTGTTTCATGAGAGTGGTGTAACAGAATTTTTCGCACGCTTTGAGAAGAAGTGCCAGGAACACCAGTGGCCAGAGAATAAATGGGCAGCACTTGTATCCTCTAGATTAATAGGCAAGGGTCTTAAAGCCTACGATGTGTTACCTTTGGAGTCATGTAATTGTGTATGAGGATCTCAAGGAGGCTGTCCTGAGGGCTTACGAACTGCAACCAGAAACGTACCGTTTGAAGTTCCGGGGTGTAACTAAGGGAAGAGATAGCACCTTTTTGGAACACGCCCGGGACTTGTCCGATGCTATGGGGAACTGGCTCCGATCTGAGAAGGTCACAACATTTGATGAAATTAAGCAGTTGATGATGTTGGAGCAGTTCTTTAAGAGCACGGGCGGTGATCTAACTTTGAACTTAAAGGAGAAAAACCCAAGAACTCTAGTCGAAGCAGCAGAAATGGCTGATCGACGGCTGTCGTTGATTCGGGGTTGCGGGTCCTCACAGAAGTACGATGTAAGTGCTAAGGACCGTTATCCTCCCCCTCCCCGTAACAATGACACATTTAAACAGAAGAGCCATGAAACTAAAACTGAATCCAAACCTTACACCACACCGTATGTGAAAAGTCAAGGGCCTTTTACATCGCAGTATAAGCCGAAACCGAAATTTATGTCTTTTAGTTGCCACCAGGAGGGTCATAAGGCAAATGAGTGCCCTAGTCGACCTCCTCCGGCAGCCGTGTCTTTTGCTCACAGCATTGGAGTGTTCAAGAGGACATCGGAGTTTGTTAGAGGCATTTCTTCCGAGGTAAATACACTGCCAGTGCAGAAGGATCCGGAAGGCTTATTCCCTGTCCGTGATGCCTTTAGTGACCACAGGGGACTCGGTTGTGTGGAGTGGGGGGGGTAGAAGACATGAGGTGAGAATTTTGCGTGACACTGGGGCATCGCAAACACTGTTGAGAAATTTCACTGGTAAACCTGTCAATACGGCGCGGGTGGTTGTGGTTCAGGGAGTTAATGCGACAAGGTCATACCCGCTTGTAAGAATGAAGGTGGAAGTTGATGGTGTGACTCGGGACCTGCATGTAGGAATTGTGGAGAAGTTACCTGTTGGGGGCGTCGACCTCCTTCTCGGCAATGACTTTGCGGGACCTACTTCTGAGGCTCCACCCTTGGTCGTTGCCGAGAAGCCGGCCGACGTGAGTAGGGAGGAGCAGGATTGGGTTGAGAAGTGTCCGGTGCAGCCTATGGCGTGTGTTGTCACCGGAGATCCTGCATCCAGGGAGTCCCATTCTGGTCAGCAATCTTTAGATCAGCGGAGGAAGGGTACCGAGAAGGGGTTGAAAGTTGATGCGGTTGAGAGTTTAGTATCAACGGACCTTCTCGGGGACTTATTATTAGGACCACATTTCGAGTCTGGAGAAGACCCAGAAACTGTTCCTGAAAAGGCAGAGGATGGGCTTAAAAAGACGAAAGAGTTGAAGGACAGTGATGCACAGTCGGGAGATGTAGCGACAAGGTACCCTGACGCGTACCCTATGAGAAATGGGTCGGCGAAGACGGTGGTCCGAAGCTTGCTAGTGTATTTTTCCCGGTATGGTTACCCGCAAGGGATTCAGTCAGTCCAGGGACCCAACTTCACTTCTAGCCTCTTTGTTCAAGCAATGCCGCAGCATGGGATTGTTGGGGTTGTGTCATCTGCGTATCATCCGGAGAGCCAGGGTGTGTTAGAGCGATGGCACTCAGCCTTGAAATCTGTGCTTCGTTGTTGTTGCTTTGAGAGTGGGAAGGATTGGGATCTTGGCCTGCCATGTGTTTTGTTTGCTGTGCGAGAGGTACCTGGGGAGAGTTTGGGATTCAGCCCTAATGAGCTCGTCTTTGGACACCGTGTCAGAGGGCCTCTCCATATGGTTGAAGAAGTATGGGAGGGCGCAGAAAAACCTTGTTCTATGCTCAAGTGTGTCCTCAACAGTCGAGAACGGATGTTGCGCAGTCTGGAGTTGGCTGGCCGTAATTTGACTAGCTCTCAGGCCCTCAGGAAGGACAGGTACGACCTCAAGGTTGAACTCAGGGAGTTTCACGTGGGTCAGGTGTTGATTCTACTGCCCCTTGTAGGTCACCCCTTATCCGCGAAGTACGCTGGTCCTTATAGGGTGGTTGAGGAGCTATCAGACCTGGATTACTTGGTAGCCACTCCAGACAGACGGAAGCGCAATCAGTTATGTCACGTTAATTTCATGAAGGAGTATGGAAGGCACCCCCCTGAGCCTCTCACTGTGCCTGTGATGACGTTTAGCAGTCAAGGTGGAGAAGGAGAACGGGACAGTCAAACTCAGGTGGAGGATAACTGGAAGGATAAGAAGTTCAAATGGGTGCCTGAGTGTGAGAAGGTGTTTAGGGAAGTAAAACACCTGTTGTGCACTCACCCGATCCTCAGGGCCCCTGACTTTAGCCTACCTTTCCAACTAGCAACGGATGCTAGTGGTGTGGGGGCTGGTGCCATCCTTGTGGAAAAGGACGATGATGGGCTGGAGCATCCTGTTAGTTTCTGCTCGGAGAAGTACAATTCGGCCCAGGGGAGCTGCTCTGTTGTCGAGGAGGAGCTGCTGGCGGTTGTGCTTGCGCTGGGGCATTTCGAGGTCTATGTTCCAGCCTATGGTCCGGTCGTTGTAGTTTACCGAGATCATCACCCTCTCAAGTTCTTGGACCAGTTTCACAATCGGAATATG
Organism: Paralithodes platypus; assembly: GCA_032716605.1. Lineage (NCBI taxonomy): Eukaryota > Metazoa > Arthropoda > Malacostraca > Decapoda > Lithodidae > Paralithodes > Paralithodes platypus. The sequence goes on along the minus strand of CM064483.1, from coordinate 46,390,235 downwards.
AGGCTGACCAGGTGGTCACTAAGGTTATTGGTATATAACCTGGACATACGCCATATTGCCGGTTGTGACAACGTGGTTGCAGATGGTCGTTCAAGGGTATATGATCCTGGGTAGATTGACACACGGGTAGCCTCCTGCTTTAGTTTGAATAGTATTTTGCGCTTGGTGCTTGTTGGCTCGCGGTTGTAGCCCAGCGTATTGGGTCGTAAAGCAGGAATTGAGCGTTTGGTATAGAAGAAAAAAACTAGGCTTGCCCCTATAGTGCAGCCGAAATAAACATATTAAAAACATAAAAATCAAATAAAAACTCTTTCTTTGATAGTTGAATTTTTTCAGTATGTTATAGCAGTAATTCTGAGTTGCACTCCTCTCAGAATGCTGGGCTAGAGAAGCTCGCTCTTGAGGAGCATAACTACATATAATTTAACCTATTGTGTTGGGGAGGGTTATAATTTTGTAAAATGTTTTGTTGAGGAACTATGCCAGATATTTTACTGCCGCTGGGTGATGGGAAGTAGAGATATAGCATGGGTTCTAACCATCAGATTTTTGTGAGCCTTGGGCCTCTGAGAAAAATCTTGGGGGGGGTGTGACGTTAACCACTCCTTTAGAACCGCATGGCTTGTCCTACAGTGACTCGCTAGGATCGCCAGGACAGTGGATGGGGCTACAGTTTATGTATTAGAGTGTGCTTTATTTCATATGAAAGCTCGTGTCATGGGCAGTCCAGAAAGGCTCTTTGTTTTCACCCATGTCAAGGCTTTCTATATTTAATTGTAAAGTATATGTTTTATCATTAACTAGTAATGATGGGATCTGGGAGAGAGAGAGAGAGAGTAGAACAGAGTGAGAGGGGCGCGCGCAGTGTTTTTGCCCCGCTCGATGACGTCACGGCTGGCTGCCTCGTGGGGGTTGGTTGAGGGAGGTCCTTACCATGTTGCTAGCTTCTTTGCTAGTGGCTAGAGGACTTGTTACCGCTTTTTTCCCACGCGGCTCGACCTAGTCCCGGTATATATACAGGTTCCTCGCCACTCTCTCCCTCAGATCTGGTTTCTAGAACGCATCTCTCTTTATCCTTTGATACCTGGCCCCCGAATTGCACCTGAGAATCTTTTCCTCTGCCTACCTCTCTCTTTTTCCATATCTTTCACCACCTTTTATTAATATTATACCCCCTCTGGTTAACTATGCAAAATCAGCTTCATGCTGGCCAGTTGTATTGTGCGTTAAGGTCTGATATAACCCATGTATGTTAGATATAAGATAAGTTGATCACGAAGCATTGGTTGGCATTCATATTGTTTAGTACCGCTTCCTATAATTATTAGTGTTCTGCTGGATTAGATAATGCTAGACTAGGGGTCTGATATTATAAGGTATTGTTTCCTATGAGTGCTGGCTTTAGGAAAAAGCTGCACGACATACCTGAGAACTGGAGTTGATTGAGTAAATTCTAGTCTGTGTGCCATTGAGAGTAGAGCATGCACGAATGAGGGCTTTTTGCCTATACCATTCTGCACTGTTCTAAGCTCGTTGTTTGTCTTTGAGGTACGCCAGGAGAACGCTTAATACTTCCGTATTAAGGTTTCTCAAGAGAGCTACCCTTCCCTATAACGTAATATTTGACGCACAGACTTGAGATTTGCACTAGGCTATGCGGCATGCCATGCACACCAGTATCTCGTATCATTGACTCTAGCTAGACTTTATCAGTCACAGTAGACATTAAGTATATTAACCTAATTACTATTTTTTATGCATACCCATTTATGATTACACAAGCATTTCGCAGCCTAGTTTGATGTATGGAGACACAAACGACTTAGGCTCTTTTCGTTGATAGGAATACTGCATTGTCGTGGCGATTATTATTGTAGTGTTTAGGATATTCTTGGCTCCGACGGCATTATATATTCTGCCTTTTTGTGTGCATAGCCTGCACGAGCATTGTTCCGCTGCCTGCCTTTTTGGGTTCCATTTCCGATACGAGCATCTTTATAGCATCTAACATTTAAAGAAGATTCCTTGTTGGTGTTGAAGGACTTTAGTACACTTTCTTTCATGCAGGAGTGCCTGACATTTATTGATTAAAGTAACGTAAGCTGTAACTTCTCTTACCATCTTACTTTGCATACCATAACCAAGCACCTTCGGTTATAGGTAGTAATAGGCTGTTTTCACATAACATTAAGCCTAGAGTAGACGCACATTTATTGAGAGTTTGATAGCCTATTATTGCATATAGAACTCTGTAGAGTATTTGTGTTCTTTGTTCACTGGGAATATACATCAGAGGTTGGATCTAGCGCTTTCCGTTGTAGCATTTATGCCATTACTAGTCCAATGAATAAGAGCCCTGATATATTTAAACCTCAATCGTAACACCTGTATGTGTCAAGACACTCGCCTACATGCGTACTGACGTCATAATAGGTCGACAGTGACATGAAATATGCGGTGGCAGTCGGGGAGTGGTCCAAATGTTTTGGTCATGTCTAAAATTTGGCCCCGACTTTATGACACTCGTAATAAGATCGGTGCAATGCAGATTCATACATGCTGCATTCTTCATCATGTGGCATAATGCGGCAACACTCGATGAGACTAAAGACTGTTCCAGACTATGCCTCATGTCACTGCCTATTGCAGACTTGCGCCGACTGTCCCTGACATAATCGTGTTCACTCTTGCTCAGTCACATCAAATTATGCCGAATACAACTGCATGCAAGCGAAATTCACCTGAATTTAGCACTGAGTTAGCCAGAACATGTCACGGCTAACGATGAGTATGGCGTCATATCAACAAAGTGTTGCAGAATTATGGCCGAATGATAAGTAATGTCAACTGAATGTAACCACATATGAATTGAGTAATGCCGAGTCAACAGGACCACACCAACTGCGTGTATTTCAAGTATAAGTAGCATATTAAAATTTTAAATGAAGTTTGGAATGGAACATAAAACAATACACATTGTAAATAAATAGTACAATAATATATAAATATATAATATAACATGAAATTTACTCATAAGATAAAACTAATATATATTCATAGAAATTGTTCTTGTCCATCATTAACTTCACCAATGCAATGTCCCACTCGCGTTGCAATGATAGGGTGGCAACGAACACCTGCAAGCGGTGTCTACCCTTCTATATTTGTTTAAATTTATATATATTTTTTGTTTTCATTCTTCTAGGGTGCCTCTGGTGGTGGTAGACTGCAGTGGTAGCGTGGTGGGGGCAGTGTGGTCCCCTTACAACAGCAGCGTAGTGGTAGCTGTGACTGATGACTCTCGGGTTCACGTGTTTGACTTGTTTGCCAAGCAGTGTACGGCGGTGTGTGTACAGCCCCTGGCCCAGCGTAGACCCTTTGCTGCTGCCTGCCTAGCCATTAGCCCCTTCTACCCCATTGTCTTCATTGGAGGGGAGAGGTTATCAATAATACTGTATACTCTATTATCTCTAACCTTTTAACAGCTGCCCCTGTAATATTATGATTGGTCTTATTCTGTCAGACCCTGAAACATTATGTGCTGTATTTCCCACTGTAAATTTGTTTCCTGGGGTTACATGTGTTGGTATTGCGTGGTTGCCAACTGCTAAATGTGATCTGGCTGCCCAAACCATGTGAGCCGAGGGTGAGCAACTCAGTACTCTATGAACCATGCAAGCAGTTGCATACTGCTACACACACTAATAGCTTGATCTGGGATTACCGTACAAAAACACCTTCACTTAGTCTCTTTACTGTCAAGCCGCTGGGAATGAGAAGTTTGGTTTCTCCATACAGTCCAGAACAAAAACTTTCATCCACACATTATTTTTCCCTGTAACCCTTTTTTCACAGAATTAGAGCGAGTTGAATAATGCGAACAATTGTGAAAATGCCTGCTCAAGTGTTACTTGAAAACACACAAAAACACCTCCATTTCTTCTTGTCACTGTGAAGGCTATAGACCAGCAGGGAATGCGAGTTTGGCCTCTCCATACGCCCCTTTGCTTCACAGAGTAAAATTGTGCTTAACAAAAATAATAAAAAGAAAAGAAAAGGGGGCACGGGAAATCCTACAATATCCGCTGTTCAAGGGTTAAGCCAGCCTGTCATTTAACCCCTTCTGTACCGACGTGGTTTTTTACTTTATTCTGGCTACTATTAGGTGATTTTATTCAGTTTTAAAAGGGCCTCCAGCAATTAACAGGCTTCGAACTATCTGACTTAACCCTTTTTACTATCTCAAACCCTTCTTAACACTAGATTAGCGGGCTAGCGGTTTATTTATATGTACCGCCCAGCGGGGTGTTTTTAGCCAAAATAGGGCTGTTTACGTGATCATTTTCATGCCTAAATAAGACCCAGAGCGTAAAACAAGTATCTATCCCTGAAAGGGCATAAACAGAGCTTTCCAATGACACCATAACGATTCTTTTATGACCGCTAGTTTTCTTGCAACAACCGCGCAACACGAGTGCAAAAAGCATGTAATTCGGTACTTTCCCCATACAATTCAGTATGTAGCGAGTGAGAGAGGGAGGGAGGAGGTGGGATTCATGTCAGTAGGTTCGCCGCGGTGGTCTGGAGCAGTCATACGTTCGCTACTCTCCTGCCACTACTTGTCTCTCTCTCTCAGCAACATTACGTGCTGAAATTGCCACACGACCTATGTCGCGCGCCACCAGATAGTCCAGATTTATTATACTCGACTTATGTTGCGCGCCGCTAGTTAGGGGTTAAACTGCACAAAATCGTCAAAATTTAGCTGGAATACAATTAAAATGACATCGCCGGTACAGTAGGGGTTAATACATATTGTACACTTCATAATCTGATTGTCTTTGACCTTTCCCCAAGTTAAAGGTTTCATTCGATATAATTTTCTAGACACCCCCCTCCCCCAAAGTGAATAGACTATAGTTATATTTTAATATTTTGTTTCCAATAGGCCTATTTCTGTGCTAGTCTTTTATCAGATATATAATTATGCATTCCTTCCTGTGAATCCTTTAATATGATATATCTTTAAATCCTCTTATAATTAATAATTAATATATAAATTAGATTATGGCTTACCTCTAAAATAAAATTGATTAGAGGATTTAGAGTCTAAATCCTCTAATACGACCTATCCTTAAATCCACTACTATGACCTATCTTGACTTCTCTCTCCAATCAGAGGTCACTTGGCATCCTTCAAGCTGTCTCCGAACCTGCACCCGAGCCTGAAAGACGTGGTGGATGGGGACGTAATGATGGCCAAGGAAGTCGAGCGCTGCAAGATGGACAGTATTATACGAGCCAGCAAGGGGGGATTCTAAATACACGCAATAAAGCCACTCCAACAGCTTCCTCTCTCTGCGACACCCCTTCTCCCCTCCCAAAACTCTTCGAAAAGTATATACGAGGTGCCGTTGTACATACCTTATCCCTCAATGCCTTCACCCTGACACTAGTAATTATCAGGGTTGCCAAATTAGCTACTTTACTGGTAGATCAAGAGGTATTTACTCAATCTAGCGGCAATTTCTTACATCTAGCGACATAATTCCTAGCGATATTCCAGAAATTAAATTCGTTTTAGTGCCATATTCTTTAGAGTGTGGCATTATCCTTGCATTATTCTTACATTTATTGACTAGCGACATTCCAGCGATTTTTAAAAACGGATTTAGCGATATTATTTGTTTTCATTGGTAACCCTGGTCATTATCATCAAATAAGAGAGTTGCGGCTGAGTAAATAGCACGTTCATGAGTGAATCTGCTTGACCTGGGTTGATTCCAGCCAAGGTGGACATATTTAGTAGCTAGATGTGGTAGTACGTCCTAGTAATACCCAGTCGGGGAACACCTCGACGACGTATACAGACTAATAACACACACAACAAAGCTACTCCAACAGCTTCATCTCTCTCCCACACTCCTACTCATCTCTCAACACTTCGAAAAGTAGATACGAGGGGACGATTAAAGGCTTATCCCTCAATAACGTCACCTAACCTTACCGAATTGGTCTTTATTCAAGTAATAGGCCAATGTCTCCCTAATTAAGGCCTTGAGGTGTATGTTGCATGTTGACAGTTTATTCTGGCTATCATTAGACGATTGTATACAGCTTAGGAAGGAATTATATGAGTAAAAACTATCTCAATTAACCTTCGCCTTCCATATACTCTTACTAAGCTGAATATAATCGTCTAATAACAGCCAGAAAACAGAAAAGACATGCGTAATCCAATCTTGTAAGGGTTAAGCATATGACAAGGCATATTCCTATTACTGACTTACCTTTAATCAAAAATTATGTTTGCCAAGTGTGTTCCAAAATGTATCATTAGTTGAATGAACGACCGAAATGTTATCAAAATTGATTCACTAGTGTTAATAATTTTAATTTTCAAGTTAGCTGATAACATAAGTAAGGATAGCAGGACACTCAGAACAGTTGACAGCATTAATATATAAACTGTTTGTGGAGGATCACTTTATTGACAACGTTTCGCATATAGACTCATCAAGATTGGCCTGATGAAGGTATATGCGATACGTTTTCAATAAAGTGCTCCTCCTCATATGGTGTTCATATATAATATAAATTACAGCAATAACTTTTTGTATAAATTAGAAAAACAGAAATAGCAATCACAATATGGAATGTTGTGGCTACGATAAATATTTATTTTATGAAGCCGCTGTCACACGAGCTCTCTTTCCGTCAATTTTCCATGAGCAAGTTTTTCCTCGTATTATTTCGGGACTTTTTCGCACTGGTATCGGTAACTAAACTGAAGGTAGATTATGTTTGGCGGCTGAATTCTGATAAAGTGTAATTTTGTAAGCTTCCAGACCATAATTGCCCGTGAAAATTGCTCGAAAAATCGCTCGTGTGACAGCGGCTTTACCTCAGGAATAACTAATAATAACACTTTCTTGCAGCAATGTTTTATTGAACCCTCACTGTTTATACAATAATCTGTATTCAGTTATTACCTCCGCCAACGAAGTTGACTGAGGTTATGTTTTTGTCTCTGTTTGTCTGTTTGTTTTTCTGTCTGTCTATTTACAAGCAAGATATCTCACAAAATTATGAACCGATGTTTACGAAATTTGGTGGACAGATAGGATATGCGTCAAGGAAGAAGTGATTCAATTTAGGAAGTGATCAGTAGAGCGCATGCCTCCACCAACGTGGGCGGAGGTATGATAACTACGTGTTTGATGGAGGAGCAATAATGGTCAAATCCAATTCAACATACTTTCTATCCATCAGAAGCCTACTATTGTATTGCTTTTCTATTTACTATCGATGTTTACGGCTCCAACTTCCTTACAGACTGAAACTCGCAAGTAGCTAATTTGTATATTCTGTAGATTCTAAGCAGCAAATATTAAAGGGAGGTTTTTGTTTTTTTCTAGACCCCCTTCTTCCTCATGTTTAGCCCCATTAGTTTTGAGATATTAAGACTTTCACCCCACGACTGGCGATATTAAGACCTTTCGCCCCATTTCTTTGCTATTTTTAAGACCTTTTGTGCTATTCAGGTGTCGAGTTTTTCCTGGCGATCGATAGCGAGCCTGCAATCTAGGAGGAATTGGCCCTGGGTCGGGACATTTTCTACCAACAAATTACAAATTTATCGATTTTTTGTTTTCCCCTGGGAGCAACTGATCGATTCCCCTCAGTAGTGAATTTTTGTTTGCATCTCGCTGTGATTTTGTTCTACCCTAGACCTGATCTTCCATTCTTCACCCTGATCACTTCTTGGTTGGTGCTGCAGTGTAGCAGTTCTTGCCACATCCTTCGGCCCTGACCTATAAGAGCTCTGTTATGGAGCTCATGTGGTCCGGCTGAACTGGTGAAATGGCGAGAAATGTCTGAGTATCTTCACCTTCCTAGAGTTGTTAACCTCCTGCCCTTCCCTATCTATCTTCACTTGATTAGTTGTCCAACTTGATCTAATCCTTTGGGCCAGCCCAATGAAGGTTCTTTTGTGGAACTCAGTGGTCTGGTTAAACTTATTTTATATACAATATATATATATACCGGTATATATATATATATATATATATATATATATATATATATATATATATATATATATATATATCCAGATCCTGGGGGGGGTGGGGTATTTGGGTTCAAAACTACCCCTGTTGGATGAGTTATGGTTAAGGCCAATACATTATAATTATGTTCTCCTGTTCCGTTCCGTTGCCTTCCCTCCCGTTCTATAAATACACCCGGCTATATTCTGACGCGGGGGGTTATGCAGTCAGTATCCCCTTCTGTACCGGCGAGTCTTTTTCATTGTCTTCAAGCTATATCTAGAGGATTTTGTGCAGCTTAAGAAGGATCTGTGGTAGTACAAGGGTTAACTGAGATAGTTCGAATACTGATTCAGAATGGTGCTATCTCAATCAACCCTCTAACTTCCATATACCCTTCCTACTCTAACAAAACCGTCTAATGATAGCCATAATAAGCTGGCAAAACGCGTCATAATCCTCAAGGGGTTAAGAACACAAGCGTAAGACTGTAACACTGAGGGAGAGACTGAGAGTGAAGCTCGGAGGGTCATCATCATCATCAGTACCTATCATCACTCTGGCTACACTCACGCTTATTGGACTATATATGGTAAGTCTGTAGGGCCGTGTATCAAGGGACTGGGGTTCTCCATAAGGGGCTCCAGTCTTGACTCTATTTGTTTTACTTAAGGTGTGCTGGCTTAATAATCCAGAAAGGTTGATAGCCTCTGAAGTCCTATATACTAATTACTGTATGTCAAATAACAAGGGACTAGGGTTCTCGAAAAGGTGCTCCAGTCCTGACCCTATTCTTGACTTACAGTGTGCTGGCTTAATAATCCAGAAGGTTGATACCCTCTGAAGTTCTATTTTAACTAACTAAACCACATAACACCACCTGATCTCTAGGAATCAAAAGGGTAAACACTGTCTGGGTCAAGTCTCTATTGTAGCTCCTACAAGTATCAAAGTGGTGCTGGAGCCAGGGACTCCCACATACTGTATACAGTATGTTGCAGTTGGGAATACCATTTATATTTCCACAAACACCTGTTGGTGACCAAGGCTCACTCGTAGGCTATATGCTAGTCTGTCATACATGCAATTATCAAAGTATTATCAAATAAATGATTGATTTTTCTTGACTGAACATATCCTCTGCTAATGAGTGTTCCTTGCCTGGTTAACTTCCGAGGTAGTATCTTACCTTGCAAATTGACCATGTGAGTACTACATTCATGACGGGGATTATATTATACTTGACAAAGAGATAATATAATTTGTTTTGATAAATAGTATGTTGGTATGTAATCAATTATTAACTATCAGTGGTTGGTGAATAGTTCCATAAACAAACTAAAGCAATACTATGATTAATGTTTTGAAATTAAATTTAAATTTAAAATGTTACATCATTGTCAATTTCAGATGGCCACGAACAACTTAATTCACCAAACAACCCCGGAAGGAAGTAAACTTGGAGCATATAGACAGTCGATTATATCACTAATAGATGTCAAGGTAATTAATCTCCAATCAAGAACATTGCATGGAGATATGAAAATAAGTCAAAATTCAAGTTCGGAAACCACCCTGAGCAAAACAGAACTTTCCCAGGCAAAGAAAGTATCACGTACTGAGAAACCAGATCAAGTGTTTAATCCAAATGTCCCTACAACCACGAGATTTACACAAACAAATATCACCATGAATACTGCAAATATACTTAACCAAAATGGAACTAACACCAAAGTATTCAGCAACACCGCATCATTAGACCAGGAGGTAGTTTTGTCAGGCTTAAAATATGTTGAAAGAAAAACAATTCCCACCAACACATCAAGAGACATGGGGGCAGTCTTAGATGAACGCATGCAGAGGATAAAACAAGAATGTGACAGGTTGCCGGAGTCTGAAGCAGCACCCAGTTTGATGTGGCAGAGAGAAATGATGCTGAACATTCCCCCTGGCCCTCTCACCTTCGGTCTAATGCCCAAGGTAATGGATATTTGTGTATGTATGTATGTATGTATGTACTGTATGTATGTATGTATGTATGTATATACTCAGGCTCATACCCCATTGCTGGAGGTGGCCGACACAAGACAGAGCCCGAACAGAAACAACATTTAAAGTTCTTATTCTCAGGGTCCGAAACCACTTTCGCGTTCCCTCGCCCCATGTAGGAGAATTATACAAGGGGAGGAGGATTCCTAGCCCCCTACTTATTCCACTGTTTTTTTTCTGTGTGGTTAGTGGGGTCTCCCAACATCCACTTACATTAATCTTGAGTCTCGTGGAACATTGCATCTCTGTAATGACAAAGATTCCTATAGAACTTTCTGACGATGTTAGACCATGACATGTGAGGGCTCTTCTTTGCTAGGATATCTTCAAATGTAGGTTGACAACAGAACCAAAATCTGGCAGTCAAAAGTGTCTTTGTCTATCTCATGCGATCTCAGCCACCAGTGCACAGACTCTTTCCTCCAGAATGGTACTTCTCCACCCTGGAAAACTGTCATGTCATACTCAAAAGTCAACTTATGTTTACATGCTTGTACAGTTCATAGTTCCTTGTGAAATCAGAGTTGAAGAAAGGCTTCACATGTGAACTTAGCAGTTCAGCCAAGTCACAATGCTTCGTAACAATGGTATTGATGAAAGTAGTACAACTCCCATCTTCGCCATCATATAATACTGTGAGACAACTGAACAATTCTATCTCCCCTTGACTACCCTTTCTTCAACCTTGCCTTACACTTCCTGACAGCCAAAGAAGGGGTTGTAACTATGAATCATCACTGCACCTCAACACTGCCTAACAAGTCTGCGATAAAAACTCAATCCAATAACATCTGTCTGAAAACAAGTTTTAGATTCTATATATGATTTTGGTAAGAATCTGGAATAACACTGATTACTTTGAAAGGCTCTAGTGAGTTTATATTATCTGTTACAATGTTATGTTGAATAATTCTGTGGGTCTAATTCTGTGTATCACACGAACACTTTCCCTCAACATTGATCTTCAACACTGGTCTATCTGGCAGCCTGTGAGGTAAACTTTAAAAACTATTATATCACCTAAATTCATCTGTCTTCAGCATAGTTTCCGATATCACTGCAAAAGATTCCAGATATGTTGCCGAAATTTTGTTGACAGTCGGAAGTTGGATATAAAAGCTCTTGTGTGATACCCCCTTATGTTTCCTCAGACCGGCAGTTCAACACAGGTAAATCTGCAGCAAGCTCTGAAGGGTGTAGTACCAAAGACACCACAACGCCTTAAAGTGATGATGGCGCGGCATCCTCTGCATAGACTCCTCTCCGCTTACAAGTGAGACACAACACAAATAAATGGGCTACAGATTAGATGTATTACAACTTCTTGCTGTCTAATAAAGTTTGACACATTTTCAGTTACGTGGTACAACAATGTCCTTTGATAAGTAACATCATTGACTAATGAAACACACATATGAAAACACTAATTCTCTGTTGCTTTAAACTGCTTGATATAAAACTTCCTATGAACATGTAGGCTAGCCACAACAGCAATCTTCACCCTTGCACTGTTAGCAAGAGACTGGATGCCAATGCTTTTTGTTATTGACATCCTCTCGTTTCACCTCTCTTTTCTGCCACTACTACAACTAACAATGTTTTTCTGTTATTAGTTCACAGTTGTTGTTGTTGTTGCTGTTCCCCAGGCTGTCTGGCCGAACAGCCCCAAGGTCCCGAGCAAGACCAAGGCCATAAACGAGCGCCCCCACAAAACCTTCCCTGCTTACCACTAATAAAGCCCGGGTGGCCTAAGCCACTCCAAGGCAGGAGCTGAGGAAGGTGCGGAAACGCCCGGGAAACCAAAGCCCCACCCAAGGCCGTGTGCCCCTCAGCAATTATGAAGGGAAAGTTGAGGGGCAAAGGAAAAATGCGACGCTTTGACTCCCAGTCTGCCAACCTCTAGGTTGGCAGTAGGGAGATCAATCCATGGAAGAGACGCCGTCACTTGAGATCTAGAAAATATATAAGTTAAAGGAACAGTCAGAGTAAGCTATGGGTATGGCAGAGATCGCTCAGCTCTCACTCTGATAGACCAGCCCATCACCACTTAGTTCACAGTAGCTGTGGCTAGTGCATAGCATCTGTAGAAGAGGGCAATTATGTGGTTGCATGAAAAATTGATTAAGTAACCCAACTCTGGTTGTCCCTGTGATTGCTTTATAATAATGTGTTATTTTATCATATTGCAGAGACAAGTACTTGGGAGGAGCCATCCTAAGCCACTATGGAGCAGGTTGGCAGAAAGGCACTGGCAGTTTAGACTCTTGGGACACCAGACTTTATCTCTACTGGCTGCCAGACTTGGTGTCTCAAGGCAGAGTCAAAGTGCCAGACATTGTGAAGAAAGTTTTAGCCAAGAACTTGCGGGCTTACACAATGTTCCGAGAGCACTTTGTATCCGAAACAGGAACACTCCTGGCTTTTCCATCCACAAGAGAAATTGGTCATTACGGCCCCGAGTTGATGAGTGTGGCGACATCTATGGTGACAAGTGGGAAGCACTGGGCTCTGCGGGAGGCAGTGTGGCATGGATTCCGGCACACTAATCCAGAGGTCTACCGTGATGTCAGCTTCAGTCTGGTGGAGTTCCTGCATCATGTAGTGTGGACACATGAAGTTGGTGTCCCCGACCACCACTGGATGACTGCCCACCACCACTGCCGGCCCTGTACTGGTGGCTATCACTATATACTACGTCTGAAGAATCTTGAACCGGAACTCTCTCACCTTCTACACTCAGTCCTGGGATACCCTAAGGAGGCCAAGGTCCGCCAGTCACACAGTTCACGAACAAACAAGACCACCTCTGCCCCCCAGGATTTGGAATTGTTTCGTGAAGTACCACACAATCTCATGAGAAAGATATTAAAGATATATGAACACGATTTTCAGCTGTTGGATTACAAGAAATACCATAGATAGCTCTTGCTGTAAAGACAATAACAACATAAATGTAGATTAAAATATGCCTTTCACATTCATTTCGGCAATTATGGTTAGCATGAAGTTTGTAAAAAGATTTTGAAAGATTGTAATTGAAGTGCACGTGTGTCCCTATTGTCAGTGTTGTGGTTAATGTTTATAATATACCTAAATATATATATATATATATATGCCATGCACTCCCTTGATTGACAGAGCTAGGGCGTGCCCTTGTTACAGGGACTAACTAATTTGTTTGTTTCTATGATTATAAGAGAAACTGGTGAAATATATGCAGATATAACACAGAGAAAAAATGAATCCATAAACAAAAAATGCACAAGCCACTGCGGTATTTTTCGTCTAATTTTTGTTCACTGAAACTTGCCCTAGCACTATGACTACAGAAGCGAACAAAGTAAGACTATGCTTATTGAAAAATTAAGGTTAGAATCTTCCTTTGAAAGTCTAGTTGATTAACATATCTACCCAGTGGCCCCCAGAGTAACCGCGGGAACCTTTATGTTAGCCTGGCTCAGGCTGGCCCTAAACAAAACCTAATTTTCCAGCCAGTATCAACTTGTTTCACTCACGATAACTTTATAAAATAATTAGTTGAGTACTTGTGTTAGCAAGTAACATGTTTGGAAGACAGTATGAATTATGGCCTGTAACAAGAAATGAATCTCACGTCCGTATCTCATATGTAGGTCTCACAAATACACATGGAAGTGCTCACTACCTAGGCTCGTAAGACTCTGATATTGCATGGAAATGAAGCCTAGAGTATTTGTCGTTCGTCTGGCAACAAGAATAGCCAGCTCAGTACTACCAAATTCAGCCGGTAATACCAAGACATATTGAGACATCATCCGCATCAACATATTTTCTACATAGGTTGTACCAGGACGTTGCCCGCACTGAAAGGGTTAATAAAACTACTGTATTACATACTTGATTTTTAACCCATAACAGATATATATCCAATTATTTGTATTCAAAATATGTGTAATGTTTTGATATATTAAAATCACAGTAATTATTTGAAATAAGCAAGATATTTGTTTCAACATTTCGTGTACATGAATATCTAGCCTGTATTATAAACCTATGGCTAATCACCATTGACTAATTTATTTTAGACAGTAGGAGTACGTATTTCTTGCAAATATATATTGTATTCGGCGAACAAATTGCATTGTGCTTGTTTGGCTAGTAGGTAATATGTAAGGAGTTATCTCAATGAATGAGTTCTTATAATGCTAACATTCGTGCTAAAAATGGCCAAGTAGACACGCCCTTGTCCTTGGCCTTCACACTGGTATACCCTGTCCATTATTGGTAGGCCAGAAACCCCGACCCAAATCACTCATAACTCGAAAAGGACTTGAGTAATTGAGCTGTTATTTCTATCATTTGGGAAAAGTCAGCCAGGAAATAGGTGTGGAAATTTACAGCCCATTTGCTCTTGCCGTTTTTGTGTTACTGGGGCTAGGAGTCACGATTTCTGGCCTACTTATAATGAATAGACTATAGCCAGGTCAGCCCAAGGTGTTGTAGGGGATGCAGGGGCAGGGGAACCGGAAACAGAGCATGGGCCGATATCTACTCTCAGCAATCGAGGGACAGTCACAGGGGAAACCATCACACACACAACCAGAACCTGGAATTATAAAGTACAGTAGGCTATATCATCAGTGTACAGTGGCGCTAATAAGTCATGGCTCAGCTGGCATTACCTTTGGCTCGCTCTGTGCTGTATTAATATCTGTCAGATGTTGAATAGGGTTGTAGTCCAGTAAATCTAGCAATCATTTAACTGGACCTAGAACAAATTGCAATAGAAGGTTTTTTGGCTTTAACTTGTTTATTAGGTCCCTCTGATGAACATATAAAAAGTCTCCAACTTTTGGACACTGGGAAAGTGGTTAATTTGCATAAATTCAAGATGGCCGCCGTCCAAAGCTTCAATTTACAGATAACTTTTTTCTGGTTGCTCCTAGACCCTATAAATGTATTACAAACAACGTTTTTTGGCTTTAACTTGTTTATTAGGTCCCTCTGATGAACATATAAAAAGTCTCCAACTTTTGGACACCTGGAAAGTGGTTAATTTACAGCCGAAAAACCTTACAGACAGGCTGAACTGTCTCTTTCACAAGGGGTGACACAGGCACTTTGTGCTTGTATGGGTTTTTTGACCTGTTGTCCCTCTTTTTTATAAAAAAAAAAAAAAAAAAACATGACGTAGTATGACGTCATTCAGAGCCAATTATGTAATTCATGATAGGAGTTCGTATTCACTTGGATCATCGGTGCTTGCATCAAAGTTGCTATTTTGACAGAGTCCTTTACATTGACCACATGCACTGGAACATTCAAGCTCATTCCGTTTGCAACTACAGCGTTGAGTGTCACAGTTGCCCTTACACTGACATCTGACCAATTTCAGTAGTGAATCAGGAGCCACTGGCGAATCCATCGTCTTCGGTTCAAGCTGTCCCTTCCGCAGACACCAGCCCCATTTCTCGGGGTCCACACAGTTCCCCATCCATTCCTGGACCTGACAATAAACTCGGAACGAGTGGTATTTGGCTGCATCGGTTGTTGGGGGAAGGCTGTGAACTTCAACGGTAGTTGAACTTTTTGCCACCTTGTTGCAAAACTTTGTCTTTCGCAGTCCGTCAAGGGTGTCATTTCCTTTTCCCCCGTACAAATAAACCAAGGCCTTTTCACCAGCTGATGATATCGCGTCTTTACTTCCACTTTGGCAACAGAATGCTTCTATACATTTCAAGAAACCGTTGTCTTCCCTCACTTTCCTCAAGGCAGCCCCTTTACCAATACCATACAGTCGTGAGGTTGTGTCACATCCACAGAGTGCATGGACAACTGGCAGGACACGACAGATGCTTTCACCGAGAGCTTCTGCTACTGAGTTAATATGCCAACATTTCCCACCTTCCTTGCTCGACTTGAAGTACAAATCATTCATCCCTCGTTCCGCATAATGACACAACAGCACCAACAAGTCTGTGTCCTCACCTATCACATATGTCACGGTTTCCCTTGCATGCTCAATTCCCTTCTTCGCAATCATGACATCTGCATCTGCTGGCGCATTGACACAGTCAATTCCATTTGCCTTGAATGTTTCACACAATAAGTCAATGAAGTTTTGCTTATTGTCCGAGTTTGACAAGAAGTTTTCCTTTTTGACCGAAGGGGCATGGTTGGAGTGAACATAACCTTTTGACCAAAGACTC
Source organism: Paralithodes platypus (assembly GCA_032716605.1). Taxonomy (NCBI): domain Eukaryota; kingdom Metazoa; phylum Arthropoda; class Malacostraca; order Decapoda; family Lithodidae; genus Paralithodes; species Paralithodes platypus. Next base: position 46,373,950 of record CM064483.1, on the reverse strand, counting down.
CTTTTGATCGTCGATTGTGTGTCATGTCCTTGGTAGTAGGTCCTGATTTATAACCGTCCATACTGAATGGGTGCTACAATGGCCCTTGGTCTGGTAAGTTGCACGATACTTTGTCCAATTGATGCAACTTCAAGATCACATGACTTGCCACTGAACGTCTCTTGCAGCAATATACGAAGGGACTGCGGAACGTACGCCACATTCTTTTCCAGCGACCGGAGTTCAGAAGGATCTGGATAGAAATCTCTACAAGTATCAATGTTCTTTATATCTGCTTTGATCAACCGTGCCGTAGCCCTGACTATCTTTCTTTGTTCTGCTTCCTCATCATCAGTCTGTGGTGAGTCTTTGAATTGTTGCAAAATCTTTGCAGCACTTTCTTTGACAGTTACAACATCGCTGCGTCCATGCACGTTACTAATAACCAGTTCATCCCCAAAATATGAAATAAGTTTCTGTTTCATGTATTTTACACTATACGCTTCAACATCAGGGCACAACTGGGACATTCTATCAACGAGATCAACCACTGTAGTCTGTTCATCATCATTGCCACTGACTAGGTCCTCGATTGCGAGTAGAAATGCTTCCTCTCGTGAGGCATCTACTTTGCGACCCTTGCGAGGAGGTTCACTGTCTGCGGAATCACGATATTTGGAGGGGATCTGCCTATGTGTCTGGAAATTTGAGCTGCACTGCTTGTGATATATTGCGTCAGCTGCTGGAAGATCGCGTGCAAAGTTAATTCGGCCTCTAACAGTGTCAGCCCACTCATCAGCCCTGGCATCACATGCAGAAAGTATTGTCCTTTGAAAGTTGAAGGTGCGTACTGGATACACTTCTTCTGAATCATGCTTTGTGTCCAAATAGATTTTTGTACCACAAAAAAAGCAGTTCTCTGTAAAACAAAAGTCTGGTGTCTGAGAACGAAGAGCAGGTTTTTCAGGACGTTTCTTCTGCTTCCCAGGAATTCTATTTGGCTTCGTATTGACATGCTTCTTTCGGCAATCAATGTGCACCGTTTGGCCCTCGGACACGGTAATTGATGGCGTTCCACGTTCAGTACTGGCCTTGTTGATAGTATCTGCTCCCTTCGCCCTCAGCTTGACTGTTTCTCCTTCGTCTAACGTGTTTGAGCAAATGCCGCAGGGATTATGCACCACCTCTTCTTCCATGGCTTCGGTAGATATCGCACCAATCTGTTGAAACAAGAAACAAGATGATGGGATTAGTATAGGCCTAGGCAAAATGTAATAGACAATAATGTGCAGTAAAGGTAGGGCTTGACCTAGAACAAATTGCAATAGAAGGTTTTTTGGCTGTAAGGTTTTTTGGCTGTAAATTAACCACTTTCCAGGTGTCCAAAAGTTGGAGACTTTTTATATGTTCATCAGAGGGACCTAATAAACAAGTTAAAGCCAAAAAACGTTGTTTGTAATACATTTATAGGGTCTAGGAGCAACCAGAAAAAAGTTATCTGTAAATTGAAGCTTTGGACGGCGGCCATCTTGAATTTATGCAAATTAACCACTTTCCCAGTGTCCAAAAGTTGGAGACTTTTTATATGTTCATCAGAGGGACCTAATAAACAAGTTAAAGCCAAAAAACCTTCTATTGCAATTTGTTCTAAGTCCAGCCCTACTTTGACTGGTCTATTGGTAAGTGTAGAAACATGCTTGTATACCTCACTCGAAATTAATAAATCAGGTTTTAGACATTGCTGATACCAATTATTGATCGAAATATACTTGGTGCCGAGATATCACTTATTAGGCCGACTGTACACTATTTAACCCTTTCAGTACCGGTGCCATCTATTCAACTTTATTCTGGTTGCTATTGTACTATTTTATTCTGTATATAAATGGCCTCCAGCAATTACCAGGCTTCTAACTATCTCGCTTAACCCGTGTTACTATCGCACATCCTTCTAAAACTGCACACAAATCGTCTAAATATAACTAGAATGAAATTAAAAAGACGTCGCCGGTACAGAGGGGGTTAAGTTAGAGGAACTTTAACCAATAATAGGCTTCAGTTCTAGAAAGAGGTGAGGTAAGAATATAGCCTAATAACTAATTCGTGATGGCTAAGGCTTGGGATTAGCTTGTTTTAACTCTACTATGAGTTTCAGAGGCCGTGTTACATCGTTTTTCGGGAATAACTTATTAACAAACAGTTGGATCAGTATGATATTTTGACACAGCTTTTGTCACACCGTGCCCTAATTTTCGTCAATATAGTGCATTACCAAACGTGTAGAATTAAGCCATTTATCCCTGTGTCATGAGGTTAAAGTCACACATTAAGGACTAAGAAACGAACAAGGCTACCGTGGCTTACCTGTGAGAACCTGCAAACCATTATTGCTCCTCCATCAAACACGGTAGTTATCAGCCACCACCCAACCCTACTATCGCCTTTAAATTCAAGTTATCTGTCAATATCAAAATACAAATATACAGAAATGCATATTTTTTGTATATTTATACTTGATATTGACAGATAACTTGAGTTTAAAGGCGATAGTAGGGTTGGGTGGTGGCTGATAACTACCGTGTTTGATGGAGGAGCAATAATAGTTTACTGGTTCTCTCAGGTAAGCCACGGTAGCCTTGTTCGTTTCTTAGCCCTTATTGTGTGACTTTAACCTCATGACACAGGGACAAGTGGCTTAATTCTACACTTTTGGTAATGCACTATATTGACGAAAATTAGGGCACGGTGTGAAACAAGTTGTGTCAAAATATCATACTGATCCAACTGTTTGATAAGTTATTCCCGAAAAACGATGTAACACGGCCTCTGAAACCCATAGTAGTTGATAATTATATATTTATATGTTTTCTTGTCCACAATTCCTTGTCTTAAAACATGCATAATAGTATATCAAATGCTATATTCGAAACATTTTTGGGGACTATCATGACAAATTGATGACCTAGGCACCAGTGGCTTTTTGTTTAGGCCTATTGTTTATACGCCTATGTTATAGTATATGTGATGATAATCCATAGTATAATAATTCAACTAAACAACAAGAAGAAAAAGTAGGGTATTTTCAAAGGTTTTAACCTTGTAATTTAAGAGAAATCTTAATTAAAGGCATCAGTGGGTTACCCACTCCAAAACTAAGATGGTCAGTTTTTCCAATTTAGCTGATATCCCGCTAGATCTAGAGGTACTTCGATCTAGCGGCAATATTTTACATCTAACGTCATAAATTCTAGCATATTCTAGAGATTTGAGCCATTTTAAGCAACATTCTAGAGGTTATGTTATTATTCTAGTGATAGTGGGCATTTATTTACTATCTAGCAAATAACGACTTTGAGAACTGATCTAGCGGCATTTTAGGCATTGAATGTGTAACCTTGACAACAGTCCTACGATCTCCAGACTCGAGTCAGTAAGCATGGTTTGTGGCAGGTTTCGTTGCGTCCCTAGTTCATGGCCAATATCTGGATTAAACAGACACTACAGACTAATTATGGATGTACAATGTAGATGTGTTTGCTCCTCTAGTGTCACGAAGGAAAAGGAATGCGAGTAGAGAGTAATAGAAACAGCCGATGTACAGTACGAGTGATAAGCGGCTGCTAAATTGGTGTTTACGTTTGGTGGGTTCCCTGCATGTGTGTCGCCGTCCGGGTCTAGGTAAGTAGGCTACACCAATTTATAACCTTTTGCATCTTCTTTTGTAAGGCCCACATCTTTTGGTAACATTCAAGGAGACTACAGCAGGACTCTTCTTCTTACCTCTGACCAGGTATAGGCTATCCTAATGTTTACTAGCCTATACCCCTTTGAAAGGACATTAGCCTAACCTAACAACCTTACCTAACTTATCCTAGTATTATGGGTGAGGGCTGCCGCCCCCACACCCCCGCTATTTGACATCTTTGACACATTTTTGGGTTTAATTCTAGTTTCGCTTTCACAGCATACTCATAAATTTCTATGGCTACTTTAGAGTTTAGAGTTGTCATATACCATACTTAATTCCTATATATGTCCAAAGCGGCGGAAATGCCTTATAAGGAATTATACCTACTGTAAAACAAAATATATATTTTCTCCCCATATGCGCCACCATAGCTATTACATAATACTAGGTTAGGTTAGGTAAGGTTGTTAGGTTAGGCTAATGTCGTTAATGTAGTTTATTATCATTATATTACGTCTTTTACCCAGCAATTTCCCTGATCTTCATAGTTGGTCGGGAAGCTATGCCTTTACAACGGCGCCTCCCTTTTGTCGCTGTGTACGTGAAACTAGAATTTTACCGATTTTTGGTGTATTTTTCTGTGAAATCGGGTTTTTTCAAGTGTCGATAACGAAATTCCTCCATGCGGACTATAATGAGAAAAATATGGAATTATTCTATAATTGCTCCTATACGAACTAAACAAATTATTATTGTATTTAACAGAAAGGTACAACGAGGTAAGTGATGTGGTATAGGTGGCAATATGCGGAAATGGATTATAAGGGCATTCCGCCCCTGCTGACCCCCTTACGAGAATCTACGGTTACTCACTTCACTCCAACTGGATTTCTACCATTTTACCCAACCAGGCTAACCAGCGGGGGTGTGGGGGCGGCAGCCCCCACCCATAATACTAGGATAGGTTAGGTAAGGTTGTTAGGTTAGGTTAATATCTCTGAAACATTGTAAAATCCCTGTCACATCTAGATTGATAGACTTTTGTCAGAGCGGGCGGTATGCCCTTAAAATCCATTTCCGCATATTGCCACCTATACCACATCACTTAACTCGTCGTACCTTCCTGTTAAATGCAATAATATTGTTTTTAGCTCGTATAGGTGCAATTATAGAAATTTACCTTTTTTTTATTTGTTTTTTTATATACAGTGTTGTTTAATATCGAGGACCGTCGCATTTTAGTATTTTCGGCAAGAATGTAGTTACCGGGTGTACCGCCTGTCTTGTTTACACTATACGGACGCTCACCATCATTTTCCCGTCTATTTTGACTGCCTATGGATACAAAAATACATTACCCTAACCAAACAACCTAGCCTAACGTAACCTAACCTAGTGTTATAGATTTATAAATGTTTATTGTATTATAAGTATTTATGGATGATTTAGCCTATGTTGTATGTCGGTAGTGGTACACCCGGTAACTACATCCATCCCGTATTTTCAACATTAGCCTAACCTAACCTAACCTAACCGAAAACTAACCGACGGTCTAAACCCAGCTCACGTTCCCTGTTTATGGGTGCGCGACGGTCTATACCCAGCTCACGTTCCCTGTTTATGGGTACGTGACGGTCTAAACCCAGCTCACGTTCCCTGTTTATGGGTACGCGACGGTCTAAACCCAGCTCACGTTCCCTGTTTAGTTTTCAGTTAGGTTATAGGTTAGGTTAGGTTAGGTTAGGTTAGGTTAGGCTAATGTTGAAAATAGTAAAATGCGACGGTCCTCGGTATTAAACAACACTGTATATCAAAGAAAAAAAAAAAAAAATAAATAGAATGGTTATACTGATGTTTTGGACCGACAGTTAGCCCATCGATCTTTTTAGGCCTAATAGGTCCGGTAGAGCATATACATCATTGCTATATATGGCATTAAGAGCGGAAATGTATTACAAGGGAGAAACAAAAAAACGCTAAAATACATGTATAGGCCTAGGCTACTGTAAAACAATAAGTTTTTCAGCCAGTACCCAACCAGCGGGGGTGTGGGGGCGGCAGCCCCCACCCATATATTAGGTTAGGTTAGGTTAGGTTGTTAAGTTAGGCTAATGGCAGAAAAAAAAAAAAAAAAAAAAAGTAACCTAACCAGCGGGGGTGTGGGGGCGGCAGCCCCCACTCATATACTAGGTTAGGTTAGGTAAGGTTGTTAGGTTAGGCTAATAGCCTAGAACATTAAACAAAAAAAAATAGTCTAATAGGGGCGTGTTTTTAGATTGTTGGATAATGGGTAAATACTCATTTCCGCTCCTCTTCAGTATAAAACAACACTATATCTGAAGGAAACAATACAAAAAACAAAATAAAACTTACTGAAATCGCTGTCGGTCCAAAAAGTCAGGTTTACCAATAGAATTAACTAGTAAAAAGGCTGTCCGGGGTCTCTTCAATTTTTACCAAATATTAGCCCCCGTATTATTATGTTCTCTCCACTAACCAACTTTACTCCTAACCTCGACTGGTGATGGGCTGGTCTATCAGAGTGAGACCTGAGCGATCTCTGCCATACCCATAGCTTACTGTGACTGTTCCTTTTCCTTATATATTTTCTAGATCTCAAGTGACGGCATCTCTTCCGTGGATTGACCTCCCAATCTACCAAGATTGGAAGCTAAAGCGTCACATTACTCCTTTGCCCCTCAACTTTCTCTTCATAATTGCTGAGGGGCACAGGGCCCTGGGTGAGGCTTTGGTTTCCCGGGCGTTTACGCACCCTCTCAGCTCCCCGCCATGGAGTGGCTTCGGTCACCCAGGCTTTATTGTGGTTGGCAGGGAGGGTTCTGTGGGGGCGCTCGTTTATGGCCTGGGCCTTACTCGGGGCCTTGGGGCTGTTCGGCCAGGCAGCTTGGGGAACAACAACAACAACAACAACTCCTAACCTCGATCCATGAAATTAACAAACACATGTGGCTGTCCGGGGATTCGAACCCAGGACGCTCACACCGAAAATCAAAACACACTTATGCATTGTACCACGAAGGACCACAACTAGGTGCTTCCCCAACCCGATACAGAACGGATATAAAACAACTGCGTTAATTTGTGATAAAGGGCTAAATATTATTTTTTAGAAAAAAAACTGTTTGTTTCTGCTTATTAATTTCATGAAGGTTCAGGGAACTTGGGAAGCACTTAGCCTAGGCCTGATTGTGGTTTTAACCCTTAATTAGCGGCGAGCAACATAAGTCGAGTTAAATAAAGCTGGACTATGTGGCGGCGCTCGACATAACTCGAGTGGCAATTTCAGCACGTAATGTGGCTGAGAGAGAGAGACAAGTGGTGGCAGGAGACTAGCGAGCGTATGACTGCTCCAGACCACCGCGGCGAACCTACTGACACAAATCTCAGCTCCCTCCTCCCTCTCTCACTCGCTACATACTCAATTATGTACTGAAAGTACCGAATTACCTGCTTTTTGCACTCGCGTTGCACGGTTATTGCAAGAAAACTATCCATCATACAAGGATCGTTATGGTGTCATTCGAAAGCTCTGTTTATGCCCTTTCAGGGATAGGTACTTGTTTTACGTTCTGGGTCTTATTTAGGCATGAAAATGATCACGTAAACAGCCCTATTTTGGCTAAAAACACCCCGCTGTGCGGTACACATAAATAAACCGCATAGGCCGCTCGTAAGGTGTTAAAATAAGGGGGTAGTCTATAAGCTATATCCTTGATTATACCTATTTCAGGATTTGTCGTTTGTTTGGTTTGTGTTGAACAAAAGTCGGCTTTTGCCAGCTAGGGGAAAATTGGGATTTTTTTTATTTTAATACCACGAATTTTCCGAGTGTTATTTTATAAACAAAATTGGTCATTTGCATCAATATATAGTGTTTGTAATTTATTAGAAATCTCGGGAAAACCTATTTTCCCCATTAGGCCTATCGATCGATGTTGAGACACGCTCGCTCCCCGATAGTGATTTGAAAAGACATTAGCCTAACCTAACAACCTTATATAACCTAACCTAGTATTATGGGTGTGGGCTGCCGCCCCCACACCCCCGCTGGTTGAGTACCAATCCCTTAATAAAAAAAAAAAAAAATTGGCTGTCGATTATACGAAGGTGAAAGAATAGTCGATGAAGTCTATGGTGTTTACTCTGCAATCTTCAGCTTGATTTTACATTGATAACGGGAAAGTACCGTATTGACAACCTTGTTACGAAAATTACATTTTAGTACCATACTTTTATATTAGGTTTTTCCGAAGGTTTAACATATTTTCATATGATCTTAAGAGCTATCGATGGATGACCGAAAGTACCGTATTGACAACCTTGTTACGAAAAAGACATTTTAGTACCATACTTTTTTATTAGGTTTTGTCGAGGGTTAAAACAAATTTTCGTTTGATCTTTAGAGCATATAGATTCATTATTTATCTTCAAATATATCAACAAAATTCGTGGTATTAAAATAACTGGTTGTATTTCTCTGCCTATGTCCGACATATTCCAGATACGTTTTAGTGCATCGAAAATACAAACTAAGATTTTTAGTTAAACCGTACATTATAAAATAAAACTCTTCAACACATTTCTACGTCACAGGATCTGGTTGCCATGGTAACTACTAACCAGCGATGCTTGACTATTAGGTGACTGGTGTTCTCCAAAAGGGGCTCCAGCTCTGACAAAGCTTGGCCATGTTTTGTTGTCGGACGGCACTTCCACAACAACTATAACAATACAAAATGACGATTGGACAGTAGAAACATCTGGTGTCGAAATTGATCTATTAATATGATATACGGTATTATTTAACATGTAACCAAACCAACACAAACGGTCGTGGTGATGGGCTGGTCTATCAGAGTGAGAACTGAGCGATCTCTGCCATACCCATAGCTTGCTCTGACTGTTCCTTTTACTTATATATTTTCTAGATCTCAAGTGACGGCGTCTCTTCCGTGGATTGACCTCCCAATCTGCCAACCCAGAGGTTGGTAGATTGGAAGCCAAAGCGTCACATTTTCCCTTTGCCCCTCAACTTTCTTTTCATAATTGCTGAGGGGCACAGGACCCTGGGTGGGGCTTTGGTTTCCCGGGTGTTTCCGCACCCTCTTCAGCACCCTGCCATGGAGTAGCTTCGGTCACCCAGGCTTTATTGTGGTAGGCAGGGAGGGTTCTGTTGGGGCGCTCGGTTATGGCCTTGGCCTTGCTCGGGGCCTTGGGGCTGTTCGGCCAGGCAGCCTGAGGAAAAACAACAACAACAACACAAACGGTAGCCTGCTACTACCGTACTAACACGCGCGCACACACATACACACTTAGTGGTAAGATTTATAAAAAACTAAAATATCGTGATTGAATAGCTATAGTCCAACCAAAACACACACACACACACACAGATAGTATATTGACAACAGCAAACTATAAAATTCAAAAATATATTTTTTACAAAGGAATTTGGTCCAACATAATACAGTAATTAAAAGCACATTTATCAAGTAAAATAGGCTACCGAACCAACCTAAATTTGGATATTTAAAAAAAATAAAAATAACAAAAATAAAACACTATCTGGAAATAATATTCATAAATGCAAAAACATCTCTATCTTACCCAACAGGAGACGCAACAATATAGGTAGCAAATTTCTAATGGTAGTTTTGGGTTCGTATCATCATATGCTTCATTTCTATATACTTTGTATCCCCGAGAAAACAAACAAAAATCTTGGGATTTTTCATTTTTTTTTCTTGGGATTTTTTTTTTTTTGGTTATTAACCTAACCAAAAAACCTAACCTAACCTAATAGCCCCCAAATACATTTAGGTTAGGTTAGGGTAGGTTTTTTGGTTAGGTTAATAAAAAAAAAAAAATCCAAGAAAGAAATTAAAAATCCCAAGATTGTTTTTTTTCCCCCCTGGGATAAAAAGTATATAGACATGAAGCATATGATGATACGAACCCAAAACTACCATTAGAAATTTGCTATCTATATTGTTACGTCTCCTGTATATTGACCGACATGGTTAGCTGTTAACCCTTTCTGTACCGACGTCGTCCTGTTTAATATATGCTAGCTGTATTTTGATGATTTTGTGCAGCTTAACCCTTTGAGTACCAGTGACGTGTGTTATATTTTATTCTAGCTATATTTTGACGATATTATGCAGCTTAGGAAGGATCTGTGGTAGTTAAAAGGGTTGGTTAAGCTAGTTTGAAGCCGTATTATTGCTAGAGGTCCTTCCTAAACTGAACAAAATCGTCTAATAGTTGCCAGCATATAATGACAAGGATGTGGACGGAATAGTACGGGTTAAGAAGGATATGTGGTTGTAAAAAGGGTTAATTAAGATAGTTCGAAGCCTGTTAATTGCTGGAGGCTGTTCTTCAAATTAATCAAATCGTTTACTATTAGCCAGTATAAAATGAGAAGGACAGAACTGGTACTGAACGGGTTAATGCTGTACGATTACGATACTAGGATGTATATATAGTCAATGAATTATAATTAGGCCAACACATTTCAACTAACTGAATAGACTAACCGCTATAACTAAACAAGGACTAGAGTAATGAGTCGGTATCTCTACCATTTGGAAAGGGTTAGCCAGAGAATAGGTGTGGAGATTAACAGCCCATTTGTTTTAGCACTTTTTGAGTTAGAGGTTAAGAGTTCAAGATTTGAGGCCTACTTGTAGTGAATAGACTTTAGTTTGTATACTTCCCCGTCCCACTGGTGATGCAAATCGTAGTCTGGTATCAAAGTTACCGGTATCTTTCAATGTTAGAAAGTCATGTGTTTTATTATATATTTTTAAAGGTTACTATAGTCTATTCGCTGTAAGTAGGCGAGAAATCATGACCTCTATCCTCCGTAACTCAAAAAGGGCTAGAGCAAATGGGCTATACATTTCCACATCTATTCCGTGACTGACTCTTCCCAAATGGTAGATAATATATTAGCCCGATTACTCTAGTCGTTTTTGAGTTTGAGAGGTCATGATTTATCGCCTACTTCCAGAGAATAGACTATAGTAGCTAATTGTGTCTATACATTCCTAATACACCTGATTGATGTTTACCGTACGTTGGGAGTAGTAAAAAGGTTTAAGATAGTTCGAAGTTTATTGTCATGCTGGAGGCCTTTCTGAAACTGAATATAATCGTCTATTATTAGCCAGTATAAAATCAAAAGCACATAACTGGTACTGAACGGGTTAAAGCTGTAAACATCGATAGTAGCAGAAATGCAAAAGATGTGTACCGGTATACTTGTGTGAGCTTGTGATCAATAAAAAAACGTGTTCATTGACCACTTGCAAGTTGCGTTCTATAAGGAAGTTGGAGCTGTAGACATCGATATTTAGCAGAATTACAAGGGAAAATACGGTTGTAGCATATCTATAAATACACTAAATACATTTCAACGTACTTTTTATTCATCAGAACCTTACATTATTTTTGTACCGGTACTTCATTTTAATATCGATGTTTACTGCTTCAACTTCCTTATAGACTGAAACTCGCAAGTGGTCAGTTGTGACTTTTTCAAAAACAGTATATATGCACTAAAACCGTAATTTAGCTAATAATTCTGCTAAATACGGGGTGTTTATAACTCAAACTACCTGATAACGAAACTTGCAAGTGGCCAATTACGGGATGGGGCTAGGACATTGGATTAGGAATATATGGTTTGGGGATTCTAGTGTCGGTTATTTCCAGGCAATTTTATGCAGTTTATGAAGGACTTATAGTATTCAGAGGGTTTATTGAGACCGTATTCAAGTCTTTGAGTCTTGGAGGTAGAGTATAAGCTAGAGAAAATCGTCTAATTGTAACAGGAATATCATGTGCATTATGTCATGGTGCTGAACGGGTTAAGGGATTCCATTTACCATCAGCTGGAAAGATACGGACACTACAAACCGAAGCAATTTTGTTTGAAGACTAATTATTATGAGAAGGAATACAATGAAATTACCATGAAATAACGCTGTTTTGGCCATTTTATCACTTCCAAATACATAATGTGAAACATAAACCATAAGTGCATCTTTACATAAATTATACAAGAAGAAAGATTAAAGCATGTACTCTGTTTTCGTCTGACACACTAGTCCGTTCATTCTAGTAACCTCTAACCTCTGTAACTAAAAATGGGCTAGAACAAATGAGCTGTCAATTTATACACATATTCCCTAGCCAAGTCTTCATATTTGGTAGAAATATAAGCTCGATTACTCTAGTCCTTTTTTAGTTATGAGAGGTTAGGGGTTACGATTTCTGCCCAACCTAGATTGAACGGACTATAATACCGGTGCTTACGTTACTATACATGGGAAAGGTTTAACCCTATTTGGGCTGAGGAGGGTCTATGTCAAACCTTTGTGTTGCTCCCTTAGTTTGGAGATTTTAAAACGTTTCACCCCATTAGTTTGCCATGATATGACGCTTCTCCTCTTTCAGGTGTCGATATTTTCTGGGCGAGCCTGCAATAGCGAGCCAGGCAATAGCGAGCCTGCAACTTGGAAGATATTGTTCTCCCACCGGGTTATTTATCTATTGAAAATGTACAAATTTTGCTTGAAGGGTATCTGGGTGGAAATTTGTTTAGTTTGAAGGAAGTATGGGAAAGTATTTTTGTTAGCCTAGGGGACAACCTAAAATACATTGCTCGATAGTGGCAAAAACAAGTAAAATCAAAATAAACAAGATATCCTTATAACCCACAAGACGTCGAACCAGATACTGACAGGCCAGTTGTATTTAGCAACGAAATCAAAATGCGCCGTTACTCACATGGTCAGCAGTAGAGTCTCCATGGTGATACAGGTTAGGTTATAAGCTATGTGACTGAGTACTTGTAGGTGTGTGGTAGTAGAGGTTCTAGAGGATATGTTAAAATTGGACTTCAGAGGCTATCAACCCTATTAGATTATTAAGCCAGCACACTGCAAGTCAAGAATAACGTCAGGACTGGAGCCTCTCTGCGATAACTCCAGTCCCTTGAGGATATGATACAGGTTAGGAGAATATAAGCTACGTGACTGAGAGCTTGTAGGTGTGTGGTTTTAGAGGCTATTGTTATTGAGGTGTAAACATCCTTTTCTCTTATCACACGGGTTGCCACATCGGAGTCTTAAGGGAGCCCACCTCGCTTTTGTTTTTTCTTTATCTCCCTCTCTCTTTGGCTTGTATCCATTCGGTCCCATTCAGCCTACTGTTTTAAGATGTTTACCCCCATCCAGGTGTCAATATTTTCCTGGCGAGCGGTAGCGAGCCAGCATATATATATTTTGTTTTGACAGCAAGTTAAATTTGTAAATTTTTCGATAGAAAAATTTCTCCGGCGAAGCCGAATTTCTCCATACAATGATGGCTCGCTATCGCTCGCCAGGAAGAAATCAACACCTGGATGGGGATAGACGTCTTAAAACAGTTGGCTGAATGGGGCCGAATGGATACAAGCCAGGGAAAGAGAGAAAAGGAGAGAAGGATAATAAAAGCCGGTGACCCCCTTTAAGGCAGGGGTCAGCAACCTGCGGCCCTTTTAGGACACTTGTGTGGCTCCAGAAGCTTCAGAAATATTAAATAGGACAAATTGGATTTTAGGTCACGTATGGGATATAATGTTCTAAATGTGTACTATAGCTTTGTCATAGAGTATTAGTCACCGCAATGCATGTCTTTACCGCTGCATATTAAAATATTTTTTCCTTAGACTTTGTGGGTTAAATAAGGGTGAAAGGAAAAATGGCGGTCATCTTGGATCAGCTGAGAACTAATATTTTTCAAATATTTACCGTATTTTTAGTGTTATGTCATATTCTATATCAATGCTAACCCTGCGGGGGTCTGGGAGCAGCAGCCCCCAGGTCAGGTTAGGGTAATGACAAAATATGGTTTTAGGGGGCATGTTTTAATATTGCAAAATAATGGGTAAAAATGAATTTGCAGAAGGAATAACACTTTAAAACACACTATTTAATGAAGGAACTGATGAGAAAAAGGATTATAATACAAATAACACATACGTGACTGAAAATCCAATTTGACCATTAAATATTCCTTTAAAACGAAGGCACCATATAATAAATTCAAAGCAACATTATATTACGTATTATATACGTAACATATTACGTAAAAATATTTGCGGTAATTCTGTTTACGAAATTCAAAATAATCTGAATATTGATAACTTAATCGATGAACATACCAAGAAAAATATAATATTTGATATTAAACTTTCTGATAAGAACAAGTGCATTGCAAAATTATACACGTTACCTAAATTTCATAAAAGACCTTATAAATATCGCTTTATTGCCGGAGCAAAATTTGCTACCACTAAAACTCTATCAGAACAAGTCGTAAATTGCTTAAAATACATTAAAAGTACTCATAACAGATATTGTAATACCATCATGAAAAGAACTGGCATTAACTATTATTGGAGTGTTGACAATTCGTTAGAAGTTATTGATAAAATAAATACCATGCCGAGAGTTACCTCGGTACATAGCTTCGACTTTTCAACTTTGTATACCAATTTGCCTTTAGATTTAGTATATTCAGAGCTTTGCTTTATTATAGATTTGCACTTTGACAGGTTCGTTAGGAATGGTAATTATTTCATAAATGTTTATACATATTTTAATAATGCATCACTTAGCTCTACTCCCACTAGTTCTGTATATTTTGATAGAACTAAACTTAAAGATGCCCTTAAATTCCTCCTTTTCAATACTTATGTTAGATTCGGGCCGTACATTTTCAAACAAATATTAGGAATTCCTATGGGTGGAAATGCTAGCCCTTTAATTGCAGACTTATTCTTGCTTGCTTTAGAATTTAAATATATAAAAGACTTAGTTGACAGTAGCAAGAAAAATAAAATTCCAGAAAAATTAGCACTTGCTAAACTGTTAAGTAATAATAGTAGATATATTGATGATATTCTTGTTTGCAATTTGTTAAATTTTAATCAAGTTGCTAAACTTATTTACCCTAATTCTATTCCCCTCACACAATGTAACGTAAATTATAAAGTTGAAAATGTTCTTGATATAAATATAGAGATTGTTAATGAACAGTGCATACTTAAAATATATCACAAAGTTGATGATTTTAATTTTAACGTAATAAACTTTCCTTTCCCTAGTAGTAATATCGATAGTAAAATAACTTATAATTGTTTTTATTCCCAATTAATAAGATTTTGTAAAATCTGCACTAAAGTAGATGACTTTTGGGCTAGAGCTAGGTTACTATACAGACTCTTAGTGGACAGAGGTTTTGAGGCAAGTAAATTGTTCCATAAATTTAATCTTTTTAGGGTCAATTATTGTGACTGTATTCTAAAATTTGACATCAATAATTTTAATCAAGCATTTTTAACTTGAAGTTTCTTGTATAACCTCTGCTTACTTTTTGTCTGTATTTATTGTTTATCTTTTTCTTTTTCTATTATTATTATTATTAATATTAATATTGATGATTTTTTAAATTTATTGTTCTTGTTAAAAGAGTACTCTTTGTTTAAATCTGTTGTTACTTCATATTTTGTAATTATTTGTCTTTATATTATATGTATTCATTGTCGATAGTATCAATTGCTTACTTTTGCGATTTCCTTAGTTTATTTGTGCTATAAATGTAGGTTATTTTTTGTAGGGTAGTTATTGATAGGGGTCACTTGAGGCATGCTATGCTTACAGGTACCTACCCGATAGCACTATCGTTAGTGAGTGCTGTACTGTATTTTATATATTATTTTGTAATAGTATAGATATCTTATCAATATTTGTATTTTGTACTATTTTAATGTCTTGTCATGTTGCAAATTTGATTTTAAATAATATTTTGACATTTAACATATAGTTTCTTTATTCATGCAGAGTTTAGTAAAATTTGCCAGAACGTCCCGGACTTCCCAAACTTGACTACTTCCTTTAACGTGACGATAGTGCGTTGTTATATGTGCGATTAGTTTGCTTGGGAAACAGATTAACTTGCTCATGTAGTAATGTACACCCTATGTGGTGGATTGTGTTCTTTTATTTAATAATTTTCATTTTAGTAAACGTTGTTTCCACATAGCGATTTTGATAATTTAATTTGACTTTATATTGTCCTTGTCCCAATTTTGGTTTGTTTAGTTTGCAAGTTTTACATTTTAAATTATTTGTTATTCAACTTCGAAAAAATCTATAGGCAACAATTGTTATGATTTCTAAATGTTATGATTTCTAGAAATGCAAGACATGTCTTGGAGAAATGTGAGGGTCTGGTGGTTCATGTGGGTGGTCTTCTATCGTTTCACATTATTGAAGTGCTGGGCCACCACAGGGATATGTACCATAGCTCAGTTTGTACTCCTTTTAGGCTGTGTACAAGATAGGGGGTAGCGGCATGGCTGGCGTCTTGGTGAGGTACCGTAGTGTGGAAGGTAGGGTCTGTCGGGTCTATAGACAGTGCGCCTTGGTGGTTGGATCCATGGTCGGGTAAACCATGGTCGGGTGTTGATCCACGGTCGGGTGGTGGTGGTAAAGGGGACCCCGGCGTCATCACAGGGGCACGGGTACCCCACACACCGACAGGGGCCATCTGAAAAGTTAGGCGAAATCATTATTATTATTATTATTATTATTATTATTATTATTACTTTACTTTGTTCCCTAGACCACCATCAAGCTTAAAGTTACACCCCCTAGACCCCCTTTCAAGATAAATTAGTACATTTTTCGGTAGACAAATGTCCAGGCCGAAGGCCAGTTCCTCTTATATTAAAGGTAGGGTATACGGAAGTCAGAGGATTGAGCCAATCTTTACCCTTTAAATTCCCTCAGATCTTTCCATAGCAGCATAAAATCGTCTAATGATAACCAACATAAACCGTCCAAATGAGTCATGATCAAGATTTATTAATTTATTTGTTTTATATTTATAAACAAAAATCTATATTCCATCTACTCCCTCTCGGGCATAGGCTGAGAGCCTGTACATTCAATCGCTGTAAATTCAACGGAGAAGCCTGTGAGGTCTTGTTCCAGTCTAGGAAATGAGATGTGAAGCACTTGGAGCTGCAACCAGCCTTTGCCATCTTGCCTTCAAGAGATGCACGGTTCTTGGTTGCCCACTCACGGCTCGAACCAGCCCCATCTCTGAAGCTGCCTTGCCTTTGTGCTTTACTGTCTCACCCCCTAGACTCTAACCCTCACTCTCGGAACGCCACCTATTTAGCCCTTCTGTACCGGCGACGTTTCTATATAATATTCTAGCTAAATTTAGACGTTTTTGTGCAGTTTAAGAAGAATATGTGGTATGATAATGGTTTAAGTGAGAAAGTTGGATTACTGTTAGTTGCTGGAGACCCTTTTTAAATTGAATAAAATCGAATAATAGCAACCAGAATATAGTTAAAAGTACGACAACGGTAATGAAGGGGTTAAGCAATTATGCTTGGTTTATAGCCAATTGATCCTTTACTTCTCTACTTCATATTTTCTGGTAATAATGAGAAGAATGATGACCATATAAGTATAAATATCAAGAAAGGTCAGACAGAGAGAGAGAGAACTAGAGAGTGAGAGAATAATGAAAATATTTATAACCGTATATAAATGACCAACACCATGAGAGTACAAAGGAGTACAAAGGAAATCAAGCAACAACAGGTCTAGTGACCCTTCTAGGCTGCTTGTCCTCCAAAACACTGAGGATCTAGTGTCCAAACAGTGGTTTAGAGTGGGTAAGGGAACATTGGAAAGGGAACTAATGTCCGTGGCAGGAATAGGAAGTTAGTAGGGGACAAATGGGTTAGTAACTGAGGGGAGGATAAAATAAAGTTATTCATTTTCAAACGCAGTCAGTCGCGGGTTTGATGCGAGATATTTGTCTATGCGGAGTTTAAATGAATCAACGGTGCTGCAGTCTATAACGTCTCGGGGAAGCCCATTCCACAATTTGACAACTCGATTGAAGAAGAAATTCTTAGATTCGTGTGAGTTAAAAGATTTACCAATAATTTTGCAACCGTTTCCCCGCGTGTAATTAGATTGGTCGATAGTGAAGTACTTACTACAGTTCATATTGTCGATGCCTTTGATGATTTTGAACACTTGAATTAAGTCACCTCTTAACCCCTAACTAGCGGCGCGCAACATAAGTCGAGTATAATAAATCTGGACTATCTGGCGGCGCGCGACATAGGTCGTGTGGCAATTTTAGCACGTAATGTTGCTGAGAGAGAGAGACAAGTGGTGGCAGGAGAGTAGCGAGCGTATGACTGCTCCAGACCACCGCGGCGAACCTACTGACACGAATCCCACCTCCTCCCTCCCTCTCTCACTCGCTACATACTGAATTGTATGGGGAAAGTACCGAATTACATGCTTTTTGCACTCGTGTTGCGCGGTTGTTGCAAGAAAACTAGCGGTCATAAAAGGATCGTTGTGGTGTCATTGGAAAGCTCTGTTTATGCCCTTTCAGGGATAGATACTTGTTTTACGCTCTGGGTCTTATTTAGGCATGAAAATGATCACGTAAACAGCCCTATTTTGGGTAAAAACACCCCGCTGGTGGCTACATATTATATACCGCCTAGGCCGCTCTTAAGGTGTTAATCTGCGCTGGGTTAAAGGAAATAGATTTAATTCTCTAAGACGCTCTTCGTATGGTTTGTTCTTCAGGCTAGGTATCATTTTGGTAACTCTACGTTGAACTCGTTCTAGCTTGTTTATATCTTTTAATAAGGGCACCAGGATTGAACGCAGTATTCCAGAAGAGGGCGGACTAAGGAATTGTAAAGGGTTAGGATAACTGCTTTGGATTTATGCTCAAATGACCTGCCTATAAAGCCAATTATTTTGTTTGCCATCAGGCATAGTTCCAGACTGCAAGGATTTATTGAATAGTAATGTCAGTGGTTTGGAGAGCTCATCCTTAGCTTCCTTTAGAACTCTAGGCGAGATTGTATCAGGTCCAGGCGTTTTATTTACCTTGAGTTTATCTAAACAGTACAATACTTCTCTCTCTGTAACGGTGATATTGCTTAGAACATCTGAATTATCAATCTGAATCGGCGATGGTGTAGGGATATCACTGAGGTCTTCTGTTGTAAAAACTGATGCAAAGAAGGTATTGAGGGCATTACTCATTTGTACTTCGTCTTTGGTGTATTCTCCATGTTCATCGACTAACGGTCCAACAGTTGAAGTAACTACTTTTTTCTTTCTGATATAACTATAGAATTCTTTCGGGTTTGTTTTACTTTGATTCGCAATATGTAACTCTAGGGTCTTTTTACTTTGCTTAATTAACTTTTTGGCTTTGCGTCGTAGCTCTACAAATTTCACCCGTTCTTCGTCGTTTTGTGAGGATTTTAATCTATCATTTGCAAATTTTTTAGCAAGCAGACAGTTTGAAATCTCTTTATTCCACCATTTGGGCTTATTATTATGGCCTGGACGCCGTATTTTCGATGGTATGCAGTCTTGCACTGCTTTTAGGTAAGTGGTTTCGAATAACTTCCAAAATGTATTTATGTCGTTATTGTTAATTAAAAAGCTCCAGTCAGTTTCTTTAAACATAGCTCTAAGTTTATGAAAGTTTGCTTTCTTGAAATTAGGGACTTTTTCGATGCTACTATTTGGTTCGTTACTAGTAAAGTTTAAAGTGAAAGTTATCGTACGATGGTCGCTGTTACTGAATTCATCACCGACATTCAAATTCTCTATTAATTCTTCTTTTGTTGCAAGTACAATGTCAAGAACGTTATAACCACGGGTCGGCGTTCGAACAAATTGATAAAGCGAACTCTCTTGCAAGTTCGTATACAAGCCATGTCCGGAGTGTGAAGTAAGAGTATCGCCCCACTTGGTCACAGGTAAATTAAAGTCGCCAAAAATTACGGTATCTTGGGAGTTACTTACATCTGCAATTTGTTCGTAAATTTCTTGGTCAGTTTGCACTGATTGAGCTGGAGGTCTGTATATTAACACAAGTATTATTTTTGTACCTATATTATTCTTTATTAGCACAAAAGATGTGTCGACGTTCACAATTTGAGGTTTTGACAAGAGGGTAGGGTTAAGACTTTCTTTGATATAAAGTAAAACGCCACCTCCATTTCTATTTATTCGGCTTTTCTCAAACATTACATTACCGGGAAGTGAATATTCTGCTAAAAAGTCTCTATCTTCTGTATTGAGCCAAGATTCTGTTATGCCAATCACATCATAATTTTCTGTAAACACTAGCTCCTCTAAATCTGAAAATGTATTGTGTATGCTACGAGCGTTTGTATAGAAAACCTTTAAATTTGTTATTTTAGAACTCACGGAACGCTCTTTAATAATATTTTTGGTTCTTGTCGGATCTACATTTATGTTCATGGCTGTCCTCGGTCCTCGCTGTCTTCGGTCCTTATCGCTGGTGGTCCTCGGTTGCCTCTGTTTTTTGCTTGGCGTTAGATGATTTATGTCACTGCTGCTTCTTCTCGGATGGCGTTTTTTGATCCATGGCTGCGGACTGCTTCGTGTAGGAGACGACCCATGCATGCTGAACCCACAGGGTTTAGATGAGTGCCATCCTTGCGGAACAGAGTAGGCTGGTTATAGAAATTATCCCAGAGGTTGATTAATTCAACTTCTTCCTTCAGACACAAATATTTTAGTCGGCTATTTGTGCTGAAGGCCTTGTCATAGAATTTGTCAGGTGCGTCGATCTTGGGGAGGCTTCCACAATGTCGTGCAGTCCAGCTCCTGGGATGCAAAATCTTTTTCGTCGATTTGGGACTCTGTCGCAGAACTCTTCGACCTGTCCTAGTAGGATGGAATCCCCAACGAGTCTGGTCTCTTCTGGTTCGTCTTCCATCTCTACCAAGATCTCAAATCTGTATGACATTGTGACTCTAGCAGGCTTCTTGCACGAGGAGTGGGGGAGAGACTAAGCTGAACAGGGCGGCTGTCCTGGTTTGATGTCGGCTCAGGTTCATCAGAAGCATCTGCTGCAGTGGCTACTGCAGGTGTTGGATTGTTGGTAGATGACATTGGGGCGGTGATAGATGCTGGAGTTGAAACAATTGGAGTTAGTGATACTCCAATGTTGAGTGTTACAAACTCTTGGAGTCATTCCAGCTTCCTGGTTGATCTTCTTGTGGGCTTCATCCAATTTCGCTGTCAAATCCTCTCGTTGCTGGCAGAGTCGGCAGACTTGTGGATCGGCAGGAGCAAACATGGAAGCACCAAACCTACCAGCGCAGTTCGTACAGGCACGAGGCATGGTGACGATCACTTTCTTCAGATCACTTCACTCACTTAAAAACACTTAACTCACTTTAAAAACACTTAACTCACTTTAAAAACACTTATCTCACTTTAAAAACACTTCACTAACTTCAGGTCGCTTCACTTACTTAAATAGGCCTAACCGAAAACAAAAATGTTGAAATACGCACAAATAGGTTATCAGCGGTGATAGCCTAACCGAAAATTAAAACAAAACGAATGAAATTTAAATACGCAGTGATAGCCGAACCGAAAACAAATGTATTTTTATTTAAACAGAAATAGGCCACCTATCCTAACCGAAAACAAAAATAACCGAAAACAAAAAAAATATGAAATACCGGTACGGTACGCAGAAATAGGCCACCAGCGGTGATAGCCTAACTGAAAATTTAAAAATTGAAGTACGCAGAAATAGGCCACCAGGGATGATAGCCTAGACTATCCGAAAACAAAAATTATGAGAGAGAGAGAGAGAGAGAGAGAGAGAGAGAGAGAGAGAGAGTGAATACTGAACATAATTATAACCGTGTATAAATGACCAACACCATGAGAGAGAGAGAGAGAGAGAGAGAGAGAGTGAATACTGAAAATAATTATAACCGTGTATAAATGACCAACACCATGAGAGAGAGAGATAGAGAGAGAGAGTACAAAGGAGTACAAAAGAGTACAAAGGAAATCAAACAACAACAGATCTAGTGACCCTTCTAGGTTGCTTGTCCTCCAAAACACTGAGGATCAAGTGTCCAAACAGTGGTTTAGAGTGGGTAAGGGAACATTGGAAAGGGAATTACTGCCCTGGAACTAATGTCCGTGGCAGGATTAGGAAGTTAGTAGGGGACAGATGGGTTAGTAACTGAGGGGGGGATAAAATAAAGTTATTCATTTACAAACGCAGTCAGTCGCGGGTTTGATGCGAGATATTTGTCTAGGCGGAGTTTAATGAATCAACGGTGATGCAGTCTATAACGTTTCGGGGAAGCCCATTCCACAAGTTGACAACTCGATTGAAGAAGAAATTCTTAGATTCGTGCGAGTTAAAAGATTTACCAATAATTTTGCAACCGTTTCCCCGCGTGTAATTAGATTGGTCGATAGTGAAGTACTTGCTACAGTTCATATTGTCGATGCCTTTGATGATTTTGAACACTTGAATTAAGTCACCTCTTAATCTGCGCTGGGTTAAAGGAAATAGATTTAATTCTCTAAGAGAGAGAGAGAGAGAGAGATAGAGAGAGAGAGTGAATAATGAAAATAATTATAACCGTATATAAATGACCAACACCATGAGAGAGAGAGAGAGAGAGAGAGAGAGAGAGAGAGAGAGAGAGAGAGAGAGTGAATACTGAACATAATTATAATCGTATATAAATGACCAACACCATGAGAGAGAGAGAGAGAGAGAGAGGAGAGAGAGAGAGAGAGAGAGAGAGAGAGAGTGAATACTGATAATAATTATAACCGTATATAAATGACCAACACCATGAGAGAGAGAGAGAGAGAGAGAGAGAGAGAGAGAGAGAGAGAGAGTGAATACTGAAAATAATTATAACCGTATATAAATGACCAACACCATGAGAGAGAGAGAGAGAGAGAGAGAGAGTGAATACTGAAAATATTATAACCGTGTATAAATTACCAACACCATGAGAGAGAGAGAAAGAGAGAGAGAGAGAGAGAGAGAGAGAGAGGGGGGGGGAAGGAATTACATATAGGGCTAGGGTGCTTCAAAAGAGGTGTTCTAGTCACCACCACCGCCAATCCCACCACACTGTAAATATATCAGAATCATGCATTAGTACAGCGACGATCACTAGAGGTAGCGCCAACGATTTTGACAATAGTATCTCTGTAACTCAAAAGGGCGTAAGCAAACTGGCTGTAAATATCCACACCTATTTCCCGGTGGACTCTTCTCAAATGATAGAAACGTCAGCCCAATTGCTTGCTTTCATTAAATTCGAGTTATAAGAAGTTAAGGGGCCAAGATTATTGTCAAGTTCTCTGGGATTGGGCCTGAGCATATAGATAGATATAGATAGATACACCAATACCGTATACCTTGTTCCAGATAGGTAAGCCACTATTCATCAACACTAATCTCTATAACTCACAAACGACTAGCGTAATCGAGCTAACATTTCTACCATTTGGGTCAGCCAGGGAATAGGTGTGGAAACCTACAGCCCATTAACTCTAGTTCTAAAGCTGATATCGCACGAACAATGTCTCCCTCAACACTTAGTCTGGTCTGGCAACTTATGAGCTAAATATTAAAGCAATGTTGTCATTTCATAGCTGCGGTTGTGGACGGCCATCGCTCAATTCCTCATCCTATCAACTCCGGTGTTCCTCAGGGTTCTGTCCTATCTCCTATTCTCTTTCTAATTTTCATAAATGATCTTCTCAACTGTACATCTAGTCCCATCCATTCATATGCAGACGACTCTACTTTACACCACTCAATTAGTTTTCCAGAACGCCCCAGCCAGCAGTCCCTCAAAAGTAAACAAAATGAACCCATAAAATGCTTATCTTCTGATCTAGCTACTATTTCCAATTGGGGTAGAGAAAACCTTGTTACATTTAATCTTCCAAAACTCAATTTATCCATCTTCCTACCCGTTAGGAACCTCCAGAGGACTATCCCTTAGTCTTCAACAATACAAAAATCAACCCTTCATCGTCCCTCAATGTTCTCGGTGTCTCTTTTTCTTCTGCTCTCACTTGGAAAGACCATATTACCAGTCTCGCTAAGGCAGCCTCCCAGAAGCTGGGTGTGCTCAACCGCCTCAAGGGGTTCTTTACCCCTGCGCAGCTACTTGTTCTTTACAGGGGCACAGTGCATCCTTGTATTGAGTATTGTTCACATGTGTGGGGAGGATCCTCTCACACCGCACTCCTAGATAAAGTAGAAAGGAAAGCCTTTCGTATCATTAACTCCCGTCCACTCACCAATTCTCTGCAATCTCTCTTCGCCGCAATGTTGCATCTCTCTCACTATTCTATCGCTACTACAATAATCAGTGTTCCTCGGAGCTTTCCCAGTGTATACCACCTCCTCTACATAGGGTACATAGTATACCTGCCTTGCAACACAATCCCACCCCTACTCTGTGCAACTCTCCAACCCAAGAGTGAAACGCTATTCTCAGACTTTCTTCTATTCAACTGCTGAGCTCTGGAACTCTCTCCCAGATTAAGTCTTTCCCTCTTCCTATGACTTAAATTGCTTCAAACTCTGTGTGTCCAGGCATTTTAGCTGGAACGTCCCTTGATTTCGGTCCTGTCACTCTTTGAATTCTGGGGAGGCACTTGCTGC
Source organism: Paralithodes platypus (assembly GCA_032716605.1). Lineage (NCBI taxonomy): Eukaryota > Metazoa > Arthropoda > Malacostraca > Decapoda > Lithodidae > Paralithodes > Paralithodes platypus. Next base: position 46,349,652 of record CM064483.1, on the reverse strand, counting down.
AGGCAGTTATGCCTTTTGTCTCCCTCATTCACATAGAAAAAAGAAAATGTTTAACCCTCTGAATATTTGGCGCATTTTGATAGTTCATTATGACTATTATCAGACGGTTTTATTCAGATTGGGAAAGGTATACGAAATTCAGAGGGTTAATTGATATAGTCGTTACCCTCTTAGCCTACATCCCACAGATCTTTCCTTAGCTGTATACAAACTTCTAAGAATAGCCTCATAATCCTCAAGTGGTTAACTTCTGAAGTGCGCATGGGGGTAATTAGACACCTCTGCCTGTGCGCATGTATTTGAGCTGTTTCCATCACTAAAATATTAATTTTACCATAAATAGCATTAATACTTATCCATATGCGCCTATTATAGTTTGATTATAAAGGTATTACCCTGTTACAACAATAAAACAAGTGAAAACAGCGTTTGGATGGTCAAAATCGGCGATACAGGGCGGGAGTTACATAATGTATGGGTGAGGCAACCTCCTTTCCCGCCAATTTCCCCCAAGGCTGGAGAGACACTGTCGATCGATACTCTCTCTCTCTCTTGCACTCGCTTGCTAACAGTGATGACAATGCCCTGCTTGCAACTCGCTAATGTTAGCACGAAAATATACCTCAGAATAAGGGAATAACAGGGAAAATAGGTGATAACTGAAGGAGGGGAGGAAAGTGGGGAAGGAGGGGAGGTAGAGAAGTGATATTTTGCATGGCCCAGGGGCATTTTTTTTTTTTTTTTTTTTTCGATGTTTAAAATTGATTTTTTTTTTCTCTGACTCTTAAGAGTCTTCCCGCAGTTCCCGGGTTAAGGGGAGACAGGCCGTTTTTCTGGTCCCCCTTCTTCCTCGTGTATAGCCCCATTTGTTTTCAGATTTTATGACGTTCGGCCCATTAGTTTGGCGATTTTAATACCTTTCACTCTATTTAATTGTCAATTTTAAGGCATTTCGTGCCATTTAGGTGTCGAACCTTTCCTGACGAGCGATAGCGAGCCTGAAATTTCAAGAAGGAAGCGGCCTTCGGCCGGGACATTTTTGTACCGAAAAATGTACACATTTATCTTGAAGGGGGGTCTAGGGGGTGTTTCTAAGCTTGATGGGGGTCTAGCAAGGACACTAAGTAATATAGGAATAAATTGATTACCGGTAATAGACCAAAAAAAAAAAAAAAAGGGCCAGTCTCCCCTTAATAGGCAGCTTGAGAGGATAAAGTAACTTACATTAACAAGAGGAGAGTGATGGTGGTCATGTTGTTGTTGAGACGACCTTGGCTGGTACTGACTAGGGGGTGTTGAGGGGGTGTTCATATATAGTATGCATGGGGCTCCTGTAGTAGAGGTAGGCAAGATCATCGCCCCATCTTCACGGAACGCCATTTTGGGGTGTAATTATCCGGGTGGTCGGGGCCGGGAGAGTGCTGGAGGGACCTTGGTGACCCTGGTCTCTGGGTCTTCTCCTGGATGACCTAGATGTGTGTGAATTTGTATTTTGTTTTTGTGTGTTAATTGTTTTCTGTTGTGTTTTATGTTGTCCCTATTCTGGTTCTGTCTTGAGTCGGCCTACCCCCCCCCCCCAAAAAAAAAGGAAAAGTGGGGATTGGCCTGAGTAGATAGATAGATAGATAGAATTATCGAAGAACAGGGAGATGTTTTATTTTTGATCGTGTGGAATTGAGATAGAAAGATCAATCTGATATCGTGTTCCAGTATTGCCGAATGGTTATCATACATAGGGATCCTGTAGTAAAGATCATCGGCCATCTTCCGTTTTGGCACCGCAATTAACCACTTGCGAGTTTCAGACTATAAGGAAGTTGGAGCTGTAGACATCGATATTGAGCAGAATTACCAGCTAAAATACGGTTGTACTACATTAATAAATACATACAACCCAATTCAACATACTTTTTAGCCACCAGAAACCTACATTAGTATTGCATCTAAATTTACTGTCGATGTCTACAGCTCCAACTTCCTTATAGCCTGACACTCGGAAGTCGTCAATTACCAAACAACAACAACGGGGTGATATTTTATTTTCTATCGTGTTGAATTGAGATACAAAGATCAGACTAATGTCTTGTTCTATAGTCTAACTTTTTCCAGCTGATGGTAAATTGCTATGTTCCAATCTTGGTTACTTAGCTATTACATAGATTTTGTAGCGAAATATGTTGTTATTTATGAGAACTTGCCATTAATATCGTGCAGAAACCTTGTAGATTCATATGAATTTATTAATTATCTATACATTAGTTGCTAAGGGATTCAATTTACCATCAGCTGGAAATAAACCGACTATAGTATTCCCTAATATTCATCATACATGGGGATCCTGTGGTGAAGGTCATCGGCCCATCTTCACGGGACGTCATTTTGCCATGATTTTGTGGCCTTAATTATCGAGCAATAATATATTTGTGATCGTGTGGAATGTAGATACAAAGATCCAAGGTCACTCACCAAGGGGGTAAGTGGGTGGGTAAGTGAGTAGGTCGGTTGACACATGGATGTATGTGTAGGTGGGTAGTATTACGACCGGGACTATGAATAAAACAAGGGCACTCAATGATTGGACTAGTAATAGGGCACTATGCAACAATGGTACGCTAGATCCAAACCCTCGAACTTATATGCCGGCGAACAAAACACCTATACCCTCCAGGGTTAATCTGCGATAGCAGGGTATCCTTAACTGGACATAAATGTACTCTACTTCAGGCTAACCCACACTGGTATAGCCTGATAACAAACAAGATGAGAGTTACGTTAAAATGCATAAAAAGGAAACTATGGAAAGATCAATTAAATCACTGAAAGATTTAATACAATAAAAAGATGCTTCAATACAGTTACTCTAAACAACAATAAACTCTTCACTCCTAGGTGAAAGAAAGTGAAGTCTAGTCCTACAGCATAGACCTGGAAACTTCTGAAGAAAGTCTGATGCTCATAAGATGCTCGTACTGATTTAGAACTATATAAAGGCAGGAGGCAGGACACCACAGGTGTAAATTGAATACACGAAAAGATAGGACATATAATGTTAACTGACACGAGAATACTATAAATGCGCAACGGTAGCAATGCTTGACACTAAAAGAAGTACTTCCTCATCAACGAAACATTCTGCTATGGTTGTGCGGCTCAGCAACAACCTAGACTAATAAATGCTGTGAATAATAATGCGCACATATCAAAGAGCTTATATTAAATACTAACAAGTGTCTACTCGATTAATAATGTCTAGCTGGGATACTCTAGGTAAGGAACTGGAGTTGAGCAAGACAGGCTCGTAGCCTAGCGATGTCCTTAAGACTGCATCCTTTAAGTTACGTTAATTGACTAGGGGGGCTCTCTCGATAGATCCAGATCACAAGTATCTGGTTCTATCCTGGCGACCCTCTAAAGACAAGCAAAGAGGCAGCAAAGTGTGGAACTGGTACAGGCCAAAACCCTCAGTCAACACAATGCTGCACTCGCAAAGGACGCAACCGAAAAGACAACCCAGGCTACCACAGGACCGGTCGAAGTCATGTAGGTATAAGCAAACCGTACACACATCGGAGACAACGACTACAGTTACCTTATCCCAGTCTAGCATTAAATAAAAGAGCAGAAACACTAAATCAATAATGGAGACACACAAAGTTCTTAACCTATACTAACTAAGAACCCTCAAACCTATTCTAAGTACATGTAAATATCTCTGAGGACGGCGCATGCAATACAATGGGCTGGCTATGAAAACCGTATGCAGAACCCAAGGGGAGTGTTGTGCAGTTAATAAAGGTTAGAGTATGGAAAGAGAGAATCGAGTGAGAGAAACAGTGATAAAGGTGGTGATCGGGAGAGAGTATGCAAAGGGATGTTAAAAGCACGCGCGCCAAGCCTGTCCTGACGAGGACAGCTCCTGGGGACCCTCATGGAGGAGGTAAGTTACACAGGAGAACGCAAAGGCGCGATGGTCGGCCAATCACGGGCCGAGACGTCACAAGACAGCAGGCGTCATAGGACACAACCAGACATGCCGTCCAATGGCGAGCGAGAGGCAGGAATGCATCCGTACATACAGACACTTACTACCTCCTCACTCTGAAAGTCTTTCTCATTCACACGCTGGTACTATTATCACTACTGTTGATATAAAATATAACCCATTGTCACAGACGAAAACAAAGACCACCACTGGACTGTCTGTGACAATGCGATTACTAGGAAAGAAAGAACAACATTCTCTGATAACTGTAGCCCATTTCGATGTCCCTGGCGAGTGCTAGTGGCCAACGAGAGGCGATTCTGCCAACGCTGGTAGACGTCACACCCCTCCCAAGATATGGGACGCTCGACATTAGGCGAGCACCATATCTGACAAGGCAGAATGCCGACAAGACCCGCCACACCTAGCCACTCCACCAGAAATGAATTGCAAAGCTCAATCTTAATTAAAACAACATATTAGCATAAAGAAAATCTTACAACCCCTCCCAAACACAATAGTATAATTTAGCCTGCTATGCTCCCTGAGCGAGCTTCACAGAGCCCAGCCTACTAAGTGAAAGACAGGTTCAACTTAGGACTTTAGCTATAACATTGGCAACTTACAATTAACTATCAAAAAGAAAGAGTTTTTATGTGATTTTTTATTTAATTTTAATGTTGTTTTTGACGGCTGCTCTACAGGGGCAAGCCTGGTTTTTCTCCACTCAAACCCACACACCTGTGGTGATCTACGCCTGATCCTCCACCCTCAACAAACAGTCTGCAATCACATTCTCACAACCGGCAATATGGCGAATGTCTAGATTGTATTCTTGCAACATGAGTGACCAACGTGTCAGCCTCATATTCCGGTTGTGGAATTGGTTCAGAAATTTAAGAGGGTGGTGATCGGTGTAAATCACCACGACTGGCCCGTAGGCAGGAACATATACTTCAAAGTGCCTGAGCGCCAACACTATTGCCAGCAGTTCTTTCTCCACCACAGAGTAGTTTTTCTGAGCGGAATTAAACTTCTTGGAAAAGAAACTGGCTGGATGCTCCAAACCTTCCTCGTCTGTTTTCATTAAGACGGCACCAGCCCCTACACCGCTGGCATCTGTTGCCAGCTGGAACGGTCTTCCAAAGTCAGGGGCCCTGAGGATTGGGTGAGTGCATAGTAGGTGCTTGACCAGCGAAAAAGCCTTTTCACACTCAGGTGCCCACTTGAACTTTTTCTCTTTTGCTAGCAAATCTGTCAGGGGAGCTGACACAGTAGAATAACCCCGAATGAAGCGGCGATAGTAACCGATCATGCCCAAAAATCTCCTGATCTGCCGCTTGGTGGACGGCCTGGGGAACTGGTTAATAGCTTGTATCTTGTTTTTTTTTTTGGGGGGGGGGGGCGCATACCTGGCCTAACCCGACCACAAACCCAAGATACTGCACAGTTGCCCGGACAAAGTCGCACTTGCCCAGATTGACCACCAAGCTAGCCTCACTGAGCTTCCGAAACAAGGCTTCTATGTACTCACAGTGACTCTCAAAGTTGTCATCGTAGATTACAACGTCATCTAGGTAGACAGTGCAGTTAGGGATGTCATCTACTAACTCATTCATAAGACTCTGGAAGGTTGCTGGGGCATTTTTAAGGCCATACGGCATCACATTGCAACGGTAGGTGTTCCCATCAACCACAAACCCGCATACCCCCTTTGCCCGCTCAGACAAGGGCACCTGACAGTAGCCTTTCACTAGGTCTACCTTAGTTAGAAACTGTGCCTTACCAATCTTGTCTACACTATCGTCAACACGGGGAAGGGGATAAGCATTGGTGGGAGTCAACCCGTTCAATCTCCGAAAGTCAATGCAGAAGCGAACCTTCCCGTCAGGCTTGGGCTGCAGAGTGACAGATGTCCACCTAACTGCCCCCTTCTCAATCAGCCCCCGTTCCAACATATACTCTAACTCCGCTCTGAGGGCTGGGAGTTTAATGGGTGGAATTCTGTAGGTACTGATTTAAAGGGGGGGTGATCTCCAACGTCCACGTCATGCACCACTCGAGTTGTGAGGCCTGGATGCTCTGCAAACACAGTGGGGTATGAAGCAAACAGGCGCTGCACGGCTGCACGCTGTTGCTCAGGCAGGTGCACTAGAGCATCGTCAGCCACCTGTCTGGAGTTCCCCGCCCACTGGTCAGCAGAGACATGACACTCCCAGTTATCCTCCACCTGGGCTTCACTGTCCCTCACTCCTTCTCCTCCATGACCGCTGCAGGTCAACACAGGGACAGCGAGAGGCTCAGGGGGGCGCCTCACAAACTCTTTCACCAGATTCACATGGCACAGCTGATTCTTTTTACGCCTATCTGGAGTAGCCACAAGATAGTCTAGGTCAGAGATCTTTTTTACCACCTTATAAGGACCAGCGTACTTGGCGGACAACGGATGACCTGGCAGAGGTAACAGAATCAACACCTCCTGCCCCACCTTAAATTCCCGGAGTTTTGTCTTCTCATCGTACCTGTCCTTCATAAGTGCTTGCGACCCTACCAAATTCCTACCTGCCAACTCTAGGCTTCTCAGCATTCTCTCTCTATTCTCGAGGACATACTTTAACATGGAACATGGTTTTGCTGTGCCCTCCCAGATTTCTCTAACCATTTTGAGGGAGCCTCTGACCTGATGTGCGAAAACTAACTCATTGGGACTGAACCCTAGGCTTTCACCAGGTACCTCCCGAGCAGCGAATAATACGTAGGGCTACCAAAGATCCCAATCCTTGCCATTCTCAACACAGTAACAACGCAGCATGCTTTTCAGAGTCGAGTGCCACCTCTCCATCACCCCTTGACTCTCTGGGTGATAGGCTGAAGAGACAACTGTACTGATACCGTGCTGCTGCATGGTCTGTTTGAAAAGGTTAGAAGTAAAGTTGGACCTTTGGGCTGACTGCAATTCCTGTGGGTACCCGTACCTAGAACAGTACAATAGCAAGTTACGAACAACAGTCTTAGCAGTACCAGTTCGCATGGGGTATGCATTCGGATAACGGGTGGCAACATCCATGATTGTGAGGAGGAACTTGTTGCCTGCACTAGTAGGGGGTAGAGGGCCAACCATGTCGATTATAACCTTACTGAATGGTGGCCTGATTACAGGAATAGGGTGTAACGGAGCCTTGGGAATACACTGGTTTGGTTTACCTACTGTCTGGCAGGTACTGCACATTGCCACCCATGACGCCACATGTGCCTTCATACCTGGCCACCAAAACAATTTCGCCAATGCTGCTACCGTCTTACGTACACCCAAATGCCCTGCCAACGGTACATCATGCGCCAACCTCAGTAGGCTATCAAGGCACACACTAGGCACTACCAACTGGTCAACCACTCTCGACCCACCCTCCCAACTCCGTCTGGGATCTAGAAAACGCCTGTACAATATGCCCTCCACACGAAAGAAGTCCCCCGGCTTTGCATCCCCGTCCTCATCAAGTTAAATCGCACCGTTACTACACTTCTGAAGCTCAGGATCATCTATCTGCAGCCGACAGATATCCGAAGGAGCCAATCTATCTAAGTGCTCCCGGAGCAACTTATGGCCTCCCCCGATACTGGACTGTTCGATCCTATCTTGCTTAAGTGTGTAACGTTGCTGTCTCGGAGTTTTCTCATGCCCTACCTCCTCACAAAGTGTGACAGGTTCTGGGGCCACTCCGGACCTAAACATTGGTGCTAATACTGAGTCGCCAAGAAGAGCCGCTGGATCAAAACTCACAAAACTTCTCCCAACTTTAGCTTTCTCCTTCCGACCGTTCCTCAGCTGGTCTAGAGACTGAGGAATAGGCTGTGACACCTTAGATGCACGAGATCGGGTGACAACACACGCCATCTGCTGTAATTGACACCTCTCGACCAACTCCTGCCCCTCCCTACTCACGTCGGCCGCCCTCTCGGCAACGACTAAGGGTGGAATCTCAGAAGTAGGCACCGCAAAGTCGTTACCGAAAAGAAGGTCGACGCCCTCTACTGGCAGTTTCTCTATGATTCCAACATCTATCTCTCGTGTCACACCATCAACCTCCAGCTCCACTCGAACCAACGGGTATGACCGTGTAGCATTAATACCCTGCACCATAACTACCCGTGCCGCGTTTATAGGTTGGCCTGTAAATTTTTCATCTGAATCTGGGATGCACCTGTATCACGCAACAACTCCAACCCATGCTTGCAACCAGCCCAACTCACGCAGCCACGCCCTCTATGGTCGCAAAAATCATCGCGGACAGGTTTCGAGCCTTCCGGACACTCCTTCACTGGCTGTGCCGCATCTGACATATCACCCCGGGTAAACGCAGAAGACCTCAGAGTCACCCCAATGTTGCTAGCCAAAAGACACGACTGCTGCAGGTTGGTTACTAGGGCAGGAACGTGCAAAATGCCCCTTTTTATGACACTTAAAACACTCTACTTCACCCTTGGACTTCCCCTGAGGTGGGGAAGGGCCCTGACCTTTCTTAAACGGGACGGTTTTTGGTTTGTGATCAAAATTAGTATCATTGCTCTTACTTATGTTATTAAATGTTGCATCACTGACTCGGGGGGGTGGAGTGTTGCGCCCCTTGTTAACTGCATCGGTCCGTTGTGCAGATCCGCACCCACGAATCAGCGATAATCTCAGGTCAGCCATCTCAGCTGCCTCTTGTAGAGTTTTATCATGTTTCTCTTTGAGGTTCAAAGTCAGGTCGCCGCCTGTGCATTTAAAAAATTGCTCTAGAAGGAATAACTGCTCAAGCTCTTCGAACGTCGTCACCTTCTCTGACCTCAGCCAATTTCTCAAAGCATCAGACGGTTCCCGGGCATGTTCTAGAAAAGTGCACTCACGACCCTTCGTAACACCCCGAAACTTCAACCTATATGTACCTGGTTGTAACTCGTACGCCCGCAGAACAGCTTCCTTCAATACCTCATAATCGATGCAAGACTCCAAGGGCAACGCATCATATGCCTTGAGTCCTTTGCCAACCAACCTAGAGGAAACAAGGGCTGCCCACTTAACCTCGGGCCATTGGTGCTCCCGGCACTTCTTCTCAAAATGCAGGAAGAACTCGGTGACACCCGACTCGTCAAATGTAGGGACTAACTTATGAAGGTGCGATAAAGACTGATCAAGACCTCGATTCCCAGAACCGAGACGCTGCCCTGTCGACTCCACCTGAGACTTCTCAAGCTCTATGTCTGCACAGTACTTCGTAGCCTCAACCTGAAGTTCAGCCTCACGTATGGCCTTTCTCTCCTCAGCCTGAATCCTAAGCTCAGATTCCCGCTGCTGCTGCTGCTGCCTGAGCTCAGCCTCATGCTTTCGCTGCTCGAGCTCAGCCTCATGCTTTCGCAGCTCGAATTTGGCGAGTTCGAGCTGAAACAACATCTCGGAAGACAAATCCTGAGGAGGGGGTGCTACTATTGGGGACCCACCACGTGAATCACCTAGAGGCATACCCAACCGCCAGCGGGCATCGGCTTGCGGGAACGTACCCGGTTCCGGAGCCCGAGGGGCCGCCATGATAGGAGTCGAGTGGAATGGGGGCTGGGCAGAAGGTGCTCCAGCTCCCGCTCCACCCGAAGCCCCATGCACCCCACCGATCACCCAGGCAACCAGCTCACCTCTCGACATTCTCACCAAGATCGACGCACCTGACAAATTCTACGACAAGGCCTTCAGCACAAATAGCCGACTAAAACATTTGTGTCTGAGGGAAGAAGTTGAATTCATCAACCTCTGGGACAACTTCTACAACCAGCCTACTCTGTTCCGCAAGGATGGCACTCATCTAAACCCTGTGGGTTCAGCACGCATGGGTCGTCTCCTACACGAAGCAGTCCGCAGCCATGGATCAAAAAACGCCATCCGAGAAGAAGCAGCAGTGACATCAATCATCCAACACCAAGAAAAAAACAGAGGCAACCGAGGACCACCAGCGATAAGGACCGGAAACAGCGAGGACCGAGGACAGACATGAACATAAATGTAGATCCGACAAGAACAAAAAATATTATTAAAGCGCGTTCCGTGAGTTCTAAAATAACAAATTTAAAGGTTTTCTATGCAAACGCTCGTAGCATACGCAATAAATTTTCAGATTTAGAGGAGCTAGTGTTTACAGAAAATTATGATGTGATTGGCATAACAGAATCTTGGCTCAATACAGAAGATAGAGACTTTTTAGCAGAGTATTCACTTCCCGGTTATGTAATGTTTGAGAAAAGCCGAATAAATCGAAATGGAGGTGGCGTTTTACTTTATATCAAAGAAAGTCTTAACCCTACCCTCTTGTCAAAACCTCAAATTGTGAACGTCGACGCATCTTTTGTGCTAATAAAGAATAATAAAGGTACCAAAATAATACTTGCATTAATATACAGACCTCCAGCTCAATCAGTGCAAACTGACCGAGAAATTTACGAACAAATTGCAGATGTAAGTAACTCACAAGATACCGTAATTTTTGGTGACTTTAATTTACCTGTGACCAAGTGGGGCGATACTCTTACTTCACACTCCGGACATGACTTGTATACGAACTTGCAAGAGAGTTCGCTTTATCAATTTGTTGGAACGCCGACCCGTGGTAATAACGTTCTTGACATTGTACTTGCAACAAAAGAAGAATTAATAGAGAATTTGAATGTTGGTGATGAATTCAGTAACAGCGACCATCATACGATAACTTTCACTTTAAAGTTTACTAGTAACGAACCAAATAGTAGCATCGAAAAAGTCCCTAATTTCAAGAAAGCAAACTTCCATAAACTTAGAGCTATGTTTAAAGAAACTGACTGGAGCTTTTTAATTCACAATAACGACATAAATACATCTTGGAAGTTATTCGAAGCCACCTACCTAAAAGCAGTGCAAGACTGCATACCATCGAAAACTCGGTGTCCAGGCCATAATAATAAGCCCCAATGGTGGAATAAAGATATTTCAAACTGCCTGCTTGCTAAAAAATTTGCTAATGATAGATTAAAATCCTCACAAAATGACGAAGAACGGCTGAAATTTGTAGAGCTACGACGCAAAGCCAAAAAGTTAATTAAGCAAAGTAAAAAGACCTTAGAGTTACATATTGCGAATCAAAGAAAAACAAACCCGAAAGAATTCTATAGTTATATCAGAAAGAAATAAATAGTTACTTCAACTGTTGGACCGTTAGTCGATGAAAATGGAGAATACACCAAAGACGAAGAACAAATGAGTAATGCCCTCAATACCTTCTTTGCATCAGTTTTTACAACAGAAGACCTCAGTGATATCCCTACACCATCGCCGATTCAGATTGATAATTCAGATGTTTTAAGCAATATCACCGTTACAGAGAGAGAAGTATTGAATTGTTTAGATAAACTCAAGGTAAATAAAACGCCTGGACCTGATACAATCTCGCCTAGAGTTCTAAAGGAAGCTAAGGATGAGCTCTCTAAACCACTGACATTACTATTCAATAAATCCTTGCAGTCTGGAACTATGCCCGATCAGTGGAAGCTAGCCAACGTAACACCGATATTCAAAAAAGGCAGCAAATCCCTATCCAGTAACTATCGTCCAATTAGCTTAACCTCAGTTGTATGTAAAATGCTAGAAACGGTCATACGAGACAGACTCGTAAATCACTTAGAGGAAAATAACATACTTAAAGATACTCAACACGGCTTTCGTAAAAAACGTTCCTGTTTAACAAACCTCTTAGACTTCTTCCACGATATCCTCAACCTCTACGATGAGAGTAAAGCTGTAGATATTATATACCTTGATTTTCAAAAGGCCTTTGACAAAGTTCCCCACAAACGTTTACTGCTAAAACTAAAAGCGCATGGAATACAAGACGGTGTGTTGAAATGGATAGAAAATTGGCTCAGCGACAGAAAGCAAAGAGTAGTCATAAACGGTAAGGCATCAAAATGGACCAATGTAAGTAGCGGGGTACCCCAGGGATCGGTACTAGGACCAATTCTCTTTCTAATTTACATCAACGACATAGATGAGGGTCTCACCTGTACAATCTCAAAATTTGCTGACGATACAAAAATTGCAAATAGCGTACTCTCAAAAGAACAAGTTGACGATATGCAACACAATCTAGATAAATTGTCATGTTGGGCCCAAATTTGGCAAATGAGTTTCAATGCGGATAAATGTAAAGTACTACATATCGGATACCTAAATGAGAAAGCAAACTATTCGATGAATGGCACTCAGCTTAAGAATGTAAACAGAGAAACCGATCTGGGAGTAACAATATCGAGTAACCTAAAACCGAGTCAACAATGTTCAGAAGTTGTTAAGAAGGCAAACAAAATAATTGGCTTTATAGGCAGGTCATTTGAGCATAAATCCAAAGAAGTTATCCTAACCCTTTACAATTCCTTAGTCCGCCCTCTTCTGGAATACTGCGTTCAATCCTGGTGCCCTTATTACCAAAAAGATATAAACAAGCTAGAACGAGTTCAACGTAGAGTTACCAAAATGATACCTAGCCTAAAGAACAAACCATACGAAGAGCGTCTTAGAGAATTAAATCTATTTCCTTTAACCCAGCGCAGATTAAGAGGCGAATTAATTCAAGTGTTCAAAATCATCAAAGGCATCGACAATATGAACTGTAGTAAGTACTTCACTATCGACCAATCTAATTACACGCGGGGAAACGGTTGCAAAATTATTGGTAAATCTTTTAACTCGCACGAATCTAAGAATTTCTTCTTCAATCGAGTTGTCAACTTGTGGAATGGGCTTCCCCGAAACGTTATAGACTGCATCACCGTTGATTCATTTAAACTCCGCCTAGACAAATATCTCGCATCAAACCCGCGACTGACTGCGTTTGTAAATGAATAACTTTATTTTATCCCCCCCTCAGTTACTAACCCATCTGTCCCCTACTAACTTCCTAATCCTGCCACGGACATTAGTTCCAGGGCAGTAATTCCCTTTCCAATGTTCCCTTACCCACTCTAAACCACTGTTTGGACACTTGATCCTCAGTGTTTTGGAGGACAAGCAACCTAGAAGGGTCACTAGATCTGTTGTTGCTTGATTTCCTTTGTACTCCTTTGTACTCCTTTGACTAACCGCTAGAACCGGACAACCCTAAGACCGTGGCTACACACTGCAATCCGTACCGGTCTAGCCCCGACACTCGATCCGCCGACACAGGCTCCTCCAAAAAAATCCGAGCATCCTCCTCATTGTTCACCACTCGAACGCCGTTAGACAACTCCACCTTCTCCATCTCCTCGCCTGCTTCCCGTACTGTGTCATCACTCTGCACTGATCCGTCGTCCGACATAGTGTCCACCGGAAATCCTCAACGATTATATAAAAAAAAAGTACCTAAACTCTCATGTAGCACTATTCACTCAAAACATGCTTGAAGACAACTCAAGTGCTATACTACGTTGCCAAAAAAAAATTCCAACGTGTCCAAAATATTCCTCAAAAACAAATGTCCACTGCCAAACTGTGAGAAATAACAATCACCCCCAAACGGTGATTAAAAAAAAAAAATCTCCACAAAAACAATCCTTCAATTATTTCTTAGTTCACTAAATCCTAGACTAAGGTCGCCATTTGTTATGACGACTAAGATAAGATACTAGGCAAGGTCGCCATTTGTTATGACCGGGACTACGAATAAAACAGGGGCACTCAATGATTGGAATAGTAATAGGGCACTATGCAACAACGGTACGCTAGATCCAAACCCTCGAACTTATATGCCGGCGAACAAAACACCTATACCCTCCAGGGTTAATCTGCGATAGCGGGGTATCCATAACTGGGCATAAATGTACTCTACTTCAGGCTAACCTGCACTGGTATAGCCTGATAACAAACAAGATGCAAGTTACGTTAAAATGCATAAAAAGGAATTTATGGAAAGATCAATTAAATCACTGCAAGATTTAATACAATAAAAAGATGCTTCAATACAGTTACTCTAAACAACAATAAACTCTTCACTCCTATCTGAAAGAAAGTGAAGTATTGTCCTACAGCATAGACCTGGAAACTTCTGAAGAAAGTCTCATGCTCATAAGATGCTCGTACTGATTTAGAACTATATAAATGCAGGAGGCAGGACACCACACGTGTCAATCGAATACACTAAAAGATAGGACATATAATGTTAACTGACACGAGAATACTATAAATGCGCAACGGTAGCAATGCTCGACACTAAAAGAAGTACTTCCTCATCAACGAAACAGTCTGCCATGGTTGTGCGGCTCAGCAACAACCTAGACTAATAAATGCTGTGAATAATAATGCGCACATATCAAAGAGCTTATATTAAATACTAACAAGTGTTTACTCGATTAATAATGTCTAGCTGGGATACTCTAGGTAAGGAAATGGGGATGAGCAAGACAGGCTCGTAGCCTAGCGATGTCCTTAAGACTGCATCCTTTAAGTTACGTTAATTGACTAGGGGGGCTCTCTCGATAGATCCAGATCACAAGTATCTGGTTCTATCCTGACGACCCTCTAAAGACAAGCAAAGAGGCAGCAAAGTGTGGAACTGGTACAAGCCAAAACCCTCAGTCAACACAATGCTGCACTCGCAAAGGACGCAACCGAAAAGACAACCCAGGCTACCACAGGACCGGTCGAAGTTGTGTACGTATAAGCAAACCGTACACACATCGGAGAAAACTACTACAGTTACCTTATCCCAGTCTAGCATTAAATAAAAGAGCAGAAACACTAAATCAATAATGGAGACACACAAAGTTCTTAACCTATACTAACTAAGAACCCTCAAACCTATTCTAAGTACATGTAAATATCTCTGAGGACGGCGCATGCAATACAATGGGCTGGCTATGAAAACCGTATGCAGAACCCAAGGGGAGTGTTGTGCAGTTAATAAAGGTTAGAGTATGGAAAGAGAGAATCGAGTGAGAGAAACAGTGATAAAGGTGGTGATCGGGAGAGAGTATGCAAAGGGATGTTAGAAGCACGCGCGCCAAGCCTGTCCTGATGAGGACAGCTCCTGGGGACCCTCATGGAGGAGATAAATTACACAGGAGACCGCAAAGGCACGATGGTCGGCCAATCACGGGCCGAGACGTCACAAGACAGCAGGCGTCATAGGACACAGCCAGACACGCCGTCCAATGGCGAGCGAGAGGCAGGAATGCACCCGTACATACAGACACTTACTACCTCCTCGCTCTGAAAGTCTTTCTCATTCACACGCTGGTACTATTATCACTACTGTTGACATAAAATATAACCCATTGTCACAGACGAAAACAAAGACCACCACTGGACTGTCTGTGACAATGCGATTACTAGGAAAGAAAGAACAACATTCTCTGATAACTGTAGCCCATTTCGATGTCCCTGGCGAGCGCTAGTTGGCAACGAGAGGCAATTCTGCCAATGCTGGTAGACGTCACAGTAGGTAAGTACGTGGGTGGGTAGGTCTGTCGATACGTGGGTATGTAAGTATATGGGTGGGTAATTTAGTTGATAGGTTGGTTGGTAAGTACATGGGTGGGTAAGTGGGTAGGTCAGCCGATACGTGGGTAGGTAAGTACATGGGTGGGCAAGTGGGTAGGTCTGTCGATACGTGGGTAAGTAAGTACATGAGTGGGTAGGTAAGTGTGTGGGTAAGTAAGTACATGGGTGGGAAAGTGGGTAGTTTAGTCGATACATGGGTGGGTGGGTTGAGTAAATATCGTGAACCAGTATTACCAAATGTTTGTTATGGGTATGAAGCTGTTTGGGTGTACGAGAGGCTAATGGTGTTGTTATTGTTTACCTCTGTGTAGTGTAGAGGGATATAATAACATTGATAGTAATATTAATGTTTGTTTTTCTGGACCCCCTTATTCTCTCATGGTTAGCCCCATTTGTTTTAAGAGATAAGATGACTTTATTGTCAAATCAGTAAATTACAGTTTGAAATTAAATTTGTCTTTATATTTTAAGACGTTCACCCCATTAGTTTGGCGATTTTAAGACCTCTCGCCCCATTTTGTCGTCAAATGTAAGGCCTATGGTGCCATTTAGATGTCGGTATCGAATTTTTACCTGACAAGCGATAGCGAGCCAGCAATTGAAGAGGCATTTTCCTGTCGAAAAATGCACAAAATTATCTCGAAGGGAGGTCTTGAGGGCATATATGTTTGTACTTAATTGACATCTAGGGAGCAAACTAGAAACAAAGAGTGTTTTGAAAAACATACACAATAGCTTCGTGTTGATATTTCCAAGGGGTTTACTTTAGCCTAGGATATAATAATGGTATGTCTAGACTCTAGTTTGTGTGATCTCATTACTGTTCTCTCTTTGTATATACTGTATAATATACAATATATATATATATATATATATATACTTTAGTGTATTCAAAAGTTCCATGATGTTGGTTGTTGCCTTATTGTGAACCTCTTTGAGGATTATGACGCACTTTAACTGTTTATTCTGGCTATCATGAGACTGTTTTAAACCGCTTAGGATGGAGCTGTTGGTTTTGGCATCTTAGATTCCTAGAGATCTCTCCTAAACTGCATGAAATAGTCTCATGATAGCCAAAATAAACTGCAACAACCTGTCTTAAGCATCAAGGGGTTAAACGTACGATAGCGACTCCTGAAGAAATGCTGAACGAAAGAAACAGAAACTAATAAAGGAATGGAGTAAATGGGTTATAAAATTCCACACCTTTTTCCTGGCTGACTCTTCCCATATGGTAGATATATACGCTAAATTTTTCTAAGTCATTTTTTGAGTCAAAGAGGTTAGTGGTGCATAGAGTATGATAGTAGTTAGCGTTATATATTATTGTGTATATTGAGTAATTCTTAAATATTCTTTACTGTAGATTATTAGTATAACCACTAGAAATCAATTTTAGGATTACACGCTACGTTACAGTATTACAAAATATAATAATCAAACTAAAGTACATCTACAATAAAATGATGTCCATGTATTCAAACTAAACAATAATTTAATCAAATCTGTGTAATAGAACTAAATAATTATAATATGCAATTCGAATAATAAAACAAAGCATCACTACATGTTATCAGGATGCTCAAACTAAACAATGTTGTAATAGAAATCCGAGCAGTACTGGTTGTGCCGCTAGTAATGTTCACAGAGCGCTTCAATGTACTCTTTATTGTGAACTCTTGGTTGCATAAAGTGCAATACCAGGTGGTCCCCCAGGGTCAGATGGTCCAATGTGATCTTTTCTATGTGGCCCGGTTCCTTGTTTTCGGCTTGTGTCAGACCCAACTTGATGTGACGCCTCTTTATTGAGCGGCAGGAAGGAAACACTATCCCTAGCCAAACCAAATAAGCCATCGTTACCAATACCAACAACAAAAGGATCAAGGTATACCACATAATACATATACCTTAGACACAGCTGGCTGGGCTGTTGCAGCCATAGCGGTCGAAACCATTTTGACTGTTTGGGTCCTTCGAAGAAACTGCGCACCCCATGCACAAAAAGTCACTGTCATTTTGCCAAGAATACAGCGCCTGTGGATTCGTAAACAGAATCCAAAGGCTACAGTAATATCCCTGTGGAATGAACATGAGAGTGAGGCTCAGCACAAGTACGGCAAAATGAAGAAATATACTTTTATGGTAAACATATTTAACCCCTAAAAGTCGGGGCGCAACTTAAGTCGTATTTAATAAAGCTGGACTATGTGGCGGCGCTCGACATAGGTCGAGTGGCAATTTCAGCACGTAATGTTGCTGAGAGAGAGAGACAAGTGGTGGCAGGAGACTAGCGAGCGTATGACTGCTCCAGACCACCGCGGCGAACCTACTGACACGAATCTCAGCTCCCTCCTCCCTCTCTCACTCGCTATATACGGAATTGTATCGGGAAAGTGGCTAATTACATGCTTTTTGCACTCGCGTTGCACGGTTATTGCAAGAAAACTAGCCATCATAAAAGGATCGTTATGGTGTCATTCGAAAGCTCTGTTTATGCCCTTTCAGGGATAGATACTTGTTTTACGTTCTGGGTCTTATTTAGGCATGAAAATGATCACGTAAACAGCCCTATTTTGGCTAAAAACACCCCGCTGGGCGGTACATATAAATAAACCGCATAGGCCGCTCTTAAGGTGTTAAAACGACCAAGGTTATCCCTAAGGCATTCCCCCAAACGCACCTTGTCCGTCTTCAGTGTGCCATACGCTAATTTTTGGGCAGATTTTCTTAGGCAGGAATCAGTACAGTAATATTCTACTATCCGAAGGACCACAACGGATATGACCGTCCACATCAAGATCAGATAATAAGACGAATAGAATGATACATCCCCTTTATCATCCTGCTGAGCACTGTTAGCAATATCAACATACCTTTCTGGAGTTAAATTTTGATCTTTATTCAACAGTACACACACCATTACCTGATGGTAATACATGTAATATAAAACTAAAGTAAAGGAATTAGTCAAAATAATAACCATACACACCAAAATGGCCATACATACGGCCATAGAACCTATGATGGAACACCCCATTGGTACTGTATGCTAGATATGTTATAGTATTTTTTATATACCTTAAATTGATTACCGTATATTACAGAAGTATTACTAGGCGGGTGTTGAAATAGGGGAGCTATCCCCCCGCCAAAGGCGGCTTTCTAGGGCCTTTCCTAGCTGATGCTGAGAGGATTGGGTTCTAGTCATGTGGTGATGGGCTGGTCTATCAGAGTGAGAATTGAGCGATCTCTGCCATACCCATAGCTTACTCTGACTGTTCCTTTTACTTATATATTTTCTAGATCTCAAGTGGCGGCGTCTCTTCCGTGGATTGACCTCCCAATCTACCAAGATTGGAAGCCAAAGCGTCACATTTTTCCTTTGCCCCACAACTTTCTCTTCATAATTGCTGAGGGGCACAGGGCCCTGGGTGTGGCTTTGGTTTCCCGGATGTTTCCGCACCCTCCTCAGCTCCCCGCCATGGAGTGGCTTCGGTCACCCAGGCTTTATTGTGGTCAGCAGGGAGGGTTCTGTGGGGGCGCTCGGTTATGGCCTTGGCCTTGCTCAGGGCCTTGGGGCTGTTCGGCCAGGCAGCATGGGGAACAACAACAACAGAAGTATTACTAAGCAAAAAGAGCGATACGATGATTCAAATTTGCCCAGCAACCAGATCGATAGCAAAAACTGCGAGCGTGAAAAATTGCAACCGATCTCAACCAAGATCCAAACTATTTTGACTGATAACCTCTGTGGGGTCGCGGAGTTGCAAAGTTAAAATGTCCAGATCAATATGTTTGTTTCCAAAGAATACGACAAGGGGACCTGTCTGGAAGGATTTTGCCCCAAAATTCATCCTATCACATCACTTAAAATAGCTCATAGAAAAAGTATATATACGAACAGATATGTACAGTATATATGACGAATTCTGAAGGTATGCAATATATAACAATATATAAGTTACCCCTGAAGTTTAATATTTTCTATGAGTACAAATAAAAGAAAACGTTAATCTTATGAGTAACTTAAGTATTATTATACAAATGATTACTTGGGCTACATTTCGAATCCCATTACGCCATCAGACAGTACACTAGGACCACACGGCTGGGAAAGTGGAGATAGCAGAGAAGGGGTGTTGTAGATAGAGGAAGCTGTTGAAATGGCTTTGTTGTGTATGTCATTAGTCTGTATACGTCATCGAGGTGTTCCCCGACTCAGCGACTGGGTGCGAGCATGTGAAACACGCTAGGACGTACTACCACACCCACTAAATGTCCGTCTTGGCTGGGATTGAACCTAGGTCAAGCAGATTCACACGTGAGCGTGTTCTCCAGTCGATTACTCACAGATACTCACAGACGATGATCCAGCTCTAGATTATTCTTCCTGTTTCCAGTACGGTGCCTTAAACTTCTTGTTCAATTTCATAGGTCAAATACTGTGTTTTCGTAGCATTTATCCCCATATTTATATTATGCATTCCTTTACATAATTGATCATGGTTCTGTCATGATCACTTTAGTTTTCACAATAGTGTTTTTGTTTTTTAATATCCTAAGTATAGCCTATACTGTGTAGCCTATACCATGGTTAGTAATTATAAATTATTTTGCAATATCTTTGTATCTGCATGGACTAAAGCTTCAACGTTCCTGTAAGTGCTGGGGCTTGTACAGAAAGGTAATTCAATATTAGGCCTAAGTAAATTAATTAATTTAGAAGAAAAAAATACACGTACAGAATCATCTCCTGCAGATTGCCTATCTAACGTGAAAAAGAACACAATCGCTTAGCCCCTTCATTACCGGTGAAATTTTGTGTATTATATTCTAGCATCTATTAGACGATTTTATTCAGTTTACAAAGGACCTCCAGCAATTACCTGGCTTCGAACTATATCACTTAACCCTCAATTAATCCTTTTAGCTACAATGAATCCCCTCTAAGCTTCACAAAATCGGCTAGATGCTGCTGAAATACAAACAAAAAGACGTTGCCGGTACTGTAAGGGTTAAGGGGAGGTTTTTGTTTTTTCTGGACACCCTTTTCTCTCGTGTTTAACCTCAATAGTTTTGAAATTTTAAGACGTTCGCCCCATTTGTTTGGCGCTGCATTTCGTTGGCAATAATAAGATCTTTTGTGCCATTTAGGTTCCGATTTTTTTCCTGGTGAGCGAAAGCGAGCCTGTAATTTGGGAGGAATCTTCCTCTAGCTGGGACATTTGGGAGGAATCTTCCTCTAGCTGGGACATTTGGGAGGAATCTTCCTCTAGCTGGGACATTTGGGAGGAATCTTCCTCTAGCTGGGACATTTTTCAATCAAAAAATTTACAAATTGATCTCAAAGGGGGATCTTGGGGTTGATGTCGTAGGTTACTTTGGATTATGAAATTTCACTATACCCTGTTCCAATTAAGTAGGCAAAAACTCTCTAATACTAACCTCTATAAATCACAAAGGACTAGAGTAATCGACCTAATAGTTCTACCATTTGGGAAGGGTCAGCCAGGGAATAAGCTTGGAAGTATACCGCCCTAGTTCTATCCACTTATATGCTGACGATTCTACCTTACACTATTCAACTAGCTTTTCACAACTACCCAGCATGCATCCACTCCAAAAGTCACGTAACAAGGCCAGTTAACGCCTATCTTCTGATCGATCAATTATTTCTAATTGGAGCTGAGAAAATCTTGTTAATTTCAAAGCCTCCAAGACCCAATTTCTCCCTCTATCTCTCCATTACAATCTATTCTATCTATCCATCTATATGCTCAGGCTCAATCCCCTTTTTCCTATTTTTATTTTTATTTTCTATTTTATTCTAGTTTATTTGTATTTGTTTTGTTTCCTATATTACAATCTGAAGGGCTTTATTGCTGTAGAGATCTTGTAGTACAAGAGAGTGGCCAGCTTTAATTTGGACACCATTTTAGTACCTCAATTATCAAACAACATGCATAATAATAATAATAATAATCGTCTGGTTACTTATATAGCACCCGTCTCCTCCTTCGAGGATTCACAAGCGCTTGGCTTTCTTTAGTCTACCAGAGACCATTACCCATCCCCCTTGCTCATGAGAAGATGGTAACCGCCGGCTATATCCCAGAAAAACTTTTCAATCTGAGCGGGGATTGAACGCGAGACCTGCAAGATGGGAATCAGGCACGCTATCAACTGAGCCAGCCAGGCACATACCCCATAGCTGGGAGTGGCAGACTCGAGACAGAACCCGAACAGGAACAACACAACACAACATAAAAAAATACAAAATAAATAGATTAAAACAAATAATGAACACGCATCTAGGTCACCCAGGAGAAAACCCAGAGACCTAGGCTCATTTGGGGTCTCCAGCAAAAGACTCCCAGGTCCCAGACCTCCTGGAGAGGTTCCGGTCTTAGCAGGCAGATACGCAGCGAAGCTCACCGCTACAATGCCCGCCCACCTCACATCCAGGCATGACCCTTCATATACTGTATACACCGGCTCCCTGGGCCAGGCGCATGGCTGACTATTATCTACGCCAACTGGCGCCAGACCCCCTCTCCCTATGACCATGTTATTACTCATCTATTCACAAGAATACTCCATTCATTCCTACATTCCAACATCGTTTTGTTTTACTTTTGGTCGTGCAGAATGTATATCTAGACACCAAACTAGGCCTATATATCCCGTACCAGTGTTGCCGAATGTCTGTTATGGGAATGGAGATAATTGAGTGTAAAGAGACAAACATATCTCAGAGGCGCCAATATGTCTAAGGTTAGCCGATCTCTGTTACTAGAGGGGCTCTACATTGTTTGTCAATTGCTTTTGTCAAATGGATCAGAATGTTGTTGATCATGTTTCTATGTGGAAAACCTTATTTAGTAGTTGATGAAATTAACTCAGAAAAGTTGACAGAATCAATATAAACACCATATGAGGAGGAGCACTTTATTGATGTTTCCCATATTGCTTCATCAGGACAATGACATACACTAAAACATAATTAACCCTTCCTGTACCAGTGATGTATGTTATAGTTTATTCTAGCTATATTTAGACAATTTTATCCAGCTTAAGAAGAATCTGTGGTAGTTAAAAGGGTTGATTGAGATGGTTTCGGTGGTCACTCCCACTTTGCACACTAAGTTAGGTTAGGTTTGCTAGGTAGGTTAAGATAAGGTAATAATGTGTATTTTTATGCAACTTTTTTATCTTTAAAACTGAGACATTAACGTATACAATATATCCAAATTTCAAATTAAATCTCTAGAAAATTGCAAGCCTCTGGACCCTCCGTGAAGGTAGGGAGGCTTCGATGAGCGAGTGACCCTAATATGCTTCCATAATCGCCAACCGGAGCACCGTAGATTTATTGACTCATGGGCAGGGTTTTCCATACCCTTAGCTACACTGGCGGACATTAGAGGTGCGGTAGACCAGTGTAGCATATGTGTTGATGGTGTAATGGTTTAGATGCATATGTTCTAGGTGTGGTGTCCCGGGTTCGAATCACATGGTTTCATTAATTTACTAAAGTTCATTGGGGTTTGTAATGGAGGATTAATGTTAACAATGGGGTGTTCCTTAATACACATGTATAATTATGCTAGCACCTGATCAGCAGGATTGCGCTGATTACACTGGTTACAGACCACATTAACATCCAAAACCATTCCAACAGTAGCCTACAATAATATTCCACATGCACCCCCATACACGATACACATGTGACAGAACTGCGAAACGTCCATTATCAGCATGGCGAACCCTACAATAGATACGAGAGAGAGAGAGAGAGAGAGAGAGAGAGAGAGAGAGAGAGAGAGAGAGAGAGAGAGAGAGAGAGATAACAAGTATGAGACTGTGTAATATCTTCAGGTGGTACAGACATAACATTGTTATATTTCCACAGGTAAACCTTCATTAGGAAAATAACAACATGATGATATTATGCAAGTCTTACAAAACCAAGCTGTAATTGAACCAATGTTATTATTTCCACAGAGGTAAATGTAAGCAATAACAGTTGTTGGGCCAGGTGAGCAGCACAGGGTATAATTATAAGAACCACAATATTACCAACAATAACAGTCACAGTCAGTAGTTACAACAACCAAGTTAGTCTGTAACAAGTCCACATCATGAGCAACATCTCTCTCTTAGTATTGATGTAAGTAAACTGATGACCATTTCCAGCCCTTGATAACAGCTTAATTTGCTTTCCTAAAACAAAACATTAATATGTAATACAATATAATCTAATTCAAGGTACGAGCTCAAAGCAAAATATAAAATAGCCATAGTAAACATGAAAGGAACTGCCCAATCAACGAAAAGGTTTCTCCCAACCCTCGTTACCTTTTCTTAGTACATTTACCATTGTGGAGATGTCACCGTACTTATGAATTACTTAAACATTTATGAACCCCCTTATATACAAAGTGACTCCAATAAATAGGAATTCAAATGTAAACTAACTATTAAAATAACTAGCATTTGTTTAAATTGTTGTCAATTATAGATTAGCAAGTGAGGTAATTAACTATTGATGGTGCTGTAGAAGTTAATTAATATACTATATTTCCAGTGTGGTGGGAGTGGTAGTGGTGACTGAAGCCAGAATGCCGTACCCGACCCAAAGTAAGTTAATTTTACCACCTGTAAAAAAATTGCGTTCTAAGGTAACATAACGATACGCAAAATATGTGTTCCAATCCTTTGATTGTCCAAGTTATCACACATAAGCAATTATAACTCTACTGTATGTATATCATATTGTTATATATCTTTATATACATAATTTGTGTGTACTGTATATCGGAAGCACAGGTGGCAATGTGGTTGGACCTTTAGTTGACGATGATCCAACATGAGTGTTGATTGTGATTGTCATGGTTGGTTAAGGAGGTTGTGGCAGTATGATCTCACCTTGCCACATTATTTCTGGTAATATATCTACTTATATATATTATTGTATATCATGACATAGATATTTTATACTGTATAATTGAATTGAATGGATACCGGTAAGATGTGATTATCTAATACACCGTTTATTTGTATACAGTATATTAACTTTATTATCTAATACACCGTTTATTATCTAATACACCGTTTATTTGTATACAGTATATATACTTTATTATCTAATACACCGTTTATTTGTATACAGTATATTAACTTTATTATCTAATACACCGTTTATTTGTATACAGTATATTAACTTTATTATCTAATACACCGTTTATTTGTATACAGTATATTAACTTTATTATCTAATACACCGTTTATTTGTATACAGTATATTAACTTTATTATCTAATACACCGTTTATTTGTATACAGTATATTAACTTTATTATCTAATACACCGTTTATTTGTATACAGTATATTAACTTTATTATCTAATACACCGTTTATTTGTATACAGTATATTAACTTTATTATCTAATACACCGTTTATTTGTATACATTATATTAACTTTATTATCTAATACACCGTTTATTTGTATACAGTATATTAACTTTATTATCTAATACACCGTTTATTTGTATACAGTATATTAACTTTATTATCTAATACACCGTTTATTTGTATACAGTATATTAACTTTATTATCTAATACACCGTTTATTTGTATACAGTATATTAACTTTATTATCTAATACACCGTTTATTTGTATACAGTATATTAACTTTATTATCTAATACACCGTTTATTTGTATACAGTATATTAACTTTATTATCTAATACACCGTTTATTTGTATACAGTATATTAACTTTATTATCTAATACACCGTTTATTTGTATACAGTATATTAACTTTATTATCTAATACACCGTTTATTTGTATACAGTATATTAACTTTATTATCTAATACACCGTTTATTTGTATACAGTATATTAACTTTATTATCTAATACACCGTTTATTTGTATACAGTATATTAACTTTATTATCTAATACACCGTTTATTTGTATACAGTATATTAACTTTATTATCTAATACACCGTTTATTTGTATACAGTATATTAACTTTATTATCTAATACACCGTTTATTTGTATACAGTATATTAACTTTATTATCTAATACACCGTTTATTTGTATACAGTATATTAACTTTATTATCTAATACACCGTTTATTTGTATACAGTATATTAACTTTATTATCTAATACACCGTTTATTTGTATACAGTATATTAACTTTATTATCTAATACACCGTTTATTTGTATACAGTATATTAACTTTATTATCTAATACACCGTTTATTTGTATACAGTATATTAACTTTATTATCTAATACACCGTTATTTGTATACAGTATATTAACTTTATTATCTAATACACCGTTTATTTGTATACTGTATATTAACTTTATTATCTAATACACCGTTTATTTGTATACAGTATATTAACTTTATTATCTAATACACCGTTTATTTGTATACAGTATATTAACTTTATTATCTAATACACCGTTTATTTGTATACAGTATATTAACTTTATTATCTAATACACCGTTTATTTGTATACAGTATATTAACTTTATTATCTAATACACCGTTTATTTGTATACAGTATATTAACTTTATTATCTAATACACCGTTTATTTGTATACGGTATATTAACTTTATTATCTAATACACCGTTTATTTGTATACAGTATATTAACTTTATTATCTAATACACCGTTTATTTGTATACAGTATATTAACTTTATTATCTAGTACACCGTTTATTTGTATACAGTATATTAACTTTATTATCTAATACACCGTTTATTTGTATACAGTATATTAACTTTATTATCTAATACACCGTTTATTTGTATACAGTATATTAACTTTATTATCTAATACACCGTTTATTTGTATACAGTATATTAACTTTATTATCTAATACACCGTTTATTTGTATACAGTATATTAACTTTATTATCTAATACACCGTTTATTTGTATAGAGTATATTAACTTTATTATCTAATACACCGTTTATTTGTATACAGTATATTAACTTTATTATCTAATACACCGGTTATTTGTATACAGTATATTAACTTTATTATCTAATACACCGTTTATTTGTATACAGTATATTAACTTTATTATCTAATACACCGTTTATTTGTATACAGTATATTAACTTTATTATCTAATACACCGTTTATTTGTATACAGTATATTAACTTTATTATCTAATACACCGTTTATTTGTATACAGTATATTAACTTTATTATCTAATACACCGTTTATTTGTATACAGTATATTAACTTTATTATCTATTACACCGTTTATTTGTATACAGTATATTAACTTTATTATCTAATACACCGTTTATTTGTATACAGTATATTAACTTTATTATCTAATACACCGTTTATTTGTATACAGTATATTAACTTTATTATCTAATACACCGTTTATTTGTATACAGTATATTAACTTTATTTTTCAGGTCCTTGTATGTGTGTACGGGCCCCCTGCAACTGTGGCTCCTTCCCACCATGGCCCCCTAGGGATTGTACGCCCTTTGGCACCCAACGTGAATATCCTTGTTTCCGCCCTTACTGTCCTTGTCGACCTATATCGTGGTTCCATATGTAGGGCTTAGTGGTCGTCGATCTACACACCCATGACATTCAAGATCCAAGTTGTTCGGGGATAGCCTTTGTTGGAAAATTTACCTACACAGCCCTTCACTCAATCAATCTCTATTTTGTATTGTTGCACAGCCTTTCACTCAATAAATCTCTATTTTGTATTGTTGCACAGCCTTTCACTCAATAAATCTCTATTTTGTATTGTTGCATTACATGTGGTGAATAATACCAATAAAGGTTGGAGTTCATCGGATATCACACTACATTCCCCTGCCACTCAAGGCTACAGACTCCAAAGTAAAGTGTACTGAATATCGATTTACACAACTAGTCCAGTAAATCTAGCAATCATTTAACTGGACCTAGAACAAATTGCAATAGAAGGTTTTTTGGCTTTAACTTGTTTATTAGGTCCCTCTGATGAACATATAAAAAGTCTCCAACTTTTGGACACTGGGAAAGTGGTTAATTTGCATAAATTCAAGATGGCCGCCGTCCAAAGCTTCAATTTACAGATAACTTTTTTCTGGTTGCTCCTAGACCCTATAAATGTATTACAAACAACGTTTTTTGGCTTTAACTTGTTTATTAGGTCCCTCTGATGAACATATAAAAAGTCTCCAACTTTTGGACACCTGGAAAGTGGTTAATTTACAGCCGAAAAACCTTACAGACAGGCTGAACTGTCTCTTTCACAAGGGGTGACACAGGCACTTTGTGCTTGTATGGGTTTTTTGACCTGTTGTCCCTCTTTTTTATAAAAAAAAAAAAAAAAAACATGACGTAGTATGACGTCATTCAGAGCCAATTATGTAATTCATGATAGGAGTTCGTATTCACTTGGATCATCGGTGCTTGCATCAAAGTTGCTATTTTGACAGAGTCCTTTACATTGACCACATGCACTGGAACATTCAAGCTCATTCCGTTTGCAACTACAGCGTTGAGTGTCACAGTTGCCCTTACACTGACATCTGACCAATTTCAGTAGTGAATCAGGAGCCACTGGCGAATCCATCGTCTTCGGTTCAAGCTGTCCCTTCCGCAGACACCAGCCCCATTTCTCGGGGTCCACACAGTTCCCCATCCATTCCTGGACCTGACAATAAACTCGGAACGAGTGGTATTTGGCTGCATCGGTTGTTGGGGGAAGGCTGTGAACTTCAACGGTAGTTGAACTTTTTGCCACCTTGTTGCAAAACTTTGTCTTTCGCAGTCCGTCAAGGGTGTCATTTCCTTTTCCCCCGTACAAATAAACCAAGGCCTTTTCACCAGCTGATGATATCGCGTCTTTACTTCCACTTTGGCAACAGAATGCTTCTATACATTTCAAGAAACCGTTGTCTTCCCTCACTTTCCTCAAGGCAGCCCCTTTACCAATACCATACAGTCGTGAGGTTGTGTCACATCCACAGAGTGCATGGACAACTGGCAGGACACGACAGATGCTTTCACCGAGAGCTTCTGCTACTGAGTTAATATGCCAACATTTCCCACCTTCCTTGCTCGACTTGAAGTACAAATCATTCATCCCTCGTTCCGCATAATGACACAACAGCACCAACAAGTCTGTGTCCTCACCTATCACATATGTCACGGTTTCCCTTGCATGCTCAATTCCCTTCTTCGCAATCATGACATCTGCATCTGCTGGCGCATTGACACAGTCAATTCCATTTGCCTTGAATGTTTCACACAATAAGTCAATGAAGTTTTGCTTATTGTCCGAGTTTGACAAGAAGTTTTCCTTTTTTGACCGAAGGGGCATGGTTGGAGTGAACATCACCTTTTGACCAAAGACTCCTTTTGATCGTCGATTGTGTGTCATGTCCTTGGTAGTAGGTCCTGATTTATAACCGTCGAATACAACCACCGGGTTGAGAAAGTTTTTGGAAACATGCTTCATGTACATGCTTGCAATGTCCTCAAATGTGTCACCCTTCTTCCATGGAATCCTTTGCAATAAGGAACCACCATCCAGAACATGGGTCACAGTCCTTTCTTCCTCAAATGATTCCAATGACGACTTGGGAACAACAGCAGCTATCTCATCTCCTAGCTGTGGTTTATTGGCTTCCCTGAGCCTCCCCCACTTATCGAACAGAGCAGTAGGGTAGCTAGACAACTCATACGCAAAGACCTCTTCAACACCTAAGTCCCTGTTATTAGCAAAGATGAGGAGCCTCTGGAAAAGGAGCTGTGGGTCGATTGGTACTTTTTCAGCACTGATTGTAACCTTTGCACCCAACGACTCAACTTGATCTTTCTTCCTAAATGAAAAGTCAAAAGCATTGCTACCTTCCATCTTCTGCACAATGTTCATACCAACCTCATACAGTAAATGAGGATTGGCCGAGGCTGGTCCTGTCACACCGTTGGCAATATTCCTGAGTTCATTTGATTCTTGAAATGGATCATAATCCTTGAAGAATGCGAGAACCTTCTCTGTGTCCTTCCTATCTCGTTCACGCCTTGCTTCAGTCATTTCTTTGTGCTGCTCAGAGGTGTGGAAATGCTTCCCTGTCAGTTCTTGCATAACTTCACTCACCTCAGCGCAGGCTGGCATAGCAAGTAACCAGCGCAGGCGTTGCGTTTCCTCCATGCCCCTACCACGTGTCAATCCACCATTCGTTTTCAAAGAGCGCATCAAAACCTGCTCTATAACCAAGTCGCTTGGCAGTCCTGCCCACAGCCGATCACTTCGGCGGATCACAAATAGACCGGAGTTCAATTGACAGAACATGTCTGGGTTGAGCTGCTCAAGTTCAATCATGTCTTGAATGTACACATGGGCTGACTTGGCATAATTGTTATGACCACACGCTGCAAAGTACGGCAACATCTCCTGGAGTGTTCCGAGGTACAGTAGGAAATCGCCCATTCTCAGTGCCCTCAGGAAGCGACGCAGCAGGTCAATCATGTCCATGTATTGAATCCATAGCTTTCCCATCTTATGCTCTGCTAAGGAGCTCTTCTCAGCTTTAAGTTTTTCAGAAATTCTGTTGAAAACGTCTTTACTGCAGACTTCATCCGGTGAAACGTCTTCACGCAACAGCTTATCCAAAAGATCTGCAGCCTCCTGGAAGTCCTTGCATGCGTCACTTTCCTCATCTACCATTGAGAGGTTGACACCGTATGCCCTGCCTAACACAATCGAACTCAAGGCTGTGTCAACCAAGAATTGGCCTCTGATTGCTCGTGCATAGGCTTTCCCACTCAGCATTTGGGTCACAGCATTTTCAGCGTATATAAGTTCCAAAACCTCCTTAAGCCCAGATGCTTCCATAACATGGCCCATGCATCCCAAAAAGCTCATCACAGAGTGAAAGCCACCAAGGTTCAAAACAATGGGTTTCAGTTCGCTTCCTTCCTTCTCATGAACAATGATCGTCTTCGCTTTCCAATAAAGCGGTTGGTCGAATGTCAGCATTGGCGTCGTTCCCTGGCGATGGCTTTCCGCAGCAACGAAGTGAAGTGTTGAGTAAATACAACTCATGTCCGTAGGGTCCATGTCAATCATGGGCAAGAAATGGACGGATGATTTCCCTGGGTGTGGTCCATGGCACACACTCTGCATTAAGCCGGACCAGCCTGGTCGTTTTGGTCGAAGCAACCATGACGTTTTCCACAGTATGTCCAGATTTTCAAGCTTGTCAGATGCTGAAATGGGGTCAAGCTTTCTAAATTCGAGAGGCCCACCCTTCTTGCGAACACTGCGGTAGTATTTGATTTCAATTTGAGCTGCCGTGAAGTTGTTTTCAGGTGACTGCAATCTTGGTATTGATGTTGTGTCTCTTACTTCAGGGGTGACAGCAACAATTATACCCATACCATGGTATGTTCCTCGCCCATCAAGCGTACGCAAGTTGTGATCAACATTGTCTGCAACGAACTGTCCAAACCTGCCTGCAGTGGATATGTTGGTGCCCCTGAAATTGGCAGCACACTTCGAAAACCTCAAAACTTCTGCGTAAGGCAGACAGAAGCCGTGGCTGTGTAAACTGTCCACAAGAAAGCGGGAACCAAAGTGCTGGTGCATTTGAACCGCCAATCCATACTGAATGGGTGCTACAATGGCCCTTGGTCTGGTAAGTTGCACGATACTTTGTCCAATTGATGCAACTTCAAGATCACATGACTTGCCACTGAACGTCTCTTGCAGCAATATACGAAGGGACTGCGGAACGTACGCCACATTCTTTTCCAGCGACCGGAGTTCAGAAGGATCTGGATAGAAATCTCTACAAGTATCAATGTTCTTTATATCTGCTTTGATCAACCGTGCCGCAGCCCTGACTATCTTTCTTTGTTCTGCTTCCTCATCATCAGTCTGTGGTGAGTCTTTGAATTGTTGCAAAATCTTTGCAGCACTTTCTTTGACAGTTACAACATCGCTGCGTCCATGCACGTTACTAATAACCAGTTCATCCCCAAAATATGAAATAAGTTTCTGTTTCATGTATTTTACACTATACGCTTCAACATCAGGGCACAACTGGGAGATTCTATCAACGAGATCAACCACTGTAGTCTGTTCATCATCATTGCCACTGACTAGGTCCTCGATTGCGAGTAGAAATGCTTCCTCTCGTGAGGCATCTACTTTGCGACCATTGCGAGGAGGTTCACTGTCTGCGGAATCACGATATTTGGAGGGGATCTGCCTATGTGTCTGGAAATTTGAGCTGCACTGCTTGTGATATATTGCGTCAGCTGCTGGAAGATCGCGTGCAAAGTTAATTCGGCCTCTAACAGTGTCAGCCCATTCATCAGCCCTGGCATCACATGCAGAAAGTATTGTCCTTTGAAAGTTGAAGGTGCGTACTGGATACACTTCTTCTGAATCATGCTTTGTGTCCAAATAGATTTTTGTACCACAAAAAAAGCAGTTCTCTGTAAAACAAAAGTCTGGTGTCTGAGAACGAAGAGCAGGTTTTTCAGGACGTTTCTTCTGCTTCCCAGGAATTCTATTTGGCTTCGTATTGACATGCTTCTTTCGGCAATCAATGTGCACCGTTTGGCCCTCGGACACGGTAATTGATGGCGTTCCACGTTCAGTACTGGCCTTGTTGATAGTATCTGCTCCCTTCGCCCTCAGCTTGACTGTTTCTCCTTCGTCTAACGTGTTTGAGCAAATGCCGCAGGGATTATGCACCACCTCTTCTTCCATGGCTTCGGTAGATGTCGCACCAATCTGTTGAAACAAGAAACAAGATGATGGGATCAGTATAGGCCTAGGCAAAATGTAATAGACAATAATGTGCAGTAAAGGTAGGGCTTGACCTAGAACAAATTGCAATAGAAGGTTTTTTGGCTGTAAGGTTTTTTGGCTGTAAATTAACCACTTTCCAGGTGTCCAAAAGTTGGAGACTTTTTATATGTTCATCAGAGGGACCTAATAAACAAGTTAAAGCCAAAAAACGTTGTTTGTAATACATTTATAGGGTCTAGGAGCAACCAGAAAAAAGTTATCTGTAAATTGAAGCTCTGGACGGCGGCCATCTTGAATTTATGCAAATTAACCACTTTCCCGGTGTCCAAAAGTTGGAGACTTTTTATATGTTCATCAGAGGGACCTAATAAACAAGTTAAAGCCAAAAAACCTTCTATTGCAATTTGTTCTAAGTCCAGCCATACTTTGACTGGTCTAAACTCAACAATGCAACTATCAAGTGGTCCGGAAGAGGGTTCATTGGATCATCGCACTATACATCCTGAAACTCAAGACTAAAGAGACTAGAGAAGAATAACCAGCTATAATACAGTCGCAGTACTGGTACAGTATCCCAACTAAATTTTGCGACAAAATATTAGGTACGTGGCACCTGTCTAGTTTGCATTCCCGTCCCAAGCCGTGTCTAGCAGAGACCCATGGTGTCTAGGCAGGCGCCACCGCCACCTGCTCTACCACAGCCAGGGCACACAGCCACAGTACTCGCAAATGCTGGGCGCTACATATGACAATATTGCTATCATTATTTTTTGTATCATAATAGAAGGCTATCTCTCTCTCTCTCTCTCTCTCTCTCTCTCTCTCTCTCTCTCTCTCTCTCTCTCTCTCTCTCTCTCTCTCCGTTAAATACAAATATATTTACGCGCGACAAACTACTTTATAGATCAATTTCTATACATATCTTAAAATGAATACAATGAGTTGCATAGATTGTATTATATAATCTAGTATGCACTTGTTAGTGATTGTTCTAATCAGAACCCCTATTAAACACTATACTTGGTGTTGGTGTAGAAAGTATTCGAGAAACGGGTAGTCAATCTCTACATCTATTTCCTGATCTACTCGTATATAATTTTGTATTTATATTATGTGTTTGTGTTTTTGTTTTGTTTTTGTTAGTTATAAGATGTTATGCGGTCAGGATTAGCGCCAAGTTCGCGCACCGGGTATATATTGTATGAGTTATCCTAAACGTTTATATGTATTCGATGTTACTAAAAAAAAATAGTAATTTTATACAGCTAAATGACTACGAGACTTAATTTGTCTGGACGTCAATAGCATCTGAGGTGAAGCCAATGATCTTGGGGGCTAATAAGTGATTGAGGTTTCCGAATGTTTGTGTGCGAACTGCTGTTTGGATTCTTCCCCTGCCACTGTTTTTTTCACCCTCCTTTCATGTGTTTCTTGTTGATAATCCCTACCACTTGTGGGAATAAGGGCTGGCTACTGACTAAATTACAAACGTCAAATTAAGAGTAGTATGCTGCTGTCACATTTGTTAAATGCTTAATCATCAATCTTGTAATGGAATTTAACCGTGTTGGCTGCGAGTGTCTCGCTATCTATTAAATTAACCTTTCTTTTCCCAAGCATACGAATCGATAAACAAAGACAACACAATACCTTCAAAGATATTGACATGTCAGTAAAGTTTTCGATAAATATCCACATGAAAGATTGCTGATTAAAGAAGCAGCCTCTGGAATAGGGCGAACTATATTACGTGAATTAGACCATGGCTAATTAGTAGGAAACAAAATAATAACATTAACAGTAGCCTATACAATCAGATTGGTTGTAGTGAAGGTTGGGATCTTACACGATGGTCAGTTTTAGTTCCTCAATTGTTCATCTTTTACATTAACGACCAAGCTTGATTTAGGCCTAACTAAAAAGATTGGTAATTTTTCAAATGACACTAAAAATAGGTTGAATTATTGATCCTGATAACGATTCATGCTCTCCAAAAATAATTTGATACACTACCCGAATGGGCAATACATGCAGCTTAGTGAAAATTGGGAAATCGACAGAAATTTCAGGATATAAATTTAACAATATTTATTTTGTCAATAATTACGCGCCATATGAGGAGATTCAATAGCTCAATGCATTATTGTGATGTCCGATTCCATTACCCATCTCCCTTACTCAAGGCCAGGGTAGCCAGTAACCACCTGCTATATCTCAGAAGAAGACAAAATATATAATTTGTTCACCAATCTGAGTGGTGACAGAGGCAAGACGCAATATCAGTGGTATCTAGATGGCTAAATAACATGGAATTAAGTAACTCAATTATTACAAAATATTTGAAAGTCATCGTCAGTCGTGATATGAAACCAAAACAACAATGCAACATTGTTTAAAATCAGAGTGTTTAGATAGATATCTAGAAGCGTGAATAACAAACGTAATTTTAAAATTTCACCCGTCCTTAGTAAGGCTTCACATGGATTGTTTTAAATTTTGCTGTCCAGTGTCCATAGATTGATTGGAAGTGACGGTACAAAGAAGAATGGCAAAACAATGCAGAATAATAGAACATTAGAACATCAATAATATTCTAACGCCTGACGACTAAGGCCAAATTACACGGAATTATAGCCAGACTGGGTTAGAACATTCAACAGAAGTAAAGGATTATTGAGGTAGTGAATATCATGAAATACATGATATGGTCAGTACAATAGAAAGGGGACTTGGGAAAACATTAGGTTTGCATATATTAGAAGTGTAGAGTAAGAGAGGATATGATACAGATGGTTTAGTTGTAAGTGGAATCCTCAAAGACGATGTGGAAAACGGACTGCTGCTCCGTGATAAGCATGCAACAGTTTGGTAGATATGTGAAATAGGCTACCGATTGCTACAGTAGGATCAATAACGACAGAAAGCTTAGCAACATGATTAGATAGGCACATGGCTGTGATGTGCTGATTGTCAATGGGATCCGCCGTAAATGGGGCCAGTCCATGGTATAAAGACTAATATTAGTCTTTATACCATGGGCCAGTCAGCCCATGGAGTCAGTCCTCAGAAAAAATCCCTTTTTTATGATTTTTGTTTATGTTAATATTTATGTAGGCCTAGTGGAATCAGGACTCGTATTTGGCAGTTTATTCAGACTAGCATTATACTATTATATTCAGAGTAGAAAAGAAGACTATTTTATTCAGAGTAGAAAGGGAATATGAAAGTCAAATGGTAAATATTACATAGTATGTGTCCCTATAATTCCTACAGAACCTCCTTAAGTTGTATAAACCCTCTAATGAAAAGCCCGATTAAACTGCCAAAATTAGTCAATCGCTAATGGGATTAATGAGTATATATTTATTGATTCTCATGATAAACTGGTCTCTCTATTCACCAATGATAGTTTAGGTAAAGTATTATTTATTATATTCCCAAACAAGTTATATGCATTCACTAAGGGGGGAGGGAAGTAATAGGGGAAGATCTATCCTATATTGCACAGATAGTGGCGGGCGAGGTGGCTAGGATGAGTTACTAAACCGAACGTGTTTGTTTTTTAGGTAAACAACCGATGGTATAGACAGGAGTGGTTAATGTGCATATTATATCAAGTCATGCTAGCTTAATAGTATTTGAACAATATAAGTAAGGAGTTAACTAGTAAGTTAGGGGTATTAGTGGATGAGTAATGAAATTAAGAAGTTATATAATGCTCGGTTAACATGAAATTAGCCAAGAGTGATATGATGGAAAATATTACTCTGTATGATGACTATTCTATATATTTTATGCACAATATCAACTAGGACTAACTCACATGCCGTGTGTTCCTAGGCCTCCAACAGCGCAGTCTTCGACCCATGCGTGGTTGAGCTGAAAGTTTTCTTGTCTGAGAAAACAACTCTTGGTTGGGATAGAGGTATCCTGACCAGGATTCGAACCCACTCACTCCAGGTATGTTTGGGAGAGTTGGGCACCGTAACCACTCGGCCATGAGCATATAAAGGAAGCAATTTGTACTCTTATTTGAAGAACCCCCGCCATCTCGGCTAAGTGATGCAATGTTAATCATCCTGGTACCGTACTATTATGGAACCTCTCTGACATTATCAAAACAACTCTTGCCCAATAGTCAATGCCCTGGTCAACAAATAGTCGAGCGAAATCAAGTCTAGTTTGTTTGTGCCTCTTGGTTAGCTTTGGCTTGACAGCTGGTGATCTATGTTTATATCCCATCTCCTTCAATCTCTTGCGTATAGTTTCTGTAGAGGTTGAAATTGCAAATGTTGCTTAGCTTCGTCGGCATTGAAGAATGGAGAATGGATGGTTATACATTATACTGTTTAATTTCTTGGTCCTGTTATGACGTGGTTTTCCGCTTAGCTCCACTTCTAGGTCGGTTTGTCAGTTGCCCTTCTTCCCACCTTTGTTTGCCACCGGTAAACGTTCCGACACCTCACTCTCGCTCATCCCAACTTTACTACCGCGTTCAGCAACCTTAGCAGCCTGATGAGCCATGACTTGCTGAATGGATGACTAGGTGTGATGTGGGCAAGAGAGTATTGAGGATTTTCTGATGACCCCAGTTTCCAATAATTACAGCTTCACGTTTTTTTATTTATGTATTTATTTATTTTTAACCGAAAAAAGTTCGACCTGGGAATATATTGCGTAAAGTGTTAATGCATGGTTGGAGTGGCTGTAAATATGCATGTAATCTGTAATCAGCCAATTGCCGATATCTGGATTTAGAGTGTTTGGATGACCTGTACGGTACCCGTCCAGCTAGTAACATACCACCAACACTAAAAAAGACGTCGTAAGTGGTATCTTATTCCAGAGGCCTATTTATACAGCTAGGTCTAGAGAGGCACATTGTGTAAGAAGAATTGACCAAATGTTTCTTTCCCGTCCGGGAATGGAACCCGTGTCCTTTTGGCTGTGAACCAAGTGCGCTAACCAATATGCTACGGACCAGTGTGTGTGTGTGTGTAAAATTCTGTAAAATAGAACTTAAATTATATACCCGGTAAACTAAATAATGTTTAGTTATACTTCCATATATTTCCATAGTAGACATAATTTCATCGAAGTTAGATTCTAAAATCATGATACGGTAACGATAATTTTCTATATTCTAATAGTATCTCATAGAAACAGTAAGAACTTTAGCTGTATATTAACCCTTTGAATACCAGCGACGTCTTTTCAAATTTATTCTAGCTATATTTAGACGATATTATGCAGCTTAGGAAGGATCTGTGGTAGTTAAAAGGGTTGGTTGAGATAGTTTGAAGCCTTATTATGGCTAGAGGTCTTTCCAAAGCTGAATAAAATCGCGTAATAGTTGCTAGAATAGGAAGAAAAGGACGTCGCCGGTACAGTATTAGTTAATACACGTTCTTACCATTAATAATATTACCTGATGCAGATGTTGCAAATAGAACTAATCGTATAACCCAGCACTGCAAGATGATGCAGATTATAACATACCTGTATTATCTAAAGAGTGTTAATCCCTTGAAGCTCTGATGCATTTTAGCACTTTATTTTGGCTATCATTAGACGATTTTATGCAGCTTAGGAAGGGTCTGTGGTTATTAACCCTTAATTAGCGGCTCACCACATAAGTCGAGTTAAATAAAGCTGGACTATGTGGCGGCGCTCGACATAGGTCGAGTGGGCGGTACATATAAATAAACCGCATAGGCCGCTCGTAAGGTGTTAAATGGGCAAAGACTAGCTCGATCAACCCCCTGACTTCCATATACCCTTCCTAATCTGAATAAAATCGTCTAATAATTACCATAAACAGAACAGAAATGCGTATCGAATATTGAAAGGGTTATTTAGATAAAATAACAATTATTTACACCTCATTGTTTTATCAAGGAAATCAGTGAAGAATGTGGGTTTATAACACTGAACTTTGCCTTCCGTTTCTGTGTGTGCATGTGTGTGCTAATTAATCTACAAATAGTGTAGCGTGAAAATTGATTGATATTAACCTCAGTGAGAGAGAGAGTTAGAGAGAGTTCTAATATGATACAAACAAATAATGATAACAATATTGTCCTACTGCATGTAGCGCCCAGCATTTGCGAGTACTGACGTTACGTGTCTGTGTGCCCTGGCTGTGGTAGCGCAGGTGGCGGTGGCGCCTGCCTACTGCCTAGACACGGGCTTGGGACGGGAGTGCAAACTAGACAGGTGCCACGTACCTAATATTGTCGCAAAACTTAGTTGGGCTACTGTACATTTATAAATACTTAAAACATAATTCAATCTACTTTCTATCCATCGCAAACCTACATTATTATTGTATTTTTGTTCATATCGATGTTTACAGCTCCAACTTCCTTATAGCTTGAAACTCGCAAGTGGTTAATTGTTCATGTGACACCACCTCTACTTCCCTCCCTCTTGTTACCAACATGCTTACTACACAACAATGAAGTGTAATTGACCACTTGCGAGTATCGTTCTGTAAGGAAGTTGGAGCTGTAGACAACAATATTTGGTAGAATTGCGAGCTAGAAGACGATTGCAGTACATTTATAAATACATGTACAATACTGAAAACCCAATTCAATACACTCTTATGCCATCAGAAACCTATATTACTATTGCACTTCTGTTTAATAGCGATTTTACGGTTTCAATTTCCTTATAGCCTGAAACTCGCAAGTGGTTAATACAAGTCTAATTCCACAGCCTATAATAATAATAATAATAATAATAATAATAATATTTATTTAGTTAGCATTTTAAAATGTTGGTACCACATAATATGTTACAATTATGACATTAACCAGCTTTGCATCATTCCAACTAAGGATAGCTGAATGAGGCTGTTAGGCGTATTTCCATTTCCATTATCATATTGAAGAAAACACTAATTAAAGGAAACAAAATACAGTGGGAAAAATAAGTTGTATATATTTCAATGACTATAAGTTGTTGTATCACTATTACCTAAAAATATCATCGTGATACAAAATGTCTCCACATGAAAGAGTCGTCCGGTCTCTTGAGTCTTGAGTTCTTGGTGGAGGTGGTAGATCGATTCCCAATAAACCATTTCCTTGTCTATTTAAAATTTGCATAGTGAAGCTGTGTAGGTCGACTTTCACTAAACCATACTCTGGAGTCTTTAGCCTTGAGTTGTAGGGGTATGTAGTTTGATGTCCATTGAACCCCACCCTGAACAGTTTTTAAGTCTGAGT
Organism: Paralithodes platypus; assembly: GCA_032716605.1. NCBI lineage: Eukaryota > Metazoa > Arthropoda > Malacostraca > Decapoda > Lithodidae > Paralithodes > Paralithodes platypus. Next base: position 46,310,080 of record CM064483.1, on the reverse strand, counting down.
TGAAGGGCTGTGTAGTTCGGTGCCCAATGAAGGCTGCCCTGAACAACTTGGATCTTGAGGTGCATGGGTGTGTAGCTCGACGACCAATAATCCCTACCACAGAATACGTCGACAGGGACAAGGAGGGGGGTAATAGTGGCGAGGGCGGGTGGTGCCATGGGGACAAGGCCTGGTGGGGTAGTGGTCACAGGGGCAGGGGGCCTTCACACACACACAAGAAGGAACGAAGGATCGTGAGTGAGTGAGAGCACAGTGAGAGCACACGGGTTGGTTGAGCTCCTCAAAAGAGGGGATTTTCGGAGGGGTATTGTGGGGCTAAGTGACCCATATACGTATCAGAAGATCGGCGATGATACGGTGTTTCGGCACATAGTAAACAGAACGTGGTTTCTTGTTTAAACATCGCCCACAAAGCATATTTAGTTTAATCTTGAGAGTGTTATTACCAGTATCAGTGAGGGGACAAGGAGTCGTCAGGCACTAGCCCAGCCCTGCCCAGGCACCATAAACCTCCAGCAGTAACCACAAGGTGAGTGAAGTAACCGTTTATAGGGCAGGCAGTTTCACCCTTATGGTTCCCCACCATAGGCCTTATATTCCATCAACCCCAAGGACCTGACCCTCGGTCTTTCAACTTCTCAAACAATTCTAACCATTATGAAGTACTTACTATAAGGTCCATTTTTATTTCCCTCTCTCTAACCATTTAGGAAATACTTGCTACAAGGTCCATTTTCATTTCTCTCTCTCTCTCTCTCTCTCTCTCTCTCTCTCTCTCTCTCTCTCTCTCTCTCTCTCTCTCTCTCTCTCTCTCTCTCTCTCTCTCTCTCTCTCTCTCCTTTTTATCCTTAACATCTTCCCATCCACTTTCAATCACCGCACTTAACCGTCTCATTGTTATTATTTTTTGGTTTTCTATAACTTCAGATCGCTCTTTATCATTTTAGTCATTTTTTTCCCTAACATCTTTCAATACCCAACCAGGCCAGCCCCCTCTCCAGCTCGCTTTCTTTCTCCCTCGCCCCCGCCCCTGCTCTCTCTCCCTCTCTCTCTCTCTCTTAACATTTTGTACAATTTAAGCATTTTTCCATAACTGCTGTCCTAGATTCGGTTACCCACTCAGATCCTGGCTCTCGCTCACTCTCTGGCTCTCTCCCTATCTTGATGTTGACAGCATTATTAATATCCTAAGCATTTATTAATACTCAACATCAGGGTGGCGTCGCCAGTGTAAGTAATCATAGGATATAATTGGCGTGCTTCCCTTCAATCAGTTAGATCTTTTAGTTGTACCGGTGCCCAATGCCGAGGATTTTTACATTTAACCACTTAGCTTTAGGAGAAGCAGGCCAATTGCCCATCAGAAAGGTTGACTATGATATGTGATTTTTTTTTTTTTTTTTTTCTTCTTTTTTTACATATCCCATCAGAAAGGTTGACTATGATATGTGAATTTTTATGCATCCAGCCAATTATACATTAATAACAACAGCAATAATCTAGATATGTGCCAGGAGAGATTTCCCGGGGTTTCTGAAACAAGGGAGACATGGCAGAGATGGAAGCACCACGGGAAGATCAGGAGGTCGGCTTGGTAGAGGCAGAGGAACGGATAATCTTGGAAGACTATGGCCTAGCAGATACTAAGTGTTTTAAGTGCGGAAAAACCAATGCAAGAAAGAATTCGCGAAAATGTTCCGGCTGTCTTAGATCTATTCATTTATATTGTGCTAAGCTGACAAAGAAAACATCAGGAGAACAACCAAACTAGAAATGTCTCGCATGCCCAGGGCCCACTGCAGAGCCAACCGGGGCAACACCGGCAACACCGGTCGCCGACTTGACCCAACTTGTGACCAAATGGAAAGCGTGGATCCAGGTCCTTGCCCGGGTACCTAAAGGAGCCAGAATCCAAGTGGCGGAGGCCCTTACAACCATTATAAAGCAGGCCCTACAGCTCAAGACACCCCTCGCATGGGCACGGCTCCTGGGTTTCTCCTATGGGGCCCTCCGAAAACCACCCAGAACCAACATACAAGACCATCTTCAGGTTTCACTAGCCACCAGAGTGAAACGTCAAGTAGCACAGTATATGGATGGAAACAAACTGGTGGAACCCCCCGAACAGCAACCAAACAGGGCCCAGAAGCAACAGGACAAGGAAGAGGAAGAGGCTGAACAGCTACGTAAGAGGGTCGCGGCGAAGCTGGCGGATAGTGACATCAAAGGGGCCGTCAAACTGTTGTCCTCTTCAGAAGGTTTTGCTGGTCAAGGCACCGAAGTTGTTGAAGCCCTACAAGAAAAGCACCCACCTACACCTAGGGACCTAAACCTCCCCCCTGCCCCAAATGACCAGATGCGCCAACCTTTAGTTGTCACGAAGGAGCAGGTGGTTGCCGCAGTGACTTCATTCCCAGCAGGCTCAGCCGCGGGCCCAGATGGTATCCGACCCGCCCACCTCAAAGGCCTCTTGGGTCAGGGATCAGGAGCTGCTGGGGAGGCACTCTTGGAAACCCTCACCAAATTCATCAACATGGTTTTAAGAGGGGAAGTACCCGACTGTGCCACACCCCTATTTTTTTGGGCATCACTCTGTGCACTGGCAAAAAAAGATGGTGGTGTGCGCCCAATAGCAGTAGGGAACACCTTCCGCCGCCTTGCCACAAAGGTGGGTTTGAAACCACTCTCGAATGGCCTAGGTCAACACTTAAGACCAGTTCAACTAGGTTTCGGAACTCCAGGGGGGTGTGAAGCTGCTGTACACGCAACACGCACCTACCTTAGCCAAGCCCAAGAAAAACGAGTGCTTCTAAAGATTGACATGCGGAACACATTCAACAGCATTCGCAGGGATATCTTCCTCCGTGCAGCTCAAGAACACATCCCCACTCTGTACCCCCTACTTTGGCAGGCTTATTCCAAACCTTCAATCCTGATTTTTGGTGAGACGGTAATCCCATCAGCGACCGGGTTACAGCAGGGAGATCCAGGTGGTCCTGTTCTTTTCTCAATAGGGGTGGATGCAGCAGCTAACAAAGTAAGCTCAGAACTGAATGTATGGTACCTGGACGATGCAACCTTGGGTGGGTCAGTAGAGAACGTTCTAACCGACCTAAATAACATCGTAACTGACCTCGGCCAGGCTGGGCTAGTGATAAATGACACCAAATGTGAACTTGTCCTCCTCAACCACACACGTGAACAAGGAGAAGAGACTCAGGCCCTGTTTCGAGGCATATTGCCAGATGTAAAGATCCTTCAGGAGCACCAGCAAACCCTATTAGGTTCCCCACTAACTCTGGCAGCAATCCCACCAGCACTTCAAGTTAAAAAGGAGGAGCTTCAACGTCTCGTGAGTCGCCTGATACACATCGATGCCCACTCAGCTCTGGCCCTTCTCAAGAACTGTTTCTCCATCCCAAAACTCCAATACCTCCTGCGCACATCGATGACTTACACGAACAATGGTGGCCTCCAAGAATTAGACAGCATAATCTGAGTAGCAGTGACCAGCATCACCAACGTGGAATTTAAAGAACGGACCTGGACACAAACCACCCTTCCTGTCCGCCTCGGGGGCTTGGGCATACGGAGAGCCTCGGATATTGCCTCCCCAGCCTTTATCTCTTCCCTCATCGCGACCAACGACCTTGTAGTGTCCATCCTTTCTTCTCAACCTGGAATGACACTTAATAGGGACGTAACAGTAGCGATTAACATCTGGAAGGAAAGTACAGGAGTAGAGGATGAGCCTCAGGGTACCTCCACGAGCAAGCAGAAAGCGTGGGATACCATCTCGGCGAAGAAAACTCAAGAAAATCTCCTAACCAATGCAGACCAGGTTGCAAAAGCACGCCTCCAGGCAGCCGCCCGTTCGGAGAGTGGCTTGTGGTTACACGCCATCCCCATTCCACCTCTTGGAACTCACTTGGATGCTGAAGCGCTCCGGGTTGCCATCGCGCTCAGAGTGGGTGCGGGAGTTTGTCACCCACACACTTGCAAGTGTGGTGGGGGAATGGATGCTCAAGGTCACCATGCCTTGTCATGTAATTACAACGCAGGCCGCCTGCCAAGACACTCTGCACTAAATGATGTCATAAAACGGGCCCTCAGAGTGCTAACCGTGCATTAATCCTCGAACCACATGGACTTCACAGAGAAGACGGCAAACGGCCAGAAGGGATGACCACTTTCCCTTACAAGAATGGCCGGTGCCTCGTGTGGGATGCCACATGTGTTGACACTTTCTCCACAACCAACATCGCCAGAAACGCCGACGAAGCAGGTGAAGCCACCCGGATAGCAGAAAATATAAAGCGAGAAAAATATCAAGCCATCGCCAGAAGTCATCAGTTCGAGCCCCTGGCATTCGAAACTTCAGGAGTCTTCGGCCCTACCACTCTTATTAAGATGGTGAATGAAATAGGCCGAAAAATCAGAGAAGTTTCAGGAGAACCCCGGGAAACCCTCTGGCTCAAGCAAAGACTAGGGATGGCTATCCTCCGGGGCAATGCCACCAGCGTCATGAGCTCAGTTCGACTGGACTGGGTCATGGCACTGTGTGAGGCCCGGGCAGGAGTTGTGTATCCGTAGTCTTTCCACAGTAGGGTAAAACAAAACATAAACTTTATTTGTATGTAACATGTGTGATGCACATAAATAAAAGGGGATGTGTCGGATGGATGAAAGCCACAGTTGCTCGCGCGTTTGGGGCTAGCAACACGTATTATGAAAAACATGTATCCTCCTTCATTCACTGTCCCCCCCTTCACTCACTCAACCCCACAATTTGCCGGAGGATAACAGGTTTTTCACAATACGTAGACGGAGGTCTTTTAAAAAAAAAAAGAAGGAACTGAAATAAAACAAAAGTGAATTCATAAGAATATATATATATATAATTATATATATATATATATAATTATATATATATATATATATAATTATATATATATATATATATATATATATATATATATATGTACTATATATATACCTGTATATATCTGTGTGTATGTGTGTGTGTGTGTGTGTGTGTACACAGGCACATACCCCATAATTGTGGGTGGCCGACTCGAGACAGAGCCCGAACAGGGACAACACAACATAACAAACAATATATACATTCACACACATTTAGGTCTCCCAGAAGACCCAGCCACCATGTTGGTGCCACTGGTGTTACTATCTTCTCTCTACTACCCAATATGTCAAATGCTCATAAAAAAGTACGGCAATACTGGTACAAGATTTAACTTTGTTCCTTTTATTTATGGGGGTCACCTGTTTTTGTTTTTATCTTTCTCTCCTTTTCTCTCTTTCTCTGGCTTGTATCCATTCGGCCCCATTCAGCCAACTGTTTTAAGACGTTTATCCCCATCCAGGAATCGATTTCTTCCTGGCGAGCGATAGCGAGCCAGCATTGTATGGAGAAATCCGGCTTCACCGAAGAAATGTTTCCATCGAAAAATTTAGAAATTTAGCTTTCTGTTAAAACAAAATATATATATATGGTGGCTCGCTACCGCTCGCCAGGAAAATATTGACACCTGGATGGGGGTAAACGTCTTAAAATAGTAGGCTGAATAGGGCCGAATGGATACAAGCCAAAAAGAGAGGGAGATAAAGAGAAAATAAGCCGGTGACCACCCTTAAATTCGATACGATCAACAATTAGATATCACCCTGTTGTTTGATCATTAAGGTACCAAAATGGCGTCCCAATAAAGATAGTTTCCATGATTAACAATATAGACAGACTTACTTATACTTGAAGCCTCCGTGACCTCCACCACGACTGCCAACCCCACCACACTGTAACATATAAACAATCAACTGTTACACCAATAATTAAATAAGTGGATTGTACTGCATTCCGGTAATATATATATATATACTGTGTATATATATATATATATATATATACAGTATATATATAATTTGTATTGATAATAATAATAATAATGATAATTAATAAGCTGAATTTGTCTAATTTGTTTATGCAATATTAAGGACTACCACCTTCACATCTTTGGAACATTGATACAGTACTGCCATTGTAATTACCACAACAAACATACCATGACTGGCTAGGGTTACTGTAAAACTATAATTATTACCAATGACAATGATGGAATTTCTCTAAGAAGAATGAATTAAAGTCTCCACTGTCTCGTAACTGTGCCTTCAAAATTTGCCTACTAATTGTACTCTTGTAACATAGAGTGTAAAATGTCATATAATTTACTCACACCAGGAAGAAGAGGGTCAGCTTGCTCATGTTGTCAACGTCTTGTATCTGATACTGAAAATGATGCTCTGGTTCTTATATACCCTGGTGCCTCACAGTTACCACACACTTCATGGGGTTATAATTCATGTCCGTTATGTAGAGAAGATAATACATTCAATAAGGTTGATTCAATGATCTTTCTACCGCTACCAAAATATTGTTCGTTTTCATATTGGTAGGACTGATATATATTTATTAGAGTGGTATATTATTTATACTGTTTTGGTCTAAACTTGTGTTTGTTCCTGATAATGGGTGGTGCAGAGAAGTAGGAAAATATTTAGTGGCTGATAATGGGAGGTGGAGAAAAGTAGGACAATAATTAGTGTGGTTGGGGATTCCTCGATAATGTGTGTATTGTGATGGTCGTGTGGAACGTTGGGCTCTCAATATTTGGTCCAGAATAATTATATATATATATATATATATATATATATATATATATATATATATATATATATATATATATATATATTGTTACGTATCTTGATCCTCAAGTGGTTAACTTGATGAATCTAGATAGCACAGAGATATATATTAAGGTATCAGTCAGCTGAAGGCAAAACAAAAGTAAAATCTAATAAAATTATTTCCTGTTGTTGCTTACTTTCCTTTTGGATCTTAGGACTTAGTATCCTTTATTGACTGATACTCTTTAATTATGAAAAATACTGAAACTAATTAAAGTAATGTAGTATTTATAAAGAATTATTATTTAACCGAAGCTTAGTAGGCTATGGTTATGAACCTAAGAAGTTATATCTAAAGAAGGACTATTAATTCTATAAAAAGTCTTGAAAGATAAATATTAAAGTAAGAATATTTCTGTCTCTTACCCTTTTTTAAATGAATAGATAGTTTTCTTCTATGTCCTTTTATTTATATTTAATGTAATTATTCTTGGTTCTTGTCTTACGTTAATAGAATTATATTATTATTATCATCAGGAGTAATATCAAAGTCACATACAAAGTTAGATATATATTTAATAATTAGTTAAATGTATTTCTTAACCACGTAACATTGAGGTTTGATTATGAGTAAATAAAGTTACAGGATCGCTTCATAGATTCGATTCAGGTCTCACTCAAATAATATGAAAAGCAAAATATAATATTTTGAAGCAAAAGAATTTTCTTCAGCTTAGGAAATCACTAGAAGTAATATTAACACAGCCATGTTAGTCTAAGGCGATATTACTAATATGAGACAATAGCATCACCGTACTAAGCACCGTTAAGCAATGTAAGCTTAATTCAAAGAAAATGAAAGAACTCGTAAGTATTAATATAAAACAATAGTATTACTTTCATCATAACCCAATTACTTAAAGAGTTGCTTTAGTCCACAAGTTAGTCAACTAAAATAGTTAAGTACATAATAGCGTTAACATTAAATCCCAATCAAATAGTTACGTACATAATAGTAGCGTTAACGTTAATTCGCAATCAAATAGTTAAACACATAATAGTAGCGTTAACGTTAATTCCCAATCAAATAGTTAAGCACATAATAGTAGCGTTAACGTTAATTCCCAATCAAATAGTTAAACACATAATAGTAGCGTTAACGTTAATTCCCAATCAAATAGTTAAGTACACAATAATAGCGTTAACGTCCCAATCACATATCTCACTAACCAACATAACGTAAGTGTTTACACGGAACACACTTAACACACACTTATATAATCTGACTGACAGTCACAATCCCATTATAATACTTCACCCCGTCTTCCTCCAGCTGCAGGTTCACCTTCCCCAACTCCAAATGAGACTGATTTGAATGCCCACAACTCGGGTCTTATATACTAAACAATGATGGTGTAGGAACGAATCAGGAGGCGGGGGGTGGTGCCTGCTCCAATCACAGCTCCTCGAGTTGCATAACAGGTGCCTGGTCCATTCACAGCTCCTGGCGTCGATCATACGTCATAGCGTCGGGTAGTTTGCAGGGTCCCCTATGACGCACGCAGGTGTGAAGGCTTGTTTGCTGGTATGCAGCGAGCTGGTTTCCCCACTCGCTAGTTCGCTCGCTAGTTTGCTTCGCCGCTTGGGTAGTTTGGCTCCTTCAACTCTAATTCTAACTCTTAAATTAACATACAGGGCTCCGTATGTCAGACCTCCCCCCTAGAAAAGAGTTTAAGGAGTATAGTACATAATATTAAACATAATACATAAATAGATTCACCACCAGATTGGCAACAGCAAGATTATAATGAGGATATAATAAGGATATCACCCAAAGTAGGCAACGTCTCCAGGTACCACATCAGAACATAGCCGGAACGTAGCTGGAGCGTTACTCGAACTGCAAGGCATCTCACAGCTGAAGGCTTGACAGCGCACTACTAAAGCATGATATTTACCTCGCTACAAGGGAGAGCTAATTGCCAAAATCCTCTCATTAAGTTAAACTTACTGCTGTATGAGGCCAACCCGGTAAATGTAATCTTTGATCCGTGGCAGTGGGTAGGTATCGTTCTTTGTGACAGCATTAACTTGCCTATAGTCCCTACAAAACCTATGGCTCCCGTCTGGCTTTGGCACAAGTATGACCGGACTACTCCACTGGCTTAAGGCCCTTTTGATCAGCTTGTTTGACAACATGTAGTCAAGCTCGACCTGCAGTATACTCCTGCGTTGTGGTGAGACCCGGTAGGGGGATAGTTTAATGGGAGTTGCATCCCCTACGTCGATGTCGTGCACGGCCAAAGAAGTGAGCCCTGGAGTATCACGGAACACACTGGGAGACTGAGATAAAACAGAGATTAGTTGGTTCGCTTGATCAGAGGGAAGATGACATAGTTTAGATGGTAATCCCCCCCAAGCTACTGAATTATACTGAAAGTTGGATAGGCTACATTACAAGTCAAAGTCTGCATGGATACCTTCAGGCTCTGGAACAGTCTGTTGCGGGTCAGTAAGAGAACTGAAGACTTCGTCCGCACCAGGCTGTCCACAGGTCCTGACATTCACTGCCACAGTGGGAAAATCTGGAAGAGAGGAATCAGGGGACCTATGGTAGGGTTTCAACATATTTATATGGAATACTTGCGTGGGCTTTCTCCTGTCTGGGGTAGTTACTAGATAATCGGTAATGCTCACCCTCCGAATGATCTTATATGGGCCCCTGAACTTGGCAGATAAAGGTTGGCCAAAAAGGGGGAGCAGGACCAAAACCTCATCACCGGGCTGAAACTCCCTCTCACGGGCTTTTCTGTCATACCATTTCTTCATGGAGCTTTTAGCCACGGTCAAGTTTTGAGCGGCAAACTCACATGAGGATTTCAGCCGGGTTTTGAAATCTGAAACATACTTGAGGAGGTTTTGGTTCCCCTCCTGGCCAACTAGGCTATCCTGCAATAGTTGCAAAGGACCTCTTACGACCGAAAACTAGCTCATTAGGGGAAAAACCCAGGGATTCAGTTGGAACCTCACGAGTAGCAAATAAAAGAAAAGGTACCCCCTTATCCCACTCAACACCGGTCTCTGTACAATACTTACGTAACATTCCCTTTAATGTCTGATGATATCGTTCGAGAACCCCTTGACTCTCTGGGTGGTAGGTGCTAGACTTAACATGCTCGATACCCAACTCCTTCAGGGACTGCTGGAAAATGTTAGAGGTAAAATTAGTTCCTTGATCACTTTGCACCTCATGGGGGAAACCCATTCTGGTGAAGAATTTGAACAGTTCCTTGATGACAGTTGGAGCAGAGGTAGTCCTTAAGGGTATAGCCTCTGGGTAGCGAGTTGCCATGTCCATGATAGTTAATAAATAAATGTTACCTTGGGAAGTCTTAGGCAATGGGCCTACAATGTCCACTACCATCCGAGTAAAAGGATTCTCGAAAACGGGCAAGGGCACCAGAGGATGTACAGGCACCTTCTGATTGGGTTTTCCTGTCATCTGGCAAGTGTGACACACTCTACAAAACTCCACTACATCTGCACGCATTCCTGGCCAGTAAAAGTGGGCTCTGATTCTGTCTAGAGTTTTTCTCACACCTAGGTGTCCTGCCAATGGTATACAATGTGCCATTTCCATGATATCTCTACGACAAGGTTTGGGGACTACTACTTGATGGACGTCCCAAGCCCCGTCATCGATTGGTCTGTGTGGCGGTCTCCATCTACGCCACAATACTCCTCCTTTGAGGTAGAAACATTCACCACCCTCCTTCTCACATTCCTCTTCACTCACGGACCTGGCAGCTAACTCCTTGCATTCACTATCATCTCTCTGTAGCTCTACCAGGCCACTAGGACAATTTGGAGGGGTTTCATGGTCATCGTTAGGGTCAAGATGAGCCATAAAGGTGTCAGATAAATCCACCTCAGTCACATCATCAGGCACAGTTGGAGCGTCATTCACACTCTCATCATCCCATTCATCAACTCTTACATTCGGTACATTTCTGTCTGAGGGAACTGCTACTTGAGACATTGAACGTGTGACAGCACACACAGGGAAAACTGTTGGCATCTCCTTGTCGAGCTCACCAGTTAGTGGCTCGTTAACAGGGGAAAGTGACAAAATGGGGTCTGGTCGGACCTTCTCACCTGCTACATCATTCCCCAAAAGGAGTGTTACCCCAGGCACAGGGATATCTTGGGACCTACACAAAGCTATGGTGGCCTCACCCTGTAGTAACTCACATTCAATTTCGCCTTTTACCAAGTGTGCATAAAATTGGCCTCCAGCACCTCTCATTACAACTGGTTCGCCAGGTGGGCACTCAGTGTAAGGATTCACCATGAGGGTGCTAGTAGAACCTGTGTCTCTCAGAATTTTTACCTCATGCATACAACCATTTAATCTCACGTTGCCAGATGAAATAAAGGGATGGTAACTGTCCTGCACTGATGGTGAAATTATTATTGGCTTAACCCTAGTGGGTTGCACCACACATGCTACTACACCCCTGTCTAGATGATTTACGTTAGCTGCTAGGTACTCCTTCTGTCGGGAGTCCTGTATTAAAGGAACTTTTGGTGCTAGGTACTCCTTCTGTCGGGAGTCCTGCATTACAGGCACATATGGAGTTTGAGATACGGCGGCAACTGTCTGCCCCGATCTCTCGGTTCTCTCCTTGGCCCAGCACTGATAAGCTAGGTGGCCTCTCTTGCCACAAAAAGTACATACTTTAGGGGATACGGGAACGTTCCCTCTTTGAGCATTACTATTACTTTGGGGCCCACCTCTGTTACCATTGCCCTGAGTCGCATTTTTAGTTGGGGGAACAATTCTATTTTGGCTAGCTGGGGAAGACGTTATAGGCTTGTGACTGGGTCTGTCAGATTTGTGATTGGGATACTTAAAATTAGAACTAGAATTATCGTAGGGCTTCTTTCCACGAAATTTGTTGTTGAGCACGTATGTGTCAGCCATGTCAGCAGCGTCGGCAAGACAATCTACCTTTTTCCCCTTTAAATGATAGGATACAGAAGAATCAATTTTCCATAGGAAATTTTCTAACAGGACCAACTCCTTCAGATCGTTGTAGCTTGTGACTTTCTTACTCTTGACCCAATGATTGAAAGTTTTAGTCATGGTCCTGGCAAATACCTTATGGGTTTCTTCTACTTTCTTCTGGTTTTTACGGAAAGATTGCCTGTAAGCCTCAGGCTGCAATTGATAGGTTTTTAGGATAGCTTCTTTGAGATTGTCATAATCCTGCCTAACTTCTGCTACTTCTGACAAATACGTGGCTCGAGCCTGCCCTGTCAAAACAGTTTGTAACATAAAAGGCCATTGATCTCTTGTCCACTTCATACCTCCAGCAACTTCCTCCAACAAAACAAAGAAATCCTGCACATTATCCTCAGTGAAAGGTGGAATGACACTAGTCATAGTCAATCCCAGAGGGGGAGCAATTAAGGGAGCATTTGAATTGACATTTAGTTGAGCCGTTTGATATTGATATTGATAATATTCGGTCTTTATTCTGGCTTCTTCTATTGTTAGTCTGGCTTGTTCTAGTTCGAATAATTGATCAATGGTAAAACCAGGTGGCAATTGTTCATCAAGTTGGCTAGGTTTACTAGGGATCCCACCAACTGCTCCGTCTCCCTCCTCGCCTTCTACAGGGAACAGGTGGGTTTTTATGGTCTGAGCCACCTCTACTTTGGACATGTTTGAAACAGTTAACTGGAGATATGAGGCAAGCACTTTCAGTTCAGATTTTGACAGACAGTCAATATCAGGGGCTGTGGGTTCTGATTCTATGAAAACTCTAGCATCTTCGTCATTAATTAGTTGAGGCATGATTAATATTTGGTTTTTAAGTAGTGAAACGGTAATGAAACTGAGTGAAACTGTATGAAACGAATCCTGGCGAGGTCGCCACTCTTCTGTTACGTATCTTGATCCTCAAGTGGTTAACTTGATGAATCTAGATAGCACAGAGATATATATTAAGGTATCAGTCAGCTGAAGGAAAAACAAAAGTAAAATATAATAAAATTATTTCCAGTTGTTGCTTCATTTCCTTTTGGATCTTAGGACTTAGTATCCTTTATTGACTGATACTCTTTAATTATGAAAAATACAAACTAATTAAAGTCATGTAGTATTTATAAAGAATTATTATTTAACCGAAGCTTAGTAGGCTATGGTTATGAACCGAAGAAGTTATATCTAAAGAAGGACTATTTTAATTCTATAAAAAGTCTTGAAAGATAAATATTAAAGTAAGAATATTTCTGTCTCTTACCCTTTTTTAAATGAATAGATAGTTTTCTTCTATGTCCTTTTATTTATATTTAATGTAATTATTCTTGGTTCTTGTCTTACGTTAATAGAATTATATTATTATTATCATCAGGAGTAATATCAAAGTCACATAAAAAGTTAGATATATATTTAATAATTAGTTAAATGTATTTCTTAACCACGTAACATTGAGGTTTGATTATGAGTAAATAAAGTTACAGGATCGCTTCATAGATTCGATTCAGGTCTCACTCAAATAATATGAAAAGCAAAATATAATATTTTGAAGCAAAAGAATTTTCTTCAGCTTAGAAAATCACTAGAAGTAATATTAACACAGCCATGTTAGTCTAAGGCGATATTACTAATATGAGACAATAGCATCACCGTACTAAGCACCGTTAAGCAATGTAAGCTTAATTCAAAGAAAATGAAAGAACTCGTAAGTATTAATATAAAACAATAGTATTACTTTCATCATAACCCAATTACTTAAAGAGTTGCTTTAGTCCACAAGTTAGTCAACTAAAATAGTTAAGTACATAATAGCGTTAACGTTAAATCCCAATCAAATAGTTACGTACATAATAGTAGCGTTAACGTTAATTCGCAATCAAATAGTTAAACGCATAATAGTAGCGTTAACGTTAATTCCCAATCAAATAGTTAAGCACATAATAGTAGCGTTAACGTTAATTCCCAATCAAATAGTTAAACACATAATAGTAGCGTTAACGTTAATTCCCAATCAAATAGTTAAGTACACAATAATAGCGTTAACGTCCCAATCACATATCTCACTAACCAACATAACGTAAGTGTTTACACGGAACACACTTAACACACACTTATATAATCTGACTGACAGTCACAATCCCATTATAATACTTCACCCCGTCTTCCTCCAGCTGCAAATTCACCTTCCCCAACTCCAAATGAGACTGATTTGAATGCCCACAACTCGGGTCTTATATACTAAACAATGATGGTGTAGGAACGAATCAGGAGGCGGGGGGTGGTGCCTGCTCCAATCACAGCTCCTCGAGTTGCATAACAGGTGCCTGGTCCATTCACAGCTCCTGGCGTCGATCATACGTCATAGAGTCGGGTAGTTTGCAGGGTCCCCTATGACGCACGCAGGTGTGAAGGCTTGTTTGCTGGTATGCAGCGAGCTAGTTTCCCCACTCGCTAGTTCGCTCGCTAGTTTGCTTCGCCGCTTGGGTAGTTTGGCTCCTTCAACTCTAATTCTAACTCTTAAATTAACATACAGGGCTCCGTATGTCAGAATATATATTATAGGTTTGATTCCCAGAGGGAAGTAAAGAAAACCAAATATTTAGTAGGGCCCTGTAATCATTGACGATATGCCTATTAGTATAATAGTCTCCCATCAAACACTGCGGTCGGTCGGTCGCTAGTTTGAATCTACCGCGCGGGAGGACAGGAGTACTAACCTCATGAGTGTAATGCGTATTCTCTTATGGAACCGTCTTTATGTTTGGGTACTCCCTACGAAAAAACTTTGTAAAAAAAAAAAAAAAAAAAAAATTAACTTAATAATTACTATACTCAAGCTCTCCCATGCATGGATTTCTTGCATGTGGATTCCTGACACTGGCCCTCTAGCGGCCATACTTCCTTCACTGACATATCAAGATACTACTCGGAAATCAAGCGAATGGGAAGGGGATGGCAGGGAGGGCACTAACATCGTCAATGATTACGGGGCCCTACTAAATATTAGGTTTCCTTTACTTCCCTCCGGGAATCAACCCTATAATTTAATAGTGGCCCCTCCATCATTGACGATATGCCTGATATCTAAGACTGGAGGGGGACATTCGTGACAATTTCTAAACCACCAACCTAAATACCATCGGTAACAGAGAATCCGTATAACATTATAGGTTTTTATTGTGTACTACATACAATATAAAAATATAAAAAGAAGGTAAGCAGTGCACTACTTCAAAGAAGATCTGCTTGTACATGACTGGACCTTCACTTGAGATCTATTGCATGTTTAGTGAGAACATTCTTGTACTCTCATAACAAGAACCTTAATCCTTTGGATCATGTTCTGGCCTTAAAATTATTTGTACAATAAAATCTGTTTGTACATTCTGTTAATCCTACATACAGTAGATGCAACTATGATAGATTTCTTAAAAATAAAATAAAATTTGATTAAACTGTAAAACCAGTTATATTCATATCACAGCTCGTGATTTATCACAATCTCCGGCGGAAGGATTCTAGTGGGTCTTAGGGCTATTTTGCACATAACCCCCCCCCCCCCCTTTTTGCCTGAAGAATAAACTTACATAAAATTAGCACATGGACTACTAGACCCGCTGCCGTAATGCTACGCAGATCCGCTTTGGCTTGTCCAAAGCGACCGACCGGTATCGCGTAAGGAATGTGTGATTAGACGCCCACAACTGAGTGTCGGATATGTCGTTAATGGAATTTTTTTGCATAAATCTGAGGGAGAAGGCCCACTTTCTAATATAGTGGGCTCTGCCTACCACGCCGGGATTACTTTCCTTAATTACGTCTACGAATAAAGAAGCCAATTTCCTTCTCGTGACACGAGTACCTGTCTAGTTAACCCATAGGAAGCCTGGTTATAGAGGTTGTGCAATCCTCATAAACTTAACTAAAGCTTGTACCGGGCATAAAATGTGATGCGTATGTCCACGTTTAAGCGTCGGGACTGAGAATTCTCAGAAAACATGATCACAATGTTCGTTTTTGGCAATAAATGTGGGAGACGGCGCAATTTGCACATGTTCGTGCAGTCTCCCAAACCTGGGACAATTTGGCTCGTTGCCCATCGCCGCCAGTTCTGAAACCCTGTTACCTGTTGCCAAAGCCATATGGAACACAGCCTTTTTTAATACTGACTCAAAATCTGGCGCATGGTTAAACTTGCGCGACTGAAGTAATGATAACGCTATGTCCAGCGACCAGGTAGGCATGAGCTGACGTGGTGGTGGGTGTAGTTTGAAACATGCCTTCAAGAACCCCTTTTCCTCCGCCTTCGGTATGGATAGACCAGTTAGGTCGTAAAAGGGGTTTCTAATGGCAGATAAGTGATTCTTTAATGTAACAACTGAGAAGCGCTTCTGTTCAAACAAATAATCTAAGTATTTAAACATTAAAGCTACTGAAGCATCAGATTTGCGCTGTTTCTACTATTGTGACGCCTGCCAGTGTTGGCAGAATCGCCTCCCAGTAGCCACTAGCGCTCGCCAGGGCAGTCAAATGGGCTACAGTCTATCTACAATGTTGTACTTTCTTTTTTGTGAATCGTCATGTCACAGACAGTATAGAAGTGGTCTTTATTTTCGCCTGTGACAATGTATTATATTTTATATCATGAGTAGAACATAAGATGCATTGTAGTGAAGGAGAGAGAGAGAGCGAGTAGGCAGTGGGGTGGTAGTGTGTGCATGCGCATACATGTGCTCCTCCGCCCCCCGCTCGGAGGCTCGCGCGCGTGCTTTCTCACGCCTCTTGATTGGCTGGTGGTTCCTGGCGCCTTCTGCAGGTCTGCTGCCTGGTGACGTAGCGGCCTGTGATTGGCTGACCACCATGCCTTTGTGTGATCCTAGGGGCCCCGAGGAGCTACTCTCTTCAGAGCTTGCCTGACCAGCATACCCTTAACATATCCCTTGCCACCTGTCCCCCGACTTCTACCTATAGAACACTTTCTCTCTCTCTCAACTTCTTACCTCTCATTCTTCTAATCTATTTAATATCATAACTCCCCTTTGGTTCTGCACGATTTCATATACCGGCCATCGTATTATATGCTGAAGTTCTCAGATATTACATGTTTAGTTAGGCATTTTGGAGGGGTTACCATTTTGTCTGTAGAGGTTCGACACACTCACGGTGTCTCCCTACCTATTCCTTGGGGCTGTCTGCTGGGCTATTTAATGCTAGACTGGGGTAAGGCTACTTGTGTTGCGATTTCCGATGTGTACCAGGTTTTGTTGAACCTGTACAATCGCAACGGAGATGTGGGAAGCCTAGGTGGTCTTTCTGACTGTGTACCTTGTGAGTTTAGCACTGTGTTGCGAGTGAGGGCTTTTGCCTCTGCCACCCAACACTGTGCTAACTCGTTTTGTTTTGACTTTGAGAGGGTCGCCAGGAGAGAACCAGATACTAGCGATCTGGATCTCTCAAGAGAGCACCCCGTCATTTAACGTAATTTGGCCGCACAGTCTTAAGGACCTCGCTAGGCTACGAGCCGCTTGCTCAGCCATTGTTTCCTAGCCTACGACATCCCAGCTAGACTTTATTAGCCTAGCAGACACCCGATTAAGTTTATAAGCTCTTATGTTATGTATGCAGCATTTTTGTTCACATTGATTGTAAGCCTTGGTTGTTGTTGAGTTGCACAACCCGAGCAGGCTTTTTGAGTTGCCTGACGAAGTACTTCTTTTGTTGTTGGAGATAATACTATTGTGCATTTATCGTTATTCCCGTGTCAGATAACACTGTCTGTCCCTACACTTGTCATATCTTGTTCCTGCTTTATATAACAGTTCAAAATCCGATTCGATCATCTTAACCAGCATCAGACTTTCTTCAGAAGATTCCTGCTCGATGGTTTAGGACTTTCATTCACTTTCTTTAATATAGGAGTGACAGTTTGTTATTGTTTAGAGTTCGAGGGTTGGATCTAGTGTTACCGTTGTGGCTGTGTGCCTTTCTAGTCCAATGATTAAGAGCCCTTGTTTTATACGAGTCCCGGTCGTAACAAATGGCGACCTTGCTTAGGATTTTGTGAGCTTAGAGAAATATTGCAGGAGTGTTGTGGTCATTTGTTTTTTTGTTTAAAGGAATTTAGTGGACACGTGGATTTTTGTTTTGGCAAGTAGTATAACACTTAAGAGTCTTCGAGCATTTTGCATTTTTGAGTGAATAGTGCTACATAAGAGTTTAGGTACTTCTCTTTTTTTTATAAAAACGTTGAGAATTTTCGGTGGACACTATGTCAGACGACGGATCAGTGTACAGTGAGGAGACAGTACGGGAAGCAGGCTCTGAGGTGCAGCAGCGGGGTTTGTTAGAAGGCATTAGAGTTATAACTAGTGAGGAGGATGCAAAGAAGTTTCTGGAGATACCTATTACTGTTGACCGGGTGTCGGGGATTGATCGGTATGGTCTCCAGTGTTTGGCCACGGTCATGGGCCATGTGGGCACTAGCAGCATGTCGAGAGGTGACCTGGTGGCCTGTGTGCTCGGCGGGGTGCGTGGGGCTTCGGGTGGAGCGGGAGCTGGGGCACCTTCGGCCCAGAACCCATTCCACTCGACTCCTACCATGGCGCCCCCTCGGGCTCCGGAGCAGGGTACGTTCCCGCAGGCCGATAGTCACTGGCAGCGTGGTTTGCACTTGGGTGAGTCTCCAATTGTTGCATCTTCTCCTCCTCAAGGTTTAACGGCAGATATGCTCTTCCAGCTTGAGATGGCTAAACTTAACCAGCAGGTAGAACAACGAAGGCATGAGGCTGAGCAACGAAGGCATGAGCTCGAGCAACGGCAGCGAGAGGTTGAGTCTGAGGAGAGAAAGGCGAAGTACTGTGCAGACATAGATCTTGAGAAGTCTCGGGTGGAGTCGACAGGGCAGCGTCTCGGTTCTGGGAATCGAGGTCTTGATCAGTCTTTATCGCACCTGCTCAAGTTGGTCCCTGTATTTGATGAGTCGGGTGTCACTGAATTTTGTATACGTTTTGAGAAGAAGTGCCGGGAGCACAAATGGACCGAGGTAAAGTGGGCAGCCCTTGTTTCCTCTAGGTTGGTTGGCAAAGGACTGAAGGCATATGATGCATTTATTTTATTTTTTTTATTTTTATTTTTTTTAAGAGACAATGAACGGAGGAAGGAAAAACACAGATAAAACAAAAAGGTCGATGTGCCTAAAGGCATCCTCCATTCGTAAAATGTTTGTAACAACTGGATTTAAACATTTGGAAGTTGAGTTGCCCTTGGAGTCTTGCATCGATTATGAGGTATTGAAGGAGGCTGTCCTGCGGGCATATGAGTTACAACCAGAGACGTACAGATTGAAGTTCCGGTGTGTAACGAAGGGTCGGGAGTGCACCTTTCTTGAGCATGCCCGGGATCTGTCCGATGCATTTAGAAACTGGCTGCGTTCTGAGAAGGCATCGACGTTTGAGGAGTTGAAACAGCTGATGCTTCTAGAACAATTTTTCAAGTGTACGGGCAGCGATCTGACGTTGAATCTTAAAGAAAAGAACCCGAAAACTCTTCAGGAGGCAGCTGAGATGGCTGACCTTCGGTTATCTTTGATTTGTGGGTGCGGTCTTGCACAGAGAAGTGATGCAGGCAATAAGGAGCGTAACCCTCCCCCTCCCCGAAACACTGATACACATAATTACACTAAGAACAAGAGCAATGACACCAAAACTGACCATAAACCTAGTACCGTCCCGTTTAAGAAGGGTCAGTGCCCTTCCCCACCTCATGGGAAGCCCAAGGGGGAGTTAGAGTGTTTTCATTGTCATGAGAAGGGGCATTTTGCAAGATCCTGTCCAAGCAAGCTACCTAATGCAGTTGTGTCTTTGGTTCGCAACAATGGGGTGTCCCCGAAGTCGTCTGAGTTTGCCCGGGGTATAACGTCAGAGGCTGGGACACAGCCAGTGGACAAGAATCCGGAAGGCTCGAACCCTGTCTGCGATGTCTTTTGCGACCATCGAGGGCGTGGCTGCGTGAAGTGGGCTGGTAAGAAGCATGGAGTTGAGCTGTTGCAAGACACGGGTGCCTCTCAGACTTTGATGAAGAACTTTACTGGTAGACCAATAAACGTGGCACGGGTAGTTGTGGTGCAAGGTATCAATGCTATCAGGTCATACCCGTTGGTCAGGATGGAACTGGAGGTAGATGGTGTGACACGAGAGTTGGATGTGGGAATTGTGGAGAACTTGCCTGTTGGGGGCGTCGACCTCCTTCTTGGCAACGACTTTGCGGTGCCTACTTCTGAGGTTTCACCCTTAGTCGTTGCCGAGAAGCCGGCCGACGTGAGTAGGGAGGAACAGGAGAGGGTAGAGAAGGGTCAAGTACAACCTATGGCGTGCGTTGTTACAAGATCTCTTGCATCCAAAGTGTCACAGCCTATTCCTCAGTCTTCTGATCAAC
Organism: Paralithodes platypus; assembly: GCA_032716605.1. Classification (NCBI taxonomy): domain Eukaryota; kingdom Metazoa; phylum Arthropoda; class Malacostraca; order Decapoda; family Lithodidae; genus Paralithodes; species Paralithodes platypus. Next base: position 46,289,901 of record CM064483.1, on the reverse strand, counting down.
GGAGGAATGGTTGGAAGAAGATGGCTAATGTTGGTAAAAGTTTGGAGAGTTTAGTACCAGCAGTTCTTCTTGGCGACTCAATATTGGCACCATTGTTGGAGTCTGGAGAAGCCCCAGGACCTGTCACAGCTAGTGAGGAGGTAGGGCAGGAAGAGACTCCGAGGCAGCAACGTTACACACAGAGAGAAAAAAGGGTTGCTCAGTTTGATATTGGGGAAGGACTTGGGTTGCTTCGGAAGCACTTAGACAGGTTGGTCCCCTCAGATATTTGTAAACTGCAGTTGGAGGATCCGGAAGTTCAGAAGTGTGGTAATGGTGCTGTCGAGATCAAACACGAGGACGGGGAAACATGTCATGTGAACCTGTTGGAGGAGTTTGTGAGGCAACCACCTGAGCAGCCTACAGTCCCTGCGTTGGTCTGCAGCGGCCAAGGTGGAGAAGGAGGGGGGGGGGGCAGTAGGACACAGGTGGAGGAGAGTTGGGAATGTCTCGGCGGAGCAGTGGGCGGGGGACACGTGTCTGGTGGCTGTGGAAGCACTAGAGCACCTGCCTGAGCAGCAGTGTGCAGCGCTCCAACACCAGCTCGGTTCATACCCCACTGGTCGTGCCGAGCACCCGAGCCTCACAACTCAGGCGGTGCAAGATGTTCCGCGGGCAGGTCACGTGAATGTTGAAAGACCGTTAGCCTCGTTGTTTCGGTGGTTCAAGGTGGGCGACGAGGCTTGGACATGGTTGTCAGGTCAGGGTCGACCCATGGCTGCCAAGGGTGGTGGTCAAAAGGAGGACTTTGAGCAGATTGGTGAGGTTGGCTGTGGAGTGGATGTGCCCGGTCGTTGCATAGCCTCCCAATGCTGCTCTAGTCGAATGCAACAGCCCTACCATAGACCGACTATATCTGGCCATGTCGCTAAAAGCGGTGATGCTGCGCAGGCAGATGTAGTCGTAAGGAATGCGGGGGTGTGCATGTACGGTATCGGCGGGGAAGCCTTAGCAATAATGAACTATGGGAGTGACTGCACAGGTGGTACTGATTGTCCCTCTCATGACCTGGCTGTTCTAGGGACGAAGGTGGAGAAGGAGGGAAACTACAGGTTAGAAGCTGCGGTCTCGGCTGGGTTGTGGGAGGGCACTAGGCATGTTGTTCTGCGAGATAAGTTGTTTACTAGGCTGTGGCAGTGCATCCGCTTGTTTGTTAATTCTCCAGGCCTGATGTACGGGGTAGAATCCGACATGGAGGCTGGAGACAGTGCAAGGCTCAGTTTAATTCCCTACCGTATAAATCCTGCTCGACTGCCTGTGGTGCAAGCAGAGCTGGATTACGTGTTGACGAAGGGTCTGATTGTTAAGGAATGTCGTGAGTGGTCGTTGCCTGTAACTTTACAACCTGTGTTAAGTGGCAAGATCAGTGTGTGTGTTGATTGCAAGAGTGGGTGTGAATTATCCCTGACAGACGCCTATACCTTATCGAGAGTTGACGATACCATAGACCGCCTCGGGGCTGCATCGCCTATCACGAAGGCAGAACTAGTGAAAGGATTTTGGCAGGCCCCATTGCCGGAAAGAGCGAAGAGAAATGCCAGTCTTGTGATGAACTGGGCAGTTTATCAGTGCCAGGTGTTGTTTTGCTGCCGGAACACAAGTTGGATGTGTGGCATGCAAAGGGCACTGATAATGTTTTGGCTGATTGTTTGTCACAGGAGGGTTTGTTTGCAGGAGAACCCTCACCGTTCAGTCAATGTGTGTTGAGAGTGGAGAAAAAACTAGGCTTGCCCCTGTAAGTGCAGCCGCCATAAACATATTAAAAATTAAAAATCACATAAAAACTCTTTCTTTTGATAGTTAATTGTAAGTTGCCTATGTTATAGCTAAAGTCCTAAGTTGAACCTGTCTTTCACTTAGGAGGCTGGGCTCTGTGAAGCTCGCTCAGGGAGCATAGTAGGCTAAATTATACTATTATGTTTGGGAGGGGTTATAAGATATTCTTTATGTTGATATATTGTTTTATGTAAGACTTGAGCTTTGCATTTCCTTTCTGGTGGAGTGGCTATGTGTGACGGATCTTGTCGGCATTCTGCCTTGTCAGATATCGTGCTCGCCTAATGTTGAGCGTCCTATATCTTGGGCGGGGTGTGACGCCTGTCAGCGTTGGCAGAATCGCCTCCTGGTAGCCACTAGCGCTCGCCAGGGCAGTGAAATGGGCTACAGTCTATCTACAATTTTGTACCTTCTTTCTTGTGAATCGTCATGTCACAGGCAGTATAGCAGCCTGGTGGACAGAGTATATTGTTTCAGAAATTTACTAGTGACACTTTCCCCATACTGAGTTAGCCATTTGGCATTGTAAATGTTCATAAGGCAAAAGTTAGCGAGGTCTTAAGGTTGCCAATTGTGTCCAAGTGGAAGGCAGAGACCAGGAGTGACACCGGGTTCCTGCACCACGTTTGCAATTGGTGGTACCACACTTGAGCCGGCCACATTGGCGCGATCATCGAGACTATGGCCCGGTAACCCCGTAATTTGTGACCTACTTGACACATGAGTGAAGCGTCTGGAGGAGGAAAAAGATAGATTGAATTCCACCTCTTCCAGTCCTCTAGTAAAGCGTCAGGAGCCCCCGCCGGAGTTATTGCCCGGCTGGTCAGATAGAGAGGTAGTCTGTGATTTCCCTCGGATGCAAAGAGATCCACTTTTGGACGGTATGGCTCTGCAATCATCTTGTCGAAGACGGTTTGCTTGATAGCCCATTCTACTAGGGTGCTCTGTCTCCGAGACAGGGCGTCCGCCCAGATGTTCGCTATCCCCGGGAGGTAAGAAGCGTGTAGATGAATGCTCAGCGATTCGACCAGAGCAAAAATCTGTTCTGACAACCTCATCAACTCTCGAGACCTCGTTGACCCTTGCTTCTGAATGCAGTGAACTGCAATCAAGTTGCCCATTCGAAATGCAATTGACTTCCCCTGCAAGGAAGTGCCGTGAGCTTGAAGGAATAATAATGGGACTAGAAGCTCTTGTTTGTTTATATGAAAAGTTACATCTTGGGGCCAAAGACCCTGATCTTGGTGACCTAGGTTGGATTGATAACCCCAGCCTATTACCCCTGAAGCGTCTGTGTCTACCCATACCGTAGGTGGAGGAGAAACCCATGTCATGACGGAGTGCAATGTTTCGGTCTTTGCCCAGACCGACCGCAAGTTGTGAATTAACCGCGGAATCGACCATAGTTTTCCCGCCGGCAATAGTGGGAAAAATTTGTTGCCTTCCATGATTAATCTCTTTACTTTCAACCGGCCCAACTTCACAGTTAATTGGATCCAGTTGAGTGAACCGACCAGTGACTCCCACGTTTTCCTCGTCGTATTCAGACTGTGACAAAAACGAAACAGTTTCCTGCGAAATCTGGTGCGGTTGGCCACACTCTGAGTAAGAGTCAGATTGGCAGTGTCCCAGACCAGTCCTATCCACTGAATTTCTCTTGTGGGAACAAGGAGAGACTTCGCCAAGTTGACCTTGAATCCTAGAGTTTGTACATGATGTAATATTTGATTGACATGGAGATGACATAACTCCTCTGACTCCGCCACTACTAGCCAGTCTTCTAGATACCACAACACCTTGACACCTTGGGCTAGCAATGGCATGAGGGCCTGCCGGACTAATTTTGTAAAAATTCTCTGTGCCAGGTTCAAACCGAAAGGCATTCTCTGAACGACATAAGTCTCTTGCCTGAACCTCAAGGCGAGGAATTTTTGGAACCGTTTGTTTATGGGGACATGCCAATAGGCGTCTTTTAGGTCTAATGAGCACATCCAGCCTTGCGGCGGGAGTGAGAGCCTGATTTGATTCACTGTAAGCATCCTGAAGGGTGAATTGTAAATATATGTTTTCAGACGCGAGAAATCGACTACTGGTCGCATCTGCACACTGTCCCTCTTTGGCACTAGAAAGAGTATGGAGGTGAAAACAGGGCAAGTTGGATCTACCTGGACAATGATTTGCTTGTTGATCATTTCCTGGATAAGTGACTCCACCTCTAAAGAAACCTTGTTGAATTCTAGAGTTTGACATAGATGAGGTCGCCGGAGCCACCTCCAGGTTATGCCTTTGCTTATCACTGTCTTGGCCCACGTCCGCCGGGGCCAAGCCTTGCGACATGCTCGGAACGACCCAGTTTCTGTACTGGGTCTGTCCAGTAGGACAACTCTCGAATCCAACTCGCCTGCGGTAGGCCCCGGGAGAGAGAGAGTGTAACTGACTATTTTTTTGGTGGTGGCGGCGGAGTGGGGTTAGACGGCTGGCCAGATTTGGCAGGCGTCTGTCCTTGAGTAGGCTTTTGGTGCGACTTACCTCTATAGCCTGAATGTTTCCCCTGCCTAGGTTTGTGCTGAGTACCTCCCTGCTGCTGAGGAGGCCTTGGGTCTCGAAAGGACTGTTTAGTTTGAGTAGGTTGGGGCTTTCCGCCGCTCTTAGGTTTCGAGTAAGGTTTCTTAAAGGTCTCTTTCTTTGGCTGGGAGGTACTCTGCTTTCACACATCTACCAAATTGAAGACAATACTCCATGTTTCTAGAGGGAAAAGGGGTGCAGTTAATACCGGGGAAAGAGTTACTCGGCGGGTATGTCCTCCAGCAACTTCTTTACCAAGTACACCCTCAAATCCTGTCTTGCTCTAACCGCCTCCATGATAGCTATTCTGATATCACCCAAAGATTGAATAGCATTTTGCAAAAGGAGCCTACGTGACAAGTCCGTGGCTTTCCTTACATGTTGGTCTGAGATGGCTGTTATAGTTCTTGTGAGTGACTGGGCAACCTGGCGACTGACGAGGTATTGAGAGAACAGTCTATATGCTTTATTACGTAGCTTAAAGTCTCTGTCTAAGTGAGCCGGAGGGGGTGTGGAAAAGGATTCGTGCAGGTCATAAAGTGATAGTTTGGGAGCTGCCAGGAATTCAAATAAAGCAGGTGACACTCCAAATGCTTTGTTAACCGGTAAAGTGAACCATGAATGAACTTCCTGAGGTACCTGATGGGAGGATTTAGTGGTAATGGTAGATGCAAATACCTGCGCCTCCAGTTCCCAGTCCACCCACGGACCTACACCTACCTGCCCAACCTGCAAGACTGGTGTGTTTGTCTGATCTAGTACCGGGACTGTATCCAGTTCCGGCGTAAGTGCATGCAGAGCTTTTATATAATTGATGCCGTCATTTCGTGACCAGTCAGCAAACAGTTTTGTAGATGAGGCCGGAGGTATTGCCGGGGAGGCAGAATACACAAAGAAATCAGCACAATAAACAGTTGGGATGGCCTTAATGGTAACATCTAATAACCTTCCTTGCACATCCTTAGCCCTAAGTTTCCTACTCTTGTTAACCTCAATGGTCCAATCACTAGGGACCGGTAGCTCCCCCGATACGGTAGCTTGTGCCAGGTGCGGATTCTGTGGTATTGACGGAACCCATGAACAATCTGGCCCATAGAGGAGAGGCATAGGGCCTCTCCTCTGTGGGGGCTTATCAAAAGGGGGAGGAGTAACGTCTGTGATGACACGTACGTTAGTGGTAGTCAAGGAGGCCGGCACTGGCGTGCTACTAGCTGTGGTCGTCGCCGGAGTTACGTCAACCGAAGGCAAAGAGAAATGGGTATGTGAAACACCTGAGGGTTCTAACGGCCTTACCATAGACTCAAGTGGGGGAACTACCGGTGTGCTAGTGGAAGGAGCTTGAGAAAGAGGTAGCTGATACTGTTGCATCACTCTGTGCAGAATATCATTTAGTTCCTCAGTAGTAACACACTTACCGTGGGATCCTCGAGAGGACTGAGACCCACCTTCTACTTCATTATTAACTGGTTGAGCTGAGGACAGTTCTATGTCTTGCGGCTCTTCTGGTAGTTCTATCACTTCCGCCGTTGGTGGCCGGGGAACAGTCACTGGGGCCGCCGGTGGCCACACCAGATCAGGGACTGACGAGGGTATTATTTCTACCTGTCCACTTTCCCTATTCATGTCCTGAGCATTAATATTAACCTGTGAGGGTTCTGATTGTCTCCAGATCCCCCGGCTTTGTGCCGCGGGTGGCTGGGAGTCCTGTATCACCTGAGAGCTATAAAAAATCTGATGTGAGCAAGACGGAGAACCCCTATACTGATCCGCTAACACTCTGTTAGGTATAACCGGGGGACCTTTACGTGGCACATAACTTAACTTAGGAATGGCGAATGTAAACTCTTACGGCTCACTCAAAGATTGTTCATCCCTGGGACTAGACTCCATCCCCTCCGCCCCTACCTCTGAGTCGCCAGATTGGACGTTAGACGTTAAAGAGGTAGGAGTGGAGGGAGGTGGCCGCGACCCCGGCAAGGCCTGGGGAAGCGGTTGTGAGATGACCGTACGGGCACTTATATGACTTGAAGTGGACGGCGTTGGAGAAGCAGAGCCCTCCTTCCGGCGTTTTGTCGACCTTGACGACTCGACGGAAGAATGTCGGGACTGTTTCCTAGGAGATCTAGAACGAGATCTAGATTTGCGCTTCGGCGAAGGCGAACGAAGGAGGGGGGGGGGGGCCGCGGCTCGGCACTGTCACTTTCACTACTCGTTACTACCTGCTTGGAAAGTACTTTTGATTTAATTTTAGGTTTGGTTGACTTGGCTCTGGCCAAGTCAACCAAACCTAAAATTGACTTAACTTAGTTAGTTGACTTAACTAATGGAGATTTAATGACGAAGTGCTCCCAGAGCTCCTCGTCATCGCAATGGAGAGCTTTATGACCAGTGTCTTTCGCATAAACGTTAAAAAATTATTTAATCTCCTTCAAGGCTGCTAAGCAAGAAAAGTCTCTCTTATCGAACACCACCGCTCTTAACTCAGAACACACGGAACGTTTCGATACCCATAGTCCCCTTGAGCGATCAAGACACTTTACACATTTTATACATAAACTGTGAGCAAAAACTGGTAATAGAGAGCAGGTAGGCTTAGCGCAAAGGTCAAAGCGAGGCATGATGGAGCTAGGGACGGGGGCCGGGGGGCCGGAGGGGCGGGACGGCGGCCGGGGGCCGGAATCGGCAACTCCTCTGCTGCCGAAACCGCTACTAATGAAGTGTTGAGATTCTGGAAATAGAAAATTTCCAGGAACCAATGCTCATAAGAATAACCTGAGAGGTGTTAACACATCCTACCTCAAGTCCGCCGGAAAATTAGTTATAGCCACTGCTACTCTAACCTTCCGCTGGACCCGGTAGAAAGACCCCTTTTATCACACATATGAACTGCTTACCTGTGACAAAGCGTCACTGGCCCAATCGACCTTCAGCGTTTTACTTATCATCGACTATTGGCAGTAGATAGATAGTTAACTCGCTTCATGACTTGAGTCATGGATAAGCTCACTTGACTGTTACGCCGGGTGAGAGAATTTACTGCGTGAGGCTATCGGTCAGGGCGAGTTGACTCCCTTAAGAATTTAGCATATTCCGCCGGAAGGTTCGTGGTTCAGCACACCACGCCGGGACATTTGGTTGGTTTCTTATCGTCTGAGATGAGAAAACGCCGGCTATGTTGAGAAAGCCGCCGGAAAAACGAACCAACATTTTCAGAGGTGAGGACTTATATGGGAAAGTCAAACACCCCCAAAAACCCCACCAAATAAATGGGACGTCTCCCTAACCCCTCAAGCATGTAAAGCACACATGCAAAAACACATATAGGGGAAAATATTAGGCTTACACATAAATAAAGCTTAATTTATAAATAATAAATAATCCCTATCCTACATTGGAGACCCCTAATGAGGCTGACCATAAGGTGACGACGAAACATCGAGGTGGCTGCAACCAGACGCTCTGAAGACCCAGCAGCAGCAGCACGAGGAGGAAGAGGCCCACGATAGGGGCCCATGCACAGATATGGACTCCAGAAGATTCCACACCACGTGTGGCAAGCCTTGAACTAGAGCATCTGCTAAAATAAACTATGCAACTACCTCATAGTGACGGCCTGAAGCATAAGCTTGCGGAATGGTAGCCTCCTAAATAACTATCAAAAAGCAAAAGGCGCAAAACAAAACACACAATAACAAACATAGCACGATGATCCTGGGATACATAGGCGCCTGTTACAATAGTACCCTAATTTACACACCTCCTGCGGACGTACCAATGGGGTAGCCTGTGCTAGCTAATCTAAACACATATTCAATACAACTCAGATGTATACGAATGAGCAAGGACTCACTAGAAGCGATCGAACGAAGAATGAAGCTGGAGCACAGAGCAACCCACCCTCGTGGAACGGACGCGGAAGGAGGAAGGAAGTATGGCCGCTAGAGGGCCAGCGTCAGGAATCCACACGCAAGAAATCCATGGGAACTACTTAACACATCATGTTGGGGCCGAATTGATGGATCAGATATGCATTCCCTGAAATCCTGAGGCCATACAGTTGGAGATGTAAGCCATGTAGGTCCTTGCCACCAAATAGAGGATCACAAAAACTGTTGCGCTGAGATCCCCCGGGAAATGATGTCACCGGGGTTATCCTTGGTGCTCACATAGCGAAATTTAGCTGTAGGAACTAAGTTATGTATCTCATCAGTGCGATTTGAAACATAAACAGGTAACACCTTCTGGCTGTGTACCCAAGAAAGTGCTATTTGACTGTCGCTCCAGACATAGACATTATTAATCTGTAGTATGTCTGTATAAGCATCCAGTGTAAACTTTAATAGACGCGCAGACAGAAGCAATGCAGTAAGTTCTAATTTAGGAACTGTAATTTTCTTAATAGGGGCTACTTTGGCCTTTGCTATAGCCAGTTTCGCTTCACTACCATTGCATAAGTATATGGCAGTACCGTACGCACTATTACTGGCATCAGCAAAGGCATGCAGATCCACCTGTTGACCTCTAATAACTTGACGATAATTTTTTTTTTTTTTTTTTTTTTTTTATATTCCAACTTACTTCCTCTCGGGCATAGGCTGAGAGCCTTAACATTCACCGTTTTACAATGAACAGTGAAGCCCGTGAGGTCTTGTTCCAGTCTAGGGAGTGAGACATGTGAAGCACGTAGAGTACAACGAGCACCTGCCATCTTGCCTTCACATGAGGCACGGTGCTCACTCATGGCCCGAAACGACCCCATCTCTGAAGCCACCTCGTTCCCGTGCTTCACTGTCTCACTCCCTACACTCGGACTCTCACACTTACACACACACACAACGCCACCTGTTGAGCAGATAACTCACCAGGCATTGCACCCCTATAGCATATTTTGAATATGGGAATATTCATACAGTGCTATTTAATCAGGGAACAATGAGAGTATTTTATTGACGTTTCGGTGGGCTTGTGGTAATGCACTGATACTAGGTACAGCACAAATTCCATCCCAATAATATCTTCCCATTGATACATCGGGATTTGAACCCGGGACCTTTGGATTACCAGGCCAGTGGCAAGACCACTCCACCACACCTCCCCTAGGTCCGACCGAATTAACCGCCACGTATCTTGTAGCTCAGTCGGGAGTGGTGTGTCCCAATCTAGCTTTAGCCACCACAGTTGCTGTAAAAACATACGAGCGCGAATAGTGACAGGCAGAAAATAGCCTAGGGGATCAAACAACCTCGCAGACAAACTTAAGCAGTTTCGCTTGGTCATAATCTCACTGTCGCATGGTGTGTGACAGAAGGAGATACAATCTGTGGTAGTGTCCCATTTGTGGCCCAAAAACTTCACCTAACTATTCTCAGTAGCTACACCGTCAGAAGCAAATTGACCTTTCAAAAGATCAATATTAGTGGCTCATTCTCTCAAGTATAAATGAGCCTTGGCAAATATATCGCGGATCTCCCAGCATCTTTTGAGCAATAAATCTTCATCGTCTCCAGTGCCTTGAAGATTGTCCACATAGATCCCCTGCTTGGTCTCATTCTTGAAGTCAGGATCTAGTCCAGCCTCCTCAAGATGTCGCAAGATAGTAGCGTTGAGAAAGAACTGGCAACAGGTCGCTCCGAATAAGACAACTCTGAATCTGTAGACCAGATACTCTGAATCTAGATCCATTGGGTCCCGTGGCCATAAAAATCTTGTCGAGTCCCTGTCTTCACGATGGAGTTGAAGCATCAGGAAGGCCTTCTCAATATCGGCGACCCATGCAAATTAATGGCATCTGAAGCGTAACATAATTTGCGCGACATCAGAGACCAGGGATGGACCCGTGTACAGACAATCATTCAGGCTATAGGAGCGATCATTGGATTTAGCTGAGCAGTCATACACAATACGAACAGGAGTGGTGGAACTGTCCTTTTTTATCCCATGGTGAGCAAGGTAATGAATCTTATCCCCATACTCACAGGGATCTACTCTATCAACAAATCCACGTTGTACCTGCTCATTTAGTACTGCCGCATAAGTCTCGCAATAATTTGGATCCTTGACAAACTGCTTCTGAAGGCCCCGTAACGTACCAAGTGCTAAATTGAAATTTGTAGGTAATTTATTCTTATTGTCATGCCATGGGAGCCTTACCACATACTGACTCCTGCCAGAGTCATATGTTACAGTTTCTTCGTACGAGCTCAACGCTAGCTTGGACTCCCGATCAAGTTCATGTGGGTCAATTCCAATATTATCTAAGTCCCATAGCTTATCTATATCAGTGCATGGATTATCAGGAACAGTAGACCTAATGTATTTGTCTATGGAGCTTACTGCTACTTTAACCCCTTATTAGCGGGGCCCGACTTAAGTCCGTATCTAAAAACCTGGAGTATGTGGCGGGGACCGACTTAAGTCCGCGTGCAATTTTTGACCAAGAATGGCTGTGAGAGAGAGACGAGCGACGGGATGAGCGTAGGTTACCTCATGACCGCTCGGCACGGACCCCGCGCGCCTACTGACATCTACTCCACACTACTCCATCCTCCCTACCTCGCCACACAGGGAATTATGTCAGGAAATTACCTTATTTTAGAGATTTTGAACTCGTGTTGCAAGAACGTTGCAAGAGAACGCGTGGTCGTAGAAGGATGGTTCTGGTGTCATTGGAAAGCTCAATTTACGCCCTTTCAGGGATACATAATTGTATTACACTCTGGCTCTTGTTTATGCATGAAAAAGAGCACGGAAACAAGGCAATTTAGGGTAAAACAAAAAACGCTGGGCGCATAGTGGGAAAAAACTGACGGGCCCGCTTGTAAGGTGTTAAGGACCGTAACTACCCCCACCTTTGTGTCTTGAGATGAAGTTGCATATGATCCGGAAATGGCATACCCTTGTACTGTGGGGAGCAATTTCAGCTTATCTATCCGCCGATATCCAGGGTGAACCAGGTCGTAGTAATAATCAGCTCCGACCAGTAGCATAATTCCATTGTTAGCAGAGAGTTGATCATCAGCCAGTTTAAAACCCTTGCTTCCGAGATATTTCAATTGTGGTTGAATCTCTGATGCCACATAGAAACTGGGAAGTTTGTCCACCACAACAGCCTTGATGGGACATACCTTCCTTCTATATACATAGGAAATCTCCACTAATATTAGTCACTGGAATCTACTTCACCAGTGAAACCATGGAGATGCAAATTCTCTTGACCCTTGCTGGTACACTTGAGCTGTGGCAATGATGACCGCAGAACGAATGACCTCTGTGAGCACTGGTCGAGTAAGCTTCGCGTCATTATATGCTTATTATTACTCCCCACTACTGGCAGCATCATAGTAGGAAGCATTTGACACTCTAGAAGCAATGGACATAGCAGATACTTTATTACCCTCGCTTTTATTTTATCATGTGACTCTTCGGGGGTTCTCCCCTTTTCTTTGCCGTCATCGTGCCGATCAGACTGGGTACAAAGGGAAAACCAATGTTTCCCCTTGCAATACTTACAGGGTTTGATGAAGGAATTGGTGCAAGTACTGTTGAAGTGGTCTCTTGCCAGACAACTGGTACATAAATGAAGTGATATAGCCTTGCCAATTTTCTGTGTAGCCTTAGGATACTTAGGACATTGGTACCATGGATGACTGTGTACACTACACAACTTAAAACCTGATGATATCGTTCTCTTCTGTTTAGGAGATGTCTGTACCGGGAAAGCCGCAGTGGATGGCGACAACTCCACGTGTCGGTATTGTCCAGTACTCTCCATGTTGAAGACTTCGGTCAGGAATATCTGCACCAACGCTTCCAAGTTCAGTGGAGTGTCGCTTAGTTGCCGTCTAACTATTTCCTTAAGGGGAGAGGGTACCTTGTTCAGGATATTTACACTGTAGATTTCCTCCTTCGTGATGGCCATCGTCTCCATTGACCGGAGGAGGCTCTCAATAGAGGCATAGTACTCCTTTAAATCGGTCACATCATACGATGGAGGATCTAGAGCGAAGAATTTTGTTATTAATGCTGTCTTTATTACATCCTCTCTCCCATAAGTTCTTTTCAATAGCTCCACTGCAGACTCATAGCTTATAGCTTCTAGCTTTTACCCCTCTCAGCTTCAATGCCTCCCCTTTCAACTGTCCATGGAGATACATAAACCTTTGGATGGATGTAAGTGTCTTATTCCGATGAACGGAACACTCAAATATATCCCAAAATCAAGTACAGGTAGTTGGATCCCCAGAAAAGGTAGGCAAAGTAAGCTTCGGAAGGTTAAAACCAGTTGCCTTTGGAGTACCGGTATCTTTAGAAGGGTGCGATTCTTGAGTTGAAGCTAATCTGGCTAAGGCTGTATTAACATCTTCAATATACTCTAGATCTGCTGATATATCGTCTTCCACATCTTCAGGACTTGACAACAAACCATATACCTGCTGAGCGTAACTATCAAAAGTGGCTAGCGATTTAGTTACAGTAGCCTTCTTGCCTTTAATCTGATCAGCAGAGGCACCTTCTAAAAATTTGTCAAGATATCTTAAGCACTTATTCAAGCTTCCCTTCATCCCTCCCTTCAAAATATTCAGCTTCTTTAAATCAGCCATTGTTAACCCTTCTTTGGCGGCGCGCAACTTATGTCGTGTGTAATAAATATGGACTAAGTGGCGGTTCACAACTTATGTCGTGTGCCATTTTCACCACGTAATGTTGCTGAGAGAGAGAGATAAGTGGTGGGAGGAGAGTAGCAAGTGTATGACTGCTCCAGACCACCGCGGTGGACCTACTGACATGAATCACACCCTCCCCCACCCTCACGCTCTCGCTACACAGGGAATTATGTAGGGAAACTACCTAATTACATGGTTTTTGCACTCGTGTTGCGCGATCATTGCAAGAAAACCAGCGGTCGTACAAGGATGGTTAGGGTGTCATTGGAAAGCTCTGTTTATGCCCTTTCAGGGATAGATACTTGTTTTACGCTCTGGATCTTATTTAGGCATGAAAATGATCACGTAAACAACCCAATTTAGGGTAAAAACACCCCGCTGGGCGGTACATATAAATTGCCGCTCGTAAGGTGTTAAGCTCTTAATCTAGGATATTAACACTCTAAACTACAATAAAACAAGTTACATACATTTTCGTCCGTATTAATCTAAATTAGTCTATGTAGCAATGGAATTGCCACTCCCAATCTGGATAAGTAACTAATAATAATAATAATAATAATAATCTTCTGGTTACTTAACTACCGCCCTTATATATCCTCCTTCGAGGATTCACAAGCGCTTGGCTTTCTTTAGTCTACCAGAGACCATTACCCATCCCCCTTGCTCATGGGGAGATGGAAACCGCGGGCTGTATCCCAGAAAAACTTTTCAATCTGAGTGGGGATTGAACGCGAGACCTTCAAGATGGGAATCAGGCACGCTATCAACTGAGCCAGCCGGACGGCTACGCAACTAGCTGCCAGGGGCAGAAGGGCCGGCAGGGGTGTTGGCAGGGGTGGCGTCGGCAGGGGCGGCAGTGGTGCGTGGTGCAGTGGGCCTGGAGGCAGGCAAGATGATGGTGGTGCCTGTCGCCCCTTTCCCTTTCCCTTTCCCTGTTCCTTGGGCAGGGGCAGCAGGGGCAGCAGGGGCAGCAGGGCCGGCAGGGACAGCAGGGCCGGCAGGGACAGCAGGGCCTGCTGGGCCAGCAGTCGCTTTCCCTCTCCCTTTCCCCTTCCCTTTTCCTTGGGCAGGGGTCGCAGGGGCAGCAGGGGCAGCCGGGCCAGGGGCGGATGGTGGTGGTGGTGGTGGCAGGGTCACTGTGGCAGGCGTACGGGTTTTCTTCCCTACGCCCGTGCCTTTGATTTTGCCTGCCCCGCAGGTTCTGCAGCCCTAGGGCGGCCTCCTGCATCGCTGGTACTGGTGGCAGGGGTGGCAGTGGTGGTGGTAGTGGTTGTTGCAGTGGCCTGGGTCGTCGTGGCAGTGTCCCCAAACTCCAATGACCTCTGTGCCATTGCCCTGCTTGCACGTGTTTTACGTGCTTTTGGTGCTGGTGCTTCGTCCTCCGAGCTGTAGGGCGTGTCGTACTGGTAGCTAGGGTTTCTGGTAGCCACCCTCTGCCTTCCACGGCGGCTGACACCACCAGAAGGAGGGCTGGTTGTGTTATCAGGGAGCGAGCGTGAGGGACGTGTGGGCTCCATGACTAGTGCTTGGTTACTGGCGCGGTGGTGCTTGCACGAGTGCGGGGCGAGCGTGTGGCGGGGTGGTATCGAGAGTTGACATGTAGTACTATACCCACACCAATTTGTAGCTGCCTGCCTATAAACCCGCGGTTTTGGTGCGTGTTCAAAAGCCTTGCTCTTAAGAGTCTTCCCGCAGTCCCCCGAGGAACTCTTAAGAGTCTTCCCGCAGTTCCCGGGTTAAGGAAGCCATACTGGCGATCTGAGAGCAGATTATGAGAAGAGAAATGCTTAAGAAATATGGAAGCAAGAATACAGTAGTTTCAAAAACTTTAGAAAGACATGAGATGAGAGCAATTGGACGATAGTTGGAGGGTTGAGAGCGGTCACCCTTCTGTGGGACAGGTTGAATGTGAGCAAACTTCCAGCATGAAAGGAAGACGTTAGATGATAGACAGAGACGAAAGAGTTTGCCTAGGCAGGGAGTCAGCACGGAAGCACAGTTTTTGAGAACAACAGGAGGAACACCGTCCGGACCGTACGCCTTATTAGTATTAAGGCCAGAGAGGGTAGAAAGTACATCTTTAGAAGAGATTAGGATATTAGGCATAAGTAAGAGAGAGGAGGGTGGAGAGGGAGGAATAGCACCGGAATCATCCAAGGTGGAGTTTCTAGCAAAAGTTTGAGCGAAGAGTTTAACTTTGTCAGAGGAAGAAGTGATGGTTGTGCCATCAGAATGGGAAAGGGGAGGGAAAGAAGAGGAAGAGAAATTGTTGGAGAGGTTTTTGGCTAAATGCCAGAAAGCTTGGGAAGAGCTAGAGTTGGATAGTTCAGTGCATTTATTATTGATGAAAGAGTGTTTGGCAAGTCTAAGAACAGATTTGGCTTGATTCCGGGCAGAAACATAGGAAGAATGAGAGTCTTGAGTTTTAAGGTGTCGGTACCGTATGAATGCTTCCTCCTTATTGCAGAGTAGCATTAGTCTGAGAGAAAGAGAATGGAATGTATGCTTCCATGCCCGAGAGGATTACCTCGGTAATGCGTTCAGCACTCTCCGAGGGTCCCTAGCCACGGAAGCAGAAATCATTCCATGGGAAATCAAAGAAGTACTGCCGGAAAGCCTCCCAGTCGGCAGGGCCAAAGTGCAACAAGCGCCGCCGGCTAGGAGGATCGGGTGGCCGTACTGGAGAGATAGGACAGTTGACAGATATAAGTTTATGGTTGGAGGAGCCCAAAGGAGAGAAAAGATCGACAGTATAAGAAGAAGGGTTAGAAGTTAGAAACAAATCAAGAATGTTGGGCCGATCTCCGATGCGATCCGGGATACGGGTGGGTTGCTGAACTAACTGCTCTAGGTCATTTATGATAGAATAGACGTAGGCTTGTTCACCAGCTGGGTCAGTAGTGTGAGAGGAGAGCCATTGGCAGTGGTGAACGTTGAAATCTCCTAAGATGGATATTTCTGAGAAAGGAGAAATGGATAGAATGTGTTCCACTGTAGAGTTAGATAATCAAAGAATTTGGGAAAGTTGGCAGAGTTAGGGGAAAGATAGACAGCACAGAAATATTTAGTAAGAGAATGACAGGAAAGTTTGAGCCATAAAGTAGAGAATTCAGAGGAGTCAAAATCGAGAACACGAGAGCAAGTTAGTTTGTTGTGCACATATGCACAACATTCGCCTTTGGCTTTGAAACTAGGATAGAGAAAGTAGGAGGATACAGAGAAGGGGTTGCTGGATGTTGCTATAGACATCTGAGTTTCGGTGATGAAGAGAAGATCAGGTTTGGAGGAGGAGAGATGGACGTGTTCAACAGAGTGAAAGTTAGAGGAAAGTCCGCGAATGTTGCAGAAATCAATAAAAAGAGTAACAGGCCGAGGTCCAGGTAATTTTGTTGGGTCGTCAGGGGATGGTCGGTCGGGTGTGGGGGCATTTATGGTCCCCCCCCCCCCCCCCCCCCAATGGGGACTCCGAGGCTTGGCTGAAGTTCATCATTTTTTTAAATTTTGGTGTGGAGGAATGAAGTGTGGTGTGCATGATAGGAGTGGATAGGAGGAGGAGATGTTTGTGAGAGCTAGCTGGATTGCTCTCAGTGTAAATGAGGCACAAAGAAAATCAGTAAGAGAGGCCAAGCAAATGAAACAGGAGTTCCAGCGACTCTTTATCACATGCCTATAACCTCACCTGGGTCTAGCCCTGATCGATTGGTGCCTACAATATCCCCATTAGACAGCATAATCTGAGAAGCAGTGACCAGCATCACCAACGTGGAATTTCAAAATCGGACCTGGACACAGGCCGCTCTTCCTGTCTGCCTCGGGGGCTTGGGCATACGGAGAGCTTCGGATATTGCCTCCCCGGCCTTTATCTCTTCCCTTATCGCGACCAACGACCTTGTAGTGTCCATCCTTACTTCTCAACCCAGAATGACACTTAATAGGGATGTAGCAGAAGCGATAAACACCTGGATGGAAAGTACAGGAGCAGAGGAGGAGCCTCCGGGTACCTCCAGGAGCAAGCAGAAAGCGTGGGATACCATCTCGGCGAAGAAACCTCAAGAAAATCTTACCAATGCAAACCAGGTTGCAAAAGCACGCCTCCAGGCAGCCGCCCGTTTAGAGAGTGGCTTGTGGTTACATGCCATCTCCATCCCACCTCTTGGAACTCACTTGGATGCTGAAGCGCTCCGGGTTGCCATCGCGCTCAGAGTGGGTGCGGCAGTTTGTCACCCACACACTTGCATGTGTGGTGGGGGGATGGATGCTGAAGGTCACCATGCCTTGTCATGTAATTACAATGCAGGCTGCCTGCCAAGACACTCTGCACTAAATGATGTCATAAAACGGACCCTGCAGAGTGCTAACCGTGCAACATTCCTCGAACCACATGGACTTCACAGAGAAGACGGCAAACGGCCAGATGGGATGACCACTTTCCCTTACAAGAATGGCCGGTGCCTCGTGTGGGATGTCACATGTGTTGACAATTTCTCCACAACCAACATCGCCAGAAACGCCGACGAAGCAGGTAAAGCCGCCCGGATAGCAGAAAATAAAAAGCGAGAAAAATATCAAGCCATCACCAGAAATCATCAGTTCTAGCCCCTGGCATTCGAAACTTAAAGAGTCTTCGGCCCTACCACCCTTAAGATGGTAAATGAAATAGGCCGTAAAATATGAGAAGTTTCAGGAGAACCCCGGGAAAACCTCTGGCTCAAGCAAAGACTAGGGATGGCTATCCTCCGGGGCAATGCCAACAGCGTCATGAGCTCAGTACGACTGGACTGGGCCATGCCACTGTGTGAGGCCCGGTCAGGAGTGGTGTATCCGTAGTCTCTCCACTGTAGGGTAAAAAAAAATAAACTTTATTTGTATTTAACATGTGTGATGCACATAAATAAAAGGGGATGTGTCGGATAGTTGAAAGCCACAGTTGCTCGCCCGTTTGGGGCTAGCAACACGTATTATGAAAATCATGTATCCTCTTTCATTCACTATCCCCCACTTCACTCACTCCACCCCGTAATTTGCCGGAGGATAACAGGTTTTTCACAATACGTAGACGGAGGTCTTTAAAAAAAATTAAAAAATTAAAAAATTACATCAACAGTAGAATACCAGGTGTGCCAAGGGGAGGAACCTGACCTAATAAACGCGTGACAGTACCAATCCGTTTCTAGCAATGTTTATGGGCAATATTTGCAATCCTTCCCTACAAACTTTAATGTAAACAACAGTAAACAATACAACTGGTGATGGGCTGGTCTATCAGAGTGAGTACTTAGCGATCTCTGCCATACCCATAGCTAATTACTCTGACTGTTCCTTTTACGTATATATTTTCTAGATCTCAAGTGACGGCGTCTCTTCCGTGGATTGACCTCCCAATCTACCAAGATTGGAAGCCAAAGTGTCACATTTTTCCTTTGCCCCTCAACTTTCTCTTCATAATTGCTGAGGGGCACAGGGCCTTGGTTGGGGTTTTGCTTTCCCGGGCGTTTCCGCACCCTCCTCGGCTCCCCGCCGTGGAGTGGCTTCGGTCACCCAGGCTTTGTTGTGGTCGGCAGGGAGGGTTCTGTTGGGGCACTCGGTTGTGGCCTTGGCCTTGCCCGGGGCCTTGGGGCTGTTCGGCCAGGCAGCTTGGGGAACAACACCAACAACAACAACTGGTCCAAAATGTCCACAGTTGTCCAAATACTTCCTTGAAATACCTGTATTATCTGGGATATCATCGCTGCTTCCTTTCCTCTGGGGCCTCATTCGTCATTAAGTGACAAGATAAACAAATAATTTAACTCTCCAAATAATATAGGTAAAGGGTAGCTGCACATACACACCCACACAAACACACACACTCGGTGCCCCTCCTCTGGACCTCATTCGTGATTAAGTGTCAAGAAAAAAAAAAAAAAAAAAAAAAATCCCTCCTGCTAATGTTTTGGAAATCAGTATTGCCACACCAGCTATTCCATCATTAAAAGTTCAGATTAAAAAATACAGTCTCAATAACCTTATAAGTAACTTACATGTCTATATTTTCCTCTTACTCTCTCTCACTTTTCAGTGACTTTCATGTCATCCTTATATACTTTTGCATATGTTTTCGTACAAGCTCTGATTTACCAGAATTGCTATATCCTACAACCATAAAGATATATACCAACCCTATTTTGGCATACCATGCGTGTGACAGTGTTATTTCTGATATTTTGTTATGGGCAATATTGTCTTCCAAAGTCCGTTTTGGGTGATATTCAAAATATGTGTATCAATTTGGTTGTCAGTACTATTTGTTTAATCTTCCCCTACAAGTCTAAATGTATACACCAATGAACAACACAATTTTCTCCAACGTGGTGTAGTAATAACGTTCTTGACATTGTACTTGCAACAAAAGAAGAATTAATAGAGAATTTGAATGTTGGTGATGAATTCAGTAACAGCGACCATCGTACGATAACTTTCACTTTAAACTTTACTAGTAATGAACCAAATAGTAGCATCGAAAAAGTCCCTAATTTCAAGAAAGCAAACTTTCATAAACTTAGAGCTATGTTTAAAGAAACTGACTGGAGCTTTTTAATTAACAATAACAACATAAATACATCTTGGAAGTTATTCGAAACCACTTACCTAAAAGCAGTGCAAGACTGCATACCATCGAAAATACGGCGTCCAGGCCATAATAATAAGCCCAAATGGTGGAATAAAGATATTTCAAACTGCCTGCTTGCTAAAAAATTTGCTAATGATAGATTAAAATCCTCACAAAATGACGAAGAACGGGTGAAATTTGTAGAGCTACGAAGCAAAGCCAAAAAGTTTAATTAAACAAAGTAAAAAGACCCTAGAGTTACATATTGCCAATCAAAGTAAAACAAACCCGAAATAATTCTATAGTTATATCAGAAAGAAAAAAGTAGTTACTTCAACTGTTGGACCTTTAATCGATGAAAATGGAGAATACACCAAAGACGAAGTACACATGAGTAATGCCCTCAATACCTTCTTTGCATCAGTTTTTACAACAGAAGACCTCAGAGATATCCCTACACCATCGCCGATTCAGATTGATAATTCAGATGTTATAAGCAATATCACCGTTACAGAGAGAGAAGTATTGAATTGTTTAGATAAATTCAAGGTAAATAAAACGCCTGGACCTGATACAATCTCGCCTAGAGTTCTAAAGGAAGCTAAGGATGAGCTCTCCAAACCACTGACATTACTATTCAATAAATCCTTGCAGTCTGGAACTATGCCTGATCAGTGGAAGATAGCCAACGTAACACCGATATTAAAAAAAGGCAGCAAATCCCTACCCAGTAACTATCGTCCAATTAGCTTAACCTCAGTTGTATGTAAAATGCTAGAAACGGTCATAAGGGACAGACTCGTAAATCACTTAGAGGAAAATAACATACTTAAAGATACTCAACACGGCTTTCGTAAAAAAACGTTCCTGTTTAACAAACCTCTTAGACTTCTTCCACGATATCGTCAACCTCTACGATGAGAGTAAAGCTGTAGATATTATATATCTTGATTTTCAAAAGGCCTTTGACAAAGTTCCCCCACAAACATTTACTGCTAAAACTAAAAGCGCATTGAATACAAGACGGTGTGTTGAAATGGATAGAAAATTGGCTCAGCGACAGAAAGCAAAGAGTAGTCATAAACGGTAAGGCATCTAAATGGACCATGTAAGTAGTGGGGTACCCCAGGGATCGGTACTAGGATCAATTCTCTTTCTAATTTACATCAACAACATAGATGAGGGTCTCACCTGTACAACCTCAAAATTTGCTGACGATACAAAAATTGCAAATAGCGTACTCTCAAAAGAACAAGTTGACGATATGCAACACAATCTAGCTAAATTATCACATTGGGCCCAAATTTGGCAAATGAGTTTCAATGCGGATAAATGTAAAGTACTACATATCGGATACCTAAATAAGAAAGCAAACTATTCGATGAATGGCACTCAGCTTAAGAATGTAAACAGAGAAACCGATCTGGGAGTAACAATATCGAGTAACCTAAAACCAAGTCAACAATGTTCAGAAGTTGTTAAGAAGACAAACAAAATAATTGGCTTTATAGGCAGGTCATTTGAGCATAAATCCAAAGACGTTATCCTAACTCTTTACAATTCCTTAGTCCGTCCTCTTCTGGAATACTGCGTTCAATGCTGGTGCCCTTATTACCAAAAAGACATAAACAAGCTAGAACGAGTTCAACGTAGAGTTACCAAAATGATACCTAGCCTAAAGAACAAACCATACAAAGCGTCTTAGAGAACTAAATCTATTTCCTTTAACCCAGCGGAGATTAAGAGGTGACTTAATTCAAGTGTTCAAAATCATCAAAGGCATCGACAATATGAACTGTAGTAAGTACTTCACTATCGACCAATCTAATTACACGCGGGGAAACGGTTGCAAAATTATTGGTAAATCTTTTAACTCACACGAATCTAAGAATTTCTTCTTCAATCGAGTTGTCAACTTGTGGAATGGGCTTCCCCGAGACGTTATAGACTGCAGCATCGTTGATTCATTTAAACTCCGCCTAGACAAATATCTCGCATCAAACCCGTAACTGACTGCGTTTGTAAATGAATAACTTTATTTTATCCTCCCCTCAGTTACTAACCCATATGTCCCCTACTAACTTCCTAGTCCTGACACGGACATTAGTTCTAGGGCAGTAGTTCCCTTTCCAATGTTCCCTTACCCACTCTAAACCACTGTTTGGACACTTGATCCTCAGTGTTTTGATGGACAAGCAGCCTAGAAGGGTCACTAGGCCTGTTGTTGCTTGATTTCCTTTGTACTCCTTTGTACTCCTTTGTATCACTTACTTTGGAGAAGGGCCCAGAATGTCGGCGGTTGACCAGAAGGGAACTGGGAGTGATTTACTTGGGTACGTGAAAATAACAATGCGTGTGACAGTATCATCTCAAGCAACACACAGATCCCTCACTGTTAATTCAACATAGCCAGAAAACAAAATAGAAATGCGTCATCATATCCCAAAGGGACTAACGATACACCCCAAATACGAATTTATATTTCCTTGCGCGCGTTCTCTCTCTCTCTCTCTCTCTCTCTCTCTCTCTCTCATTAATATAAATTAATATTTGTTTAAATCAGTAGATATGTACTGTATTAGTGTAACTTCCCTTTCAGACTAATTTATTGCCGTCCTATATAAACATTTTTGTTGTGGGCATTCCTAGCCCATAAGGTTACACTTCATCCTATTTCCCGGTACGGCTTTTTAGCTGTAGGTGGCAGAGAGTAGGGAGAGTGCCTTTTACATTGCTGTCCTATTCTTCGACTACTAATGGGGATGGCAAGGTCAGTGTGGTTTCAGTATCTGTGGTCATCGAGATGAACTGAAGTTGTAAACCTAGGGCTGGATATATAAAATGTTGCAAGATTTTGCTAAGAATTTAAACAAATTCAACTTAACTTAGCAAAATACATCAAAATATTGTTATAAACGTGCTAAGTCATTTACTGGGCAAATATTTCGGTACGGTATAACAAGCAGTTTAGAGACAAACCATGAACTGCAAAAATACGATATAATAATATAGATATGAATGCAAACTAGGCCTATTCATAGTGTGCACGAGGTTAGTTCCGATTTCTCCACCAGATGGCGTGGGGCATCATTGGCCCGCTACTCCCAAGTAAATAAATACGTTGAACTCTATGCGATTGAATCGGTTTCTACTTTATATGCTCGTAATGCCGTGTCTAACATGAACACTATGGAAATTGAGTTATCGCCACACATTCTTAGTGTTCTGAAGGGGGAGGGTCCCTAGGGTAAAATAGAGGGAAATTACGACAATGAAGACTTATTACTGCCTTGTGATAAAAGCAGGGTGTATGAAGAGTGAACAACACCGACTATATCTCCTTATATACTGGGCTAACTTAAATACTGTATTATCATTATTTACATGTCGATTTTATAATTTTACACCATACAGTAGTATGTTGATATTTATCAGTTTTCCGTATATTTTTTTAATGATTACTATGTGAGCGAAGGCAAAGCAGAAAACAAAAGTTTGTTATAAGACACCAACATTCCATTATTCACTTCCTTTCTGTAATATATGTTTTGTATTGTTTATATATATATATATATATATATATATAATGTTAGTAAAGCCAGGTAATAAATTTTCTTTAATACATACGAGGTTGAAAGAAATGGCAATTTCTGCGTTGGAAATTTTATTATTCAAAGTTTCCAGGTCTCTGATGAGTTTTCGCTGGGTGGCAGGAAGTAGATGAAGGAGATGAGCAAAATTCATGGTGGTACAGGGTTACATTAATGTACATGAAGATACAGGATATACGACGCGTTTCACTGGACAACCAGCATTATCAAGTAAGGATGGAATGATATAAAAGGTAAACAGGAAGGGTATATATAGAGGGTGGAGGACAGAGGAGGCGAAAATCAGGGGGCAAAAGTCTGCTATTGGTGGAGGGGTATTCTAGGAGAGAGAAAGGGAGAACCGCTTCACGCATGTGCACTGGATGCGGGATGGTGGTC
The DNA here is from genome assembly GCA_032716605.1 of Paralithodes platypus. Classification (NCBI taxonomy): domain Eukaryota; kingdom Metazoa; phylum Arthropoda; class Malacostraca; order Decapoda; family Lithodidae; genus Paralithodes; species Paralithodes platypus. The sequence continues at coordinate 46,266,277 of CM064483.1, read as the reverse complement.
GGTTGGTGGGGTCGAAGCTGATTGGCTGCGTGTCGAGGGGCGTGGCCTAAGTTGTGTGGCGCCTGCGGAAGACGAAGCTGAAGGAGGTAGCGCGGGGGGCTGCGTCAAGGGCACCGGGGGGCGAGGGGGGGTGTTAGGTCCTGTAGGAAAGTGCCTTTTGGCAGAAGGAAGGATCTGAAGGTCCAGAGTTTGGTTGTTGATGTTGGGATGTAAGGCTTGGATATATAATGCTTCGAGTATAGATAATCTCCTTGGGTCACTTTCTTTATCGAGTATGGTGGTGTGTTTCTCTAACTCGTTGCGTGTATCTTAATTTCATTGGGGGGGGTCAATGTTGGGAGGGCTTTGGGTGTACTATTTTTCAAGATGGTGGTTGATGGTGCTGGAGATGTCGGAGTTGGAGTATCCGTTATTTACTAAAACTTGGGATAGTCTTTCTAGTTCCTGGTGGGTGTCGGCCCAGGTAGAGCAGTGCGTGAGGGCTCTCCTAACATTGGCGGAGATGGAGGATAGAAGATAACGGCGGGGGCATTCACTATCGCCGTTGAGGCATTGTCCTGTGTTAGTTGGTTTAATGTAGACGGTGGTTTTGAACCCATGGTCGTTCAGAGCTACGAGGATGTCGAGGATATAGCAAAATACTCAACAAACAACACTTCCAAGCTGCCAAACAATTAAGAGACAACCCCAACATCATCATCCGTCGTGCGGATAAAGCTTCCTGCCTCGTGATCCATGACAAGGAGGAATATCTTAGAAAAATGGACGTCATCTTAAGTGACAACACCAAATTTAAAAAGATCACCCGCAACCCAACCGACGAAATCAAACGTACTGCCAACACCACCATCACCGCCATCAACGCCAAACAAGGAGGGATCCACCTTAAAAAACTCGTCGGAGAATACACCCCTGGTTATGCGTACGGAACCATCAAAACACACAAACCTGGGAACCCCCTCCACCCCATAATCTCCCAGATCCCCACTGCCACCTACCAGATCGCCAAGGCCCTGAACAACCTCCTCACCCCCTACGTGCCCAGCCAATTCAACCTTAACCTTTTACCGGGCGAGGAACCATATATGGTAACTTAAATGGGCGTCCAAAAGGGCGCTCCCAAGCCGCCCGGTGTGTGTCTGCCACCACGTCATCATGCCTCAGCCAATCACCGATGATCAGGCTACTCACGTGGGTATGGTGTAAGAGCTGATGCCATCTCAGTATTGGTTGAGAGCAACTCGAAGTTCAGTTGCAGGCCAGACATGAAGGAAGTAGGATCTCAGCAATTTTTCTCTTGACGCCCTCGACCCTAGCTCATCACGTAATATCGGTAAGTTGATAATAATCTGATATTATGCAGTTGAATAGTTGTACTATAACCTGATATAGTTGTCATTTACGTGGAACATACGGAAATTGGTGAAATTTGTTTGCGAAAAAGTGAATGATCAAATATGGACATGCGCCCGGTAAGGGGGTAAAGCCCAAGTGATCATATATGGACTTACGCCGGTAGCCTATAGAATTGAAATAACTAATATGATCATTTCGCCCGGTAAGGGGTTGTACTCCCAAGTTACATAAAACCATATAACTTTGATGATAGTTACCCAAACCAGCATGGCACATGGCCACAACTTGGGTAGGGATTCTAGAATGTTCAACATAGAAATAAATGACCGATTTCTATTATTCCTCATAAGTGTACAGTGAAATAAATATGAGTTTGGTAAGTTTAGTGAGTTCACAAATATTTTAGTGAGTTCACATTTTTGATATTGTGAGGCATATACTGAAGTTTTTTTGAGATATGAGTACTGTCACATAAAGAAATACCAATTTTCATTGGGATCCTATGCCCAAAATTTGCTGAAATTCATTGGTCAGGGGGAACCTCTGCCCAAATTTTGCTGGAATTCATTGTCCATGGGGAACCTATGCCAAAATGTTGCTGGAATGCTGTGTTCATGGGGAAGCTATGCCCAAATGTTGCTGGAATTACTTGTTCAGGGGGAACCTATGCCCAATTTGTTTTTGGAATTAATTATTCATGGGGTAACAGACAGTGTGATGTGAAAAGTACCTAAACTAAAATATTCATATATAATCTATTTATATACTTATTAATTAAAACACTTATTTTTGGGTATATAATAATATAACTGTTATTCTGTGTATTTTGTTTACCTTAATTTACAATATAGCATAATTCAAGATTATTTTTACCCTAGACCGGCGCTTGACCATATATGATCACTTTGTCAACCTCGATTTGCTAATTCAATATACAAAAATGTGAAAAAAAATCATAAGCAAAAATACCTTAGAATTAGGTCTACTTTCATGGTCTAGGGTCAAAAAATGAAATTTATAAGTATTTCTATGAGTGCCCGGTAAATGATTAACTCAGCGCACGATTTCTTGGAAATTTTACGACCCGTAACAACAACCACACAATCGCCTCTCTCGACGTAGAAAGCCTGTTCACCAACGTGCCAGTGGATAGGACCATTGACATGATTCTACGTCGAATTTATCATTGCCCTGATACACCAACACTGGACATCCCGGAGAAGGCCCTGAAAACACTACTGGACTTATGTACCAAGAAGGCCCCCTTCCTTTGCCCCCGGGGCAACATGTACAAGCAGATAGACGGTGTGGCGATGGGCAGCCCCTAGGAGTTCTTTTTGCGAACTTTTTCATGGGTACCATCGAGGAAGAGCTCCTAGCTGCCCAACGACCCGCCGTCTACTGTAGATACGTGGATGACATCTTCGTGCAAATCAAGGACCTCCACGAACTACAGGAACTCCAGCGTCGCTTCATGACCTCCTCCGGACTTAACTTCACCTTTGAAAAATCAAAAATGGACAACTCCCCTTCCTCGACATCCTCGTAGCTCTGAACGACCATGGGTTCAAAACCACCGTCTACATTAAACCAACTAACACAGGACAATGCCTCAACGGCGATAGTGAATGCCCCCGCCGTTATCTTCTATCCTCCATCTCCGCCTATGTTAGGAGAGCCCTCACGCACTGCTCTACCTGGGCCGACACCCACCAGGAACTAGAAAGACTATCCCAAGTTTAGTAAATAACGGATACTCCAACTCCGACATCTCCAGCACCATCAACCACCATCTTGAAAAATGGTACACCCAAAGCCCTCCCAACATTGACCCCCCCAATGAAATTAAGATCTTCTACCGCAATTACATGTCCTCTGAACACAAAAATGACGAGGCCGTCTTAAAAGAAATAATCTCCAAGCATGTCCACCCAACCAACCTGGAAAACAAAATCAAATTAATAATTTATTACAAATTCCCCAAGACCTCCAACCTCGTTCTCCGCAACAAACCAGCCCCCACCAAGATAAAGAGCCCGATGACCGACGATCACGTCATTTACCAACATACCTGTAATTATGAGGACTGTGGACCTCATTCCTATATTAGTATGACGCAGACTCGTCTTTCACGTCGGTTAACTCTTCACCTTCAGGCTGGAGCCATCAAAGACCACTATCTCACCCCTAACCACCCTCACCTCACACGCAACGAGTTAGAGAAACACACCACCATACTCGATAAAGAAAGTGACCCAAGGAGATTACCTATACTCGAAGCTTTATATATCCAAGCCTTACATCCCAACATCAACAACCAAACTCTGGACCTTCAGATCCTTCCTTCTGCCAAAAGGCACTTTCCTACAGGACCTAACACCCCCCCTCGCCCCCGGTGCCCTTGACGCAGCCCCCCGCGCTACCTCCTTCAGCTTCGTCTTCCGCAGGCGCCACACAACTTAGGCCACGCCCCTCGACACGCAGCCAATCAGCTTCGACCCCACCAACCGACCACCATCCCACATCCAGTGCGCATGCGTGAAGCGGTTCTCCCTTTCTCTCTCCTAGAATACCCCTCCACCAATAGCAGACTTTTACCCCCTGATTTTCGCCTCCTCTGATCCTCCACCCTCTATATATATCCTTCCTGTTTACCTTCTATATCATTCCATCCTTACTTGATAATGCTGGTTGTCCAGTGAAACGCGTCGTATATCCTGTATCTTCATGTACATTAATGTAACCCTGTACCACCATGAATTTTGCTCATCTCCTTCATCTACTTCCTGCCACCCAGTGAAAACTCATCAGAGGCCTGGAAACTTTGAATAATAAAATTTCCAACGCAGAAATTGCCATTTCTTTCAACCTCGTATGTATTCAAGAAAAAAAAAATATATATATACATATATATATATATATATATATATTATCTTTTAAACAGACGAGGTTAAAGGCAATGGCAGTTTCAGCATTAAGGATTTTATTGTTACAGCTTTCAATAGTTCTAACAATTTTCCTCTGGGGTTCAGAGATGAGGTACAACAGGTTAGCAAAATTCCTGGTGGATCCAACGTTTCACAAGTAAACATCTTGCATCTTCAGGGAAAGGAGAGGTAATGATTAGAATAGGGACAAGGTATCATATTTATACAAAATTCGAGGATCAAGAATAGGAAGGTGGGCGGAGCTACTGGGTGTGTGGTGGCTGTTCATTGGTGGAAGGCAGTCTGTTCGCGAGACGGGCACTAGATCTTATCGGTGGTTGGTTGTTGGCTGTGGGTGGCGGTGATTGGTTGTTGTTGTCAGTTGTGTGCTGAGCGCGGAGGCGTAAGGTAGGGGGGCACGGGGCGAGAGGAAAGGGGGCAACATGCCTGTAGCGCTTGCCTGAAAGAAGAATTTGAAGGTCTTGTGTTTGGTTGTTGATGCTGGGGTTGAGAGTTTGGATGTATAGAGCTTCTAAAATAGCTAGTCTTCTGGGGTCTGATTCTTTGTCGAGTATGGTGGTTTGTTTGTCTAGGTCGGCGCGAGTAAGGGCAAGATGGTGGGGGGTTTGATAGTGATCTTTTATAGCGCCAGATTGAAGGTGGAGGGTTAGTCGACGGGGAAGACGAGTCTGTGTCATACCAACATAGGATAGGGGTCCACAGTCCCCAGAGGTGCAAATATGCTGATATATCACATGATCGTCTTTCGGTTGGTTGGTGGAAATGGGGCGGTTACGGAGGACAAGGTTGGAGGTCTTAGGAGATTTGTAGTAAATAATGAGTTTTATTTTATTGCCAGGGTTGGTGGGGAGGACGTTTTTGTGAATTATTTCTTTCATAATGGATTCGTCTGTTGTGTGGTCGGAAGCCATGTAGTTTCTGTAGAAAAATGTAATGTCATTGGCCGGGTTGGTGCTAGGGGGGTCTTGTTTGTACCATTTTTCTAGGTGGTGGTTGATGGCATTGGTGACGTCAGTGTTGGAATACCCATTGTTGACTAGGACCTGGGTGAGCCTTTCCAGTTCATTGTGTGTGTCATTCCAGGTGGTGCAATGGGTGAGGGCTCTCCTGACATAGGCGGCGATGGTAGACTGATGGTAACGTTTAGGGCATTCACTTTCCCCATTAAGACATTGGCCATTGTTAGTAGGTTTGGTGTACACTGTAGTTTTGAAGCCGTGGTCGTGGAGGGAGACAAGGATGTCGAGGAAGGGTAGATGTCCATCGGTGGTTTCTTCGTATGTGAAGTTGAGTCCGGAGGCGGCCATGAAGCTCTGCTGGAGGTCCCTGAGTTCGCCCAGGTCCTTCACCCGCACGAAGATATCATCGATGTACCTGCAGTAGACAGTGGGCCGGTGGGCAGTGTACACCAAACCTACTAACAATGGCCAATGTCTTAATGGGGAAAGTGAATGCCCTAAACGTTACCATCAGTCCACCATCGCCGCCTATGTCAGGAGAGCCCTCACCCATTGCACCACCTGGAATGACACACACAATGAACTGGAAAGGCTCACCCAGGTCCTAGTCAACAATGGGTATTCCAACACTGACGTCACCAATGCCATCAACCACCACCTAGAAAAATGGTACAAACAAGACCCCACTAGCACCAACCCGGCCAATGACATTACATTTTTCTAAAGAAACTACATGTCTTCCGACCACACAACAGACGAATCCATTATGAAAGAAATAATTCACAAAAACGTCCTCCCCACCAACCCTGACAATAAAATAAAACTCATTATTTACTACAAATCTCCTAAGACCTCCAACCTTGTCCTCCGTAACCGCCCCATTTCCACCAACCAACCGAAAGACGATCATGTGATATATCAGCATATTTGCACCTCTGGGGACTGTGGACCCCTATCCTATGTTGGTATGACACAGACTCGCCTTTCCCGTCGACTAACCCTCCACCTTCAATCTGGCGCTATAAAAGATCACTATCAAGCCCCCACCATCTTGCCCTTACTCGCGCCGACCTAGACAAACAAACCACCATACTCGACAAAGAATCAGACCCCAGAAGACTAGCTATTTTAGAAGCTCTATACATCCAAACACTCAACCCCAGCATCAACAACCAAACACAAGACCTTCAAATTCTTCCTTCAGGCAAGCGCTACAGGCATGTTGCCCCCTTTCCTCTCGCCCCGTGCCCCCCTACCTTACGCCTCCGCGCTCAGCACACAACTGACAACAACAACCAATCACAGCCACCCACAGCCAACAACCAACCACCGATAAGATCTAGTGCCCGTCTCGCGAACAGACTGCCTTCCACCAATGAACAGCCACCACACACCCAGTAGCTCCGCCCACCTTCCTATTCTTGATCCTCGAATTTTGTATAAATATGATACCTTGTCCCTATTCTAATCATTACCTCTCCTTTCCCTGAAGATGCAAGATGTTTACTTGTGAAACGTTGGATCCACCAGGAATTTTGCTAACCTGTTGTACCTCATCTCTGAACCCCAGAGGAAAATTGTTAGAACTATTGAAAGCTGTAACAATAAAATCCTTAATGCTGAAACTGCCATTGCCTTTAACCTCGTCTGTTTAAAAGAGAATCTATTACCTGGCTATACTAACATATATATATATATATATATATATATATATATATATATATATATATATAGAGAGAGAGAGAGAGAGAGAGAGATCAAATAATGTCTACGTTTTGGAAATTAGATATACTATTAAGATTAGAAGCCTTGTTACAACAGCAGAACTGCGCATGAATACCGTACAGAAATGTTTGAGAACAGAAAATTAACACTTTCTTTACCGGTAACGTCTTTTTGCATTTGATTTCAACTACATTTATACGATTTTGTTTAAGCTTGGGAAGGATATATGATATCTAAAAGGATTAATTGAGATAGGCTGTAGCCTTGTAATGAGTAGACGTCCTTCCTAAGCTGTACAGAATCGTCTAATAGTGGCCAGAATATAATGAAAAGTACATCACCGGTACAGAAGGGGTTCAAGGCACGTAAAACAATCTATCGGTACATAGGCTAGGCCTACTTATAATTTCAGTGATGCATAATACAGGTTTAGTTAATTAATATGGTCAAATCTCCGATGTATTTAGCTTATTGTAATACCCTCTACCCGCAAAAATCCCGCAACCATAGAAATACCAGAGTTGACAAAATATAACCGATCGAGTTTGGATTTTAATCAACATTTGATGTCAAACAAGTTCAAAAGTTAAAACCTACACCAAATATCACCTTATATATGGGCTAGACTTAAAAATACTAACTGTAAATCGATGAATTTTACACAAGGTAGTGTTTGTGTGGGTGGATGAGTTTAAATAAAGGAAACTGTTCCTGTGTTTTCGACCATTCCATCCTTACAAAGCTGTTTATATCGATGCTTTGCACAATCCATTTATCCATTTACCTTCCACTGTTAGATAACATATGATTCATCACGAAGTGTAGCCTACCTGCGGAGATGAAACGCACTTATATATCATAAACTATATCGGAAAACCAGAATTTTAGACCAATCCACATGGATCATAATGTAGGTAAGGTATGTCCATAAACGGTACCGGTACCAGGTATATAGTTTTGCTTCAACCGACAAACTTCATGATAAAACGTATATTCTCCTATTATGGAAGGTAACATATATTTATACAACGGACTTTGCTTAAACCTCCTCAAATAAACCGTTAGTTAAGTTAATTCTTAGGTAGGTTTGGTGGGTTTGATATTGTTGCACGCCAATGGTTGGTAAAAGAGCCAAGTTCAGATTTATATAATTTTGCTGCATTACAATGGTAAAACTATGATGGATTTTGCTTATATTGCCAACGAGACTACTTAATTTAGTCTAAATTTCCCTGCATGTATAGACGCAATTTATCCGACACGTAAGCATATTATATAAATGACCTATTCACAAAATTGGCATATCCTGGGGTGAAATTAATAAAATATAGATTATAAAATATGTATATTTTCAGTTGATAGATACCGGTAATGTTGGGCATAGCCTAATCAACTCTTTTCATATGTTTCGTTTTATTACCGGTACTTACTTTTCATCTAGCAGCGTTGCCATTGTACCAAGATCAATGCCTTACATTGTGCTTTGTTCCTTATGCTATTTATCATGGAATTTGTGTGTTGAAGCAAACGATATACTTGTACCGTATATGTATACATTTTAATCTATATGAAGAGGTCTAAAGACACACGATTATTCCTTGTTTCTTCATTTAGTATATAATATATACGTTTGTTATATATCAGCTGGTAGGCTACACTTCGTGATGAATCGTATTGTCTCTCATTATGGAAGGTAAAATAGATTGATAAAACATATCTTGTGTAAGAATAGAATGGTCGAAAACACATGAAAAATCTCCCCTACCGTCACCCATCCACCAACAGACATTTCATTTACATCATTAAATAGATTGTTGGTGTCCTATTAATCTTTTGTTTTCAGTTGGCTTTGCATAGGATACGGTAATCTAGTGTAGGCTAATGGTATACGCTTTGCCGGGAATTGCGGTTACCTCCCTAATATATCGATAAACATAAATGTGTATACAAATATATTGTGTAAAATGAGACAATAAATATCAGTACAGATAATTGTTAAGCCTAGTCCTTATACAAGAAGATATTAGACAGTTTCCAGACGGCGATGGATGATAAAGAGGTTTGCGCTTTATATACAAAATAATAACAAAACTTTACTCTTATTGACCGTTGCCGTCTGATAGGTACTGTATACATCTGTTGTTTTATGAATGAACTAGGCCTATATATATGTGGGTAAAATTACTTAAGATATGTTCATAATAATCCAAACATCCACACATATTAAAGGAGAGAGCTCAATATTCAGTCTTATCATCTATTCATCATATTGTTTTATGTTACTGCTTTGAAGCTTGTTATTGTTTACTTAATATATTTTCCTTACATCTTTGATTGTTTGAAATCAATACAAAAGCACATTGTCTTGTCGGTGTGTGCTAAAACAGCCTGGTACAACACAAACTTGACCAGTCTCTGTGTGTACAAGCGCGCGGCAGCCCCGTACCAAAGGGCCAGGTGCTGGTTTGTTTATTATTGTCAGGTGACCTGACGTCACGGCCACACTATGAATACAAATGATTAAACTATGAGAACCGCATTGTTTTTGCAATAATTTCGTCTACTGACTTTTCGGCGAAGTAACACTAAAATATATCAAACCATGTATGCCAGATGGCGAATTACTTTACTAGTTAACCCTTACTTTTCGTCCATATCTATTTTCTTTGACCTGACCTGAAGTTCAAGGAAGAAGGGGGACCAGAAAAACTACCCATCTCCCCTTAACCTAATTCTGCTCAAGTTACAAATGTATAGAGAAACACTTTAGGTTTGATAATCGATCCATAGAATCAATGATGTAACCAACTCTGGTTACATGAAGATGAATGCATATTTCTTAAGGGGGTAGTGCTTGGTTTTTGGTCTATATATTTATTTATTTTTGAGTTTCCTTGCTAAAACCTCCATCAAGCTCAGAAAAACACCCCCTACACCCCCTTTCAAGATAAATTTGTACATTTTTTGGTAGAAAAATGTCTCGGCCGAAGGCCGCTTCTTTCTAAAATGACAGGCTCACTATCGCTCGCCAGGAAAAAATTGACACCTAAAGGGCACGAAAGGATTTAATATTGACCAAAAATTCGGAAAAAGGTCTCAAAATCGCCAGACTAACGTAACGAACGTCTTAAAATCTCAAGACTAATATGCTAAACATGAGGGAGAAGGGTGTCCAGAAAAAGTTAGTAGTACCCCCTTAATTTATCACTATGGCAAAAACTCCAGTGTCTATTAATTAACCCTTTGAGTACCAGCGACGTGTTATATTATATTCTAGCTATATTTATACGATATTATGTAGCTTAGGAAGGATCTGTGGTACTTAAAAGGGTTGGATGAGATAGTTTGAAGCCTTATTATTGCTAGAGGTCCTTCCTAAGTTGAATAAAAACGTCTAATAGTTGCCAGGATATGATGGAAGGGACGTGTCCGGTACTGAAGGGGTTAACAAGCACACCACGCTTCTTTCCAACGGACCTAAATTACCTCTAATGTATCCTGATATTGGTTTGATATCACTCTTTCAACCTCTGGGGGAGGCACTCGTCACAGGCAGTTCTGCTTTTTGTCTCTCTCATCCACATAGGAAAAAAAATCTACGCTGTGAACATTAATAGCCATCCAGTAGAAGCATTAAGTGTAGGAGGAGGAAGTGTTTGCGAGAGTAAGCTGGATTATTCTGTGTAGGTGAGGCACAAATAGAAAGTGGGGAAATCCAGGTAAATGAAACCTAAGAACGGTGGCCATAGTAGAGAATCAGATACTTACAGCGATAAGTATCACACTGGTCTTGTTTTTCCTTATGTTTTGTACAACAGGTTTATGATTCACGAACACGTTCATTCCGAGCAAAGAAGAAGTTAATGCTGATGATAATTTTATATACGGTTTAATTAGCATATGTTCTTTTACTCCCTCACAAACTATGTCTATGTTATCCAGGACTCCCACCGAGTTAGGCCAGTCCCTAAGTGCAGGCTTCATGGCTGCCAACAAACCGTTCTCCTTTACTCTGTCCAAAGACAGCAGTGTTGTAAAGTAGCCAGCATCAAGCAAGAATAAATGACATTTTGATCCAACTTTTGCTTGAACATAGAACATATGCGCTTCATCGGAGTAGGCTATATTTTAATGTCTGCATGAGCCATTATTGATTAACTTTAGCAAACAAACTAGGTTTCAATACTAGAAAATTACCAGTATTACAAAAGTATGTTGACCTAAAGGAGAGGTTAGTTTACTGCGAACATTAGTAACTTTCGGTAAAGCCACTATAGCTTATTAACCCTTAGTAGCTTATCTATTGATTCAGAAGTAACGACCGCTGAAGTGAAATGCCTTATGTTAACTGTTCGACCTGACACTTTCAGTTAACCTAAACTATCTACATAGCTGCTGGTTGCTAGTTTGGTCCACATTATGTTAATTCTTAACGTTATTTATTATATCAAAATTCATACTGATTTATAAGAAGAAATTGCTGGTTTAACCTGTATTTACTCAAAATAAAACAAACAAATTTATCCGACCTTTCTTGGAAAGATCATATTACCACTCTAGCTGAAACAGCTTCTCAGAAGATAGATGTACTCAACCGTCTCCCTGGGTTCTACACCTCCACACAGCTTCTGGCTCTGTATAGAGGCACTGTGGGCCCATGAATTGAGTATTGTTCGCATGTGTGGGGAGGTTCCACCCATACCGCACGTCTGGAAAGAGTAGATGTCAAAAGCATTTTGCCTCATCAACTCACTTCCTCTTAATAGTTTCCAACAATCACATTCTACATTCCGCAATTTTGCATCTCTTTCACTCTTCTATCGCTATTACAACAATCAGTGTTTCAGAGCTTTCTCAGCGCATACCCCCTCCCTTGCGGCGAGTGCGAGGCACCCGCCTTTCAACGCAGCCCCACTCCTATGCTGTCCAGTTCTCCAACCCAAGAATTAGACAATTTCCTCAGTCTTCTACTCAACAAGAAACTATGGAATTCTCTCCCTTAGACTTAGATTGCTTTAAAGTTTGTGTGTCCAGGCATTTTGACCCTAACGTCCCTTGAATTTAGTTATCTGTCACTCTTTTGGCTTTGGGGGAGACAATCGTTACAGGCAGCCTGCCCTATGTCTCCTTCATTCACCTAGAAAACATATAAATAAATATACATACCGATATAGGCCTATATAACTATTTTAATATTATGAACATTTAATTATCATTAGTTACCCAACTAATATATTCGTTTTCTTTAATATACATAAAAGAATATATGATTTTTACCGGTATCTTAATTAGAAAATACGATCGGCGTTACTTACTTACTTTGGTGTTACCTTGGATGATTCCGCCTGTTACTGACGAAGCTAAAGTCGACTTCCACTCGCACCAGGTTGTCCTTCATCCGCTTCCCCATTCTGAATTACTTCAGGCAGGGTTAACCCGATACCATACGAGAGATTTTCCCTCAACTGTTATCGCCAACGCTGGTCTGGCAGCTTATGAAGTAAACTTTTAAAATATTTCGTCACCCAAATTATTTGATTCAGATTAAAAAGGGTCTATGGAAGTCAGAGGGTGTGGTTGGAGAAATTGTAGACACCAATTGAGCAGGGCATTACCCAGGGGAGGCGTCATGGGCATATGATAAGGAGTTACTGTCTGGCTTTCCTCTTTGTTTCTGTTTGTGTCTCACCTACACAGAGAGTAATCCAGCTAGCTCTCACAAACACCGCCTCCTCCTATTAATTCTACTACACTAAACAAGCACTCCACACTTCTTTCCAATACACCAAAATATAACTTTTAATTGGCGACTGTCGCTTTTCAAATTTTGGGCAGACACCTTTTGCATGCAGTTTTTCCTTTATACACATATAAAATAAAATTGAGATAGTCTTTACCCTTATTAGGGTAAACAAAAAATCGTACCGGCGACGTCTTTGTAAATCTTATTCTAGCTGTATTTAGACGATTTTGTGCAGTTTAAGAAGGATCTGTGGTGTTAAGAAGGGTTAAGAGGCTAGTGGTTACGTTTTGGTCTTTTTATTTATTTACTTATTTATATATTTTTGAGTTTCCTCGCTAGACCTCCATCAAGCTTAACAAAATTAACCTAGACTACTTTTCAAGATAAATTTGTACATTATCCCGCCAAAGGCCGACTCCATCACAAAATTACAGGGTCGCTATAGCTCGCCAGGACACCTAAATGGCACGACAAATCTGATATTGACAAATAAATGAGGCGAAAGGTATCAAAATCGCCAAACTAATGGAATGGAAGTCTTAAAATTTCAAAAGTAATATGCTAAACATGAGAGAGAAGGGGATCCAGAAAAAATGACTAACTCCCCCTTAAGCGAGATAGTTAGAAGCCTGTTAATTACTGGAGGCCCTTCACTACCGGGGATGTTTGTTGTTTTGATTCATCTATATTTAGACAATTTTATGCAGCTTAGGAAGGATCTATGGTAGTTAAGCCCTTCATTACCATGACGCCATTTTACCTTTGATCATGGCAACAATTAAATGATTTCATGCAGTGTAAAAAGGACCTATGTTATTAACCCATTCCCTGCGGGTGACGTTCTGGAACACATAGGCAATTTACAGCAATTTCCAGGCTTTAAAAGCCTGTAAAAAACGTAGAAATTGAGTGTCATTGGGCGGGAGCGTGAGAGACCTTCCTCCGACCCTCAGAGCAGCCAGCCGCTTACTGAGGGAGACTGTGTCTCGCGCGGGTGTCTCACAACAGTGTTGCCGAGCGAGCGAGAGCTAATAATTAGCAAGGTTTCCCACCTACTAATCTCGTTCTGGTCTCATTTTTAAGCTATTTTTGCCTAGTTTTTGGCAGAATACAGTTCATTTAATGCAGATGCTTGATTAATCATTCAGGAGTGCCTGAATATGCCCTAAATAGCGCAAATAACCCCGCAGCGTAAGTGTTAAAAGGGTTTATAGAGATAGTTTTTACCCATTTGAGTCGTCCAGGTAGATTATAAACTAAAGAAGATCGTCTAATAGTAACCAGAATACGATTAAAATTACGTCATGGTGGTGCAGGGGTTAAAAGGGTTAATAATTGAGATAGTCTGTGGGCTCTTACTTGCTACACATCAGTCCTAAGCTGAATAAAATCCTCTTATAATAGCCGGAATATAATGAAAAGGACGTCATCGGTACTGAAGGGGTTAAACTGCATAAACACGTCTAACCATAGCCAAAAGAAAGTTAACCCCTTCTGTACCAGTGATACCTTTTTTGTATTTTATTTATGGTATAGTTAGACGACTTTGTGCATTTTAAGAAGTATCTGAGGTAGTTCAAAATGTTAAGTGAGATAGTTCGAAGCCTGTTAATTGCTGTAGACCCTTTTTTAAATAAATAAAATCGCATAATAGTCGCCCAAATATAGTAAAAAAGGATGGCACTGGTACTGAAAGGGTTAAGCGGAGGGTTTTAGTTTGATCCCTAGACATCCATCAACTTAAAAACAAACATAAAAATACCCCCAAGACCTCCCTTCGACATAAATGTGTAAATTTTTCGGTAGAAAAATGTCCCGGCCGAAGGCCGATTCCTCTCAAGTTACAGGCTCACTATCTCTCACCAGAAAAACGTGACACCTAAATGGCACAAAAAGTAATATTGACAATGAGGCAAAAGAAAATAGTGTTCAGTCAGGGACAGAAGGACCAACATAGGCGCACTAGCCAGGGACACTTACACCCCTCCTCCGCCAAGAAGTCTACTCACCTGCCCGCAAACCTCTGAGGGGTCCTCCAAATCCCCCCAGAATATGCCCCCCTGGACTTATGACCTTTTGACCCCTGCACACCTGACCTGGGACATCTCAGCCAAAGTCGTCACTACCCCGACGAAAACCTGGATAAGGCAAGGAATTCTAGGGCTTGGTTCAATGTACAGAGTGGTGTGGCAGAGTGGTCTTGCCAATGGAATGGTAATCCAATGGACCCAGGTTCGAATCCCAATATGTCAATGGGAAGATATTATTGGGATGGAATTTGTGCTGTACCTAGTTTCAGTGCATTACCACAGCACACCGAAATGCCAATAAAAATACCCTCATTGTTCCCTGATTAAATATCATTGTATAAATATTCCCATATTCAAAATATGCTACAGGGGAGCAATGCCTAGTGAGTTAATTGCTCAATAGGTGGCGTTCTGAGAGTGAGGGTCTGAGTCTGGGGGATGAGACGGTGAAGCGCAGAGGCGAAGCCGCTTCAGATAATGGAGTTGCTTCGAGCCGTAAATGGGTGCTTCGCATGTCTCACTCCCTAGACTGGAAGAAAACCTCACGGGCCTCACCGTGTTCAGCGGTAGAGTGTGGAGGCTCTCAGCCTATGCCCGAGAAGGGGTGGTTGGAGTATAGAAGAAACAAAACATGTACACAATCTAGCCCTAAAATTACCCTCCCATTCAAGGAAAGCACTGAAACCCTGATGAATGTCTTTCGAGGTCTGAGGAGTTATTTTACCTATTGAGGAATTAATATTATCACGTGCCATGGTATAGTGCTTAATAATAAGATCCCTAATAGGCTGAACCTTTGGTATTAGAATCATAACCGTCGGAGATGTCCTCACCTTACTTCTTTGGTCAAAACCTCACTCTAAAGCTATAGAAAGATACTTGCCATGGTTTAGGGCTTTGTGAGATACCGCTAACACCGGCACTCGACATTTAAAAGTCCTTAGTGAATCTGTCCGATGCCATGGTCGACGTACTTGCAATTAAAAGGTTTAAACACCACCCCTGAGTTCTTTGAACCTCTTATAACGGTCAGTGGCAGATCGAGTGAAATGAGTAAGTTCATGCTCTTACTATTTCCTCGCGTTAGCCCGATACCTTGTCATTGTGTCATGACACTAGAGACATTGTATTAAAGACCCCATGTCAAGAGTACCGAAACGGAACTTCATCACCGATTAGCATAACGGTCAGGATAGACGAGCAACTAGCCCCAGGACATGTCCTAGCTGATTTTTTTTTTTCTATGTTAGTGAGGGAGGCAAAAGGCAGAACTGCTCGCAGTAAATGCCCCACCATAGTTGAAAGGGTGACAGGGGCAAAATCAAGGGACGTACGAGCGAAAATGCCTGGACACAAGGATTTTGAAGCAATTTAAATCATAGGTAGAGGGGAAGACTGATTCTGGGAGAGATTTCTAGAGCTCAGCTGTTGAATAGAAGAAAGTTTGAGAGTAACGTTTCACTCATGGGTTGGAGAGTTGCACAGAGTAGGGGTAGGATTGTGTTGCAAGACGGGTACCACGTGCCCTACGTAGAGTAGGTGGTATACACTGGGAAAGCTCTGAGAAACACTGATTGTTATAATAGCGGTAGAATAGTGAGAGAGATGCAACATTGCAGCGGAGAGAGAGAGATTGCAGAGAGGTGGTGTGTGGACGGGAGTTAATGATACGAAAGGCTTTTCTTTCAACTTTGTCTAGAGAGCGGTGTGAGATGAACCTCCCCACACATGTGAAAAATACTCAATACAAGGATGCACCGTGCCCCTGTAAAGAGCAAGAATCTGTGCAGGGGTAAAGAACACCTTGAGGCGGTTCAGCACACCCAGCTTCTGGGAGGCTGCCTTAGCAAGACTGGTAATATGATCCTTCCAAATGAGAGCAAAAGAAAAAGAGACACCAAGAATATTGAGAGATGAAGGATGGATTTTTGTATTGTTGAAGAATAAGGGATAGCCCGCTGGGAGTTCCTGATGGGTAGATAGATGGAGAAATTGGGTTTTGGAAGCATTAAATGTAACAAGGTTTTCTCTGCCCCAATTAAAAATAGTAGTTAGATCAGAAGATAAGTGTTCTATGGCTTCATTACCTTTGTCTTTGAGGGATTGCTGGGTGGGGCGTTCTTGGAAAGTAATTGAGTAATGTAAGGTTGAGTCATCTGCGTATGCGTATGCGAAATGAATGGATGGGACTTGAGATACAGTTGAGAAGATCATTTATGAAAATTAGAAAGATAATAGGAAATGGGATAGAGCCCTGAGGAACACCGGAGTTGATAGGGTGAGGAAGTGAGCGATGGCCGTGCAGAACCGCAGCTATGGAACGGCCGGAAAGGAAATTATAGACAAAGGCACAGATGGAGGGATAGAAACCAAAGGAGGGTATTTTAGAAATTAAAGATGTGTGCCAAACTCTATCGAAGGCCTTCGATATGTCTAGTGCAATAGAAAAATTCTCACCAAAGTCCCGAAAGGATGATGATCAAGAGTTAGTAAGATATGAAAGAAGATCACCAGTAGAGCGACCCTTAAGGAAGCCATACTGGCGATCTGAGAGCAGATTATGAGAAGAGAAATGCTTAAGAAATTTGGAAGCAAGAATAGTTTCAAATTTTTTAGAAATACAAGAGATGAGAGCGATTGGACGATAGTTGGAGGGTTGAGAGTTGTCACCCTTCTTTGGGACAGGTTGAATGAGGGCAAACTTCTAGCATGAAGGGAACACGTTAGAGAAGAGACAGAGATGAAAGAGTTTTTCTATGCAGGGAGTCGGCACGAAAGCACAGTTTTTTAGTACAACAGGAGGAAAACCATCTAGACCGTGCACATTCTTAGTATTAAGCCCAGAGAGGGTAGAAAGTACATCTTTAGAAGAGATTAGGTTATTAGGCATAAGTAGGAGAGAGGAGGGTGGAGAGGGAAAAATAGCACCGGAATCGTCCAAGGTGGAGTTTCTACCAAATGTTTGAGTGAAGAGTTTAGCTTTATCAGAGGAAGAAGTGATGGTTGTGCCATCAGACTGAAAAAAGGGAGGAAAAGATGAGGAAGAGAAACTGATGGAGAGGTTTTTGGGTAGCTACCAGAAAGCTTGGGAAGAGGTAGAGTTGGATAGTTCAGTGCATTTATTATTGATGAAACAGTGTTTGGCAAGTCGAAGAACAGATTTGGCTTGATTCTGGGCAGAAACATAGGAAGAATGAGATTCTTGAGTGTATAGGCGTCAGTACCGTTCGAATGCTTCCTCCTTATTGTGGACAGCAGTAGAACAGGCGTGAGTAAACCAAGATTGTTTTGCCTTAGTCTGAGAGAAAGAGAATGGAATGTATGTTTCCATGCCCGATAGGATTACCTCGGTAATGCGTTCAGCACTCTCCGAGGATCCCTGGCCACGGAAGCAGAAATCATTCCATGGGAAATCAAAGAAGTACTGCCGGAGAGCCTCCCAGTCGGCAGCGCTAAAGAGCCAAAAGCGCCGCTGGCTAGGAGGATCGTTTGACCCTACTGGAGAGATAGGACAGGTGACAGAGATTAGTTTATGGCCGGAGGAGCCCAAAGGAGAGAAAAGATCAACAGTATAAGAGGAAGGGTTAGAAGTTAGAAACAAGTCAAGAATGTTGGGCCGATCTCCGAGGCGATCCTGGATACGGGTGGGTTGCTGAACTAACTGCTCGCGTTAGTCTGATGAAAGTGCCCAATAACATGACATCAAGGAACTATCATTTAAGACCCAAAACCAGCTAATCCATCTGTATCCCAAACTACCCATCCACACGGCAGGACCACCTAAACGGCCCAACGGAGAACAAATCTCGACAAGATAATCAAAATAAAGTTTGAGTCCACAAATTGTACTCTGATTATTTTCTCACCAGTGTAAGAAGGTGAACTAGATAGAACAACAGAGTCCACATATTCAGACTATGTTTTAATTCCCACCAGTGTGATGTGGGAATTGAGATAAACGTAGAGTCCATCATTGAGACTAACTATTTTACTCAGTGCGAACAAGGACTATTCCCAAGACAGAGTCCACTATATGAGAATTTGGTTATTTATTGGGGTTTATTAGATTTTCTATAATTGGATGAGTATAGTAAAATAGAGAGACAGCCAAGAGATCCTTAATCCCATTACAGATCCTCGCCCGTGCTCGGCACATTTATATTTTAACCATTTATTCACGTATAAATATTAGTATTGTTAAACTTAGCGATTACATAAATAAAGTTGTTCATCAAATGTACGCTGTGTTATATGTTACCCTTTGTTTCTTTTGAGCATGTGTTGTGTGATTTTGACTTCTCCAGTTAAGCAGAACCTACCAAATCCAATCGAAACCTAGTAAAAACCCTGGTATAACACATATATATACATACTGTATAATAACAGTATATATATATATATATATATATATATATATATATATATATACTGTATAATAACAGTATATACCCTTCATCTTCTCTCAATGTTCTCGGTGTATCTTTTATCTTGTGCCTCACTTGGAAGGACCATATTACCAGTCTCACTAAGGCATCTTCCCAGAAGCTGGGTGTGCTCAACCGCCTCACGGGGTTCATTAGCCCTGCACAGCTTCTTGCTCTGTACAGGGGCACAGTGCGTCCTTGTATTGAGTATTGTTCACATGTTTGGAGAGGATCCTCTCACACCGCACTCCTAGACAAAGTAGAGACGAAAGCCTTTTGTATCATTAACTCCCGTCCTCTCACCAACTCTCTGTAATCTCTCTCTCTTCGCCGCAATGTTGCATCTCTCTCGCTATTTTATCGCTACTACAATCATCAGTGTTCCTCGGAGCTTTCCCAGTGTATACCACCTCCTACGTAGCCATGCAACACAATCCCACCCCTACTCAGTGCAACTCTCCAACCCAAGAGTGAAATGCTATTCTCAGATTTTCTTCGTAGCGCAATGGATAAATGCACTGAATTTCGGTGTGAGCATCCTAGGTTCGAATCCCTGGACTGCCACATGTATTTGTTGATTTAATTAATTGAGCTTAGAAGTAAAGTCGGTTGGTGGAGGGAACATAATAATTCATTCAGGTTCAGGGGTAGTTTATAGAGAGGCCTTCCTTAAGGTTAAGGCCCCATTAATTACTCCTTCCATCCATCTATCCATAGCCTATGATAGCGCAGTTGGAATTGTGTACATGCTTAGATTGATATGCAGGATTCGAAACTGCATAATAAATCGTAGGCTTGTTAACCATTCTTTAACTGTCTTCGTAGCGCAATGAATAAATGCACTGAATTTCGGTGTGAGCATCCTATGTTTGAATCCCTGGACTGCCACATGTATTTGTTGATTTCATTAATTGAGTTTAGAAGTAAAGTCGGTTGGTGGAGGGAACATAATAATTTAACTGCTGAGCTCTGGAACTCTCTCCCAGAATCAGTCTTTCCCTCTTCCTATGACTTAAATTGCATCAAACTCCGTGTGTCCAGGCATTTTAACTCGAACGTCCCTTGATTTTGGCCCTGGCACTCTTTCAACTCTGGGGG
This sequence comes from Paralithodes platypus, assembly GCA_032716605.1. Taxonomy (NCBI): domain Eukaryota; kingdom Metazoa; phylum Arthropoda; class Malacostraca; order Decapoda; family Lithodidae; genus Paralithodes; species Paralithodes platypus. Next base: position 46,245,994 of record CM064483.1, on the reverse strand, counting down.
AGGGACTCGCTGCAGTTAGTTATGCCTTTTGTCTCACTCATTAACATGGGAAAAATATATATATATATATATATAATATACAGTATATATATATATATATATATATATATATATATATATATATATATATATATGTATATATATATATATACTGTATATATAAATATATATATATATATATATATATATATAGTATATATTTTGCAATCACACACTTATACAAATATACAGACAAATTTATATAATCAGTGACATAAACACCATTTGAGGAAGAGCATTTTATTGACATCGTTTAGCATACAGCTTCATCACACTTTCAACTCTGGGGGAGGCACTCGCTGCAGGCAGTTATGCCTTTTGTCTCACTCATTAACATAGAAAAAAAATATATATACAGTATATATATATATATATATATATATATATATATATATATATATATATATATATATATATATATTTCTAGTCTCAGTGGGGATCGAACCATCGACCATCAGAATGATAGCCGACGCTTTAATCAATTACACCACGGCAGTATATATATATATATATATATATATATATATATATATATATATTTCTAGTCTCAGTGGGGATCGAACCATCGACCATCAGAACGATAGCCGACGCTTTAATCAATTACACCACGGCAGTATATATATATATATAGCAATCACACACTTATACAAATATACAGACGAATTTATATAATCAGTGACATAAACACCATAATTATGAGGAAGAGCATTTTATTGACACCGTTTAGCATACAGCTTCATCGGGCATCACACTGGAGAGTGGAGAGAGGTAGTAGTGGTAACCGGGCGAACGTTGGCTCAGTGTGCGTTCCAAGCTGTGAAGGAGAAGTTGTATCGCCGACCTTCTCCCGAGAGATCGTCCTATACCGCTTCTCAATGTGGCTGGGAAAGATCAAAGAGATTTAACCATCGGTGTGTGGCTTACAGAGACTCGTGTAGTTGAATGTGTTTATGTGACATTCAAGGGCCTCGGTTTGCTTAATAACTCGATTATTATGTAATTATTATATATTGCAAAGAAATTGGCATACTACACAGTGTCCAAATCATCCACAAGAAATAGAGGTGAGAACATTGAGAATAATTAAGTAAGACCTTCTGCACCATGACGTCATTTTACCTCTGGATTCTGGCTATAATTAGACGATGTTATGCAGTTAAGAAGGACATGAGATATTAAGAGGGTTTATTGAGATCGTGTTTACCTCTTCAGCACCATGATGCCCTTTTACCTTTGATTCTGGCTGGAATTATATTATTTTATGCAGATTAAGAAGGACCTGTGTTATTAAGAGGGTTCATTGAGATTGTATTTACACCTTCAGCACCATGGCGCCTTTTAACCTTTGATTCTGGCTAAAATTAAATTATTTTAAGCAGATTAAGAAGGTTCCATTGAAATTGTATTTACCCATTTGAGTTCTAGAGGTAGATTATAAACTACAGAGAATCGTCTAATGGTATCCATAATATGAGGAGAAGTACACAAGGGATCGTAATGAGATATTACTTAATATATTAGACGTAATTTGAACTATAAACCATAATTTACGTTATACAGTACCGGTACATATACAATACTAAAGACTAAAAGTAATAGACTCAGCTTTCGTTTAAGGGGGGATGTTTCTTCTGGACTCCCTTCTCCCTCATGTTCAGCCCCATTAGTGTATTCAGATTTTATGACGTTTGGCCTATTTTAAGACCGTTCGCCCCATTTCTTAGTCAATGTTAAGACCTTTGTTGTAATTTAGATCTCGACTTTTTCCTGGTGAGCGATAGCGAGCCTGTAATTAAGAAACCGGCCACCGGCCTGGACATTTTTTATCAACAAATTTACAAATTTATCTCTCGGGTGCGTGATTTTTTAGGCTTGATGAAGGTCTACGGAGGAAACTCAAAGAAAAATACAAAAATACATAAATGAGTATATCAATATTCCCACCCCCTTTAAACAATATTACAGATTAATATGAAAGGACTCGGATTTTGTTTGATACCCTGATATGTGCTACTCCCAGGATTCGAACCTTGGACACTCACATAGAAATCCAGCCCACTAACCATTACGCTACAAAGACAGCTTATGTTGAGCGGTTGTTGAAAAGTAGACAGACAGAAAGTGACCTGAAGAAGCTATCTGCGAAACGTTGGCAATACAGTGCTCCTCCTCAGATGGTGTTTTTTGTATCCAAGACAGCTGATCCAAACAAGGAATAATGTTGAGACTGGAGAGGCCACCAATGACGGGGGTTTGTGTGAGTGTAGGCTGGCTTATCTTACTGACTTTAACCGTTCCTCTGGCCGCCCACCACCCCTCCGAGACCCTGAAACTTGTGGATAGTGGCTACGAGGGTCTGGTGGTGGCTATCACGGAATATGTACCTCAGGAACACTGCAATCAAGTCATCCATGGGCTAAAGGTAAGGACACAAGAAATATATGAATAGATAAATACATATACTGTACAGTATATACAATTTTGTTGCTTCTCTAGACCCCCTTCTCCCTCATGTTTAGCATGTTACTTTTGATATTTTAAGACGTTCTTTCTGTTAGTTTGGCGATGTTGAGTCCTTTCGCCATTTCGTTGTCAATAATAAGACCTTTCATTCCACTTAGGTGTCGATGTTTTCCTGGCGAGCATTAGCAAGCCTACAATTTTTAAGGAAGCGGCCTTCGGCCGGGACATTATTCTACCGAAGAATGTACACATTTTTCTTGAAAGGGGGTCTAAGGGGTGTTTTTTTAAGCTTGATGAAGGTCTAGCGAGGAAACTCAAAAATATATGAAGATATAAATATACCGGTATATTAAGGAGCACCCTGTTCTTAACAGTAATCATCCATTACAAACCCCAATGTACTTAAATAAACTAATGAAAGCATATGGTTCTCCCGGGATTCTATCTCGGGACACCACACCCAGAACATAACCATCTAAACCATTACACCACCAACTCAGTTAAAGGTTGAGTACACGGTCACGATTAATACCCATTTTCGAATTTTGGATATCAACCTAATCATGTACTCGGACCCAACTGCATTATGGAAAGCCTAATGTTTTAGTTAGAGGAAAGAAAAATGAATGGGGCCAAGATCACCAAGGACCAGCCTCGCTAAACATTAGCTCCTGAACCTATAGAAATTCAGGAACACCCCGTTCTTAACATTAATCATCCATTACAAACCCCAATGTACTTGAACACCCTTATGAAAGCATAAGATCCTCCCGGGATTCGAATTCGGGATACCACACCCAGAACATAAGCATCTAAACCATTACACCACAAACACAATTAAAGGTTGAGTACACGATCAGGATTAATATCCATTTTCGAATTTTGGATATCAATCTAATCATGTACCGTACTTAGACCCAACTGCATTATGGAAATCCCTACCCCCTTAACCACATCAGCCAATACCTACACCGATTGTATCTACCCCTGAATATATACACCATATGAGGAGGAGTGCTTCATTGACAACGTTTCTTCAGGTCACAGTAACCTGAAGAAACTATCTGCGAACCGTTGGTAATAGAGTGCTCCTCCTCATGTGATGTTCTTAATAATTCTGTCAAGTTTTCAAAGATATTTTTATCCATTCAGTAAAGGTGTTGTCCTTTTCAATATATCCTGGCAACTATTATATTATATTATTAAGTTCAGGTAGGGTCTCCAACCATTAAAAGGCTACAACAAATCTCAATTAATCCTTTTAAGCTTCCTAAGCTTCCTAAATCGTCTAAATGTAGCTATAATAAAATTGAAGAGCCGTCGCCGGTTCAGAAGTGG
>CM064483.1:44678996-44998996 GCA_032716605.1 Paralithodes platypus | reverse complement strand
TGTAGGCTATTGCTTTTTGTTCAGTTACTCTAGCACAATTATGGTCAAACCATTTAGGTGAATTAGATCTTTTACTGTACTTTTGATGAGGAATAAAAGTTTCTATTCCAATTTTTACAAAATCTTGTATGTGGCTTAATGTCTACTATGACTGATAAAGTCTAGCTAGAGTCAATGATACGAGATACTGGTGCGCATGGCATGCCGCATAGCCTAGTGCAAATCTCAAGTCTGTGCGTCAAGTATTACGTTATAGTGAAGGGTAGCTCTCTTGAGAAACCTTAATACCGAAGTATTAAGCGTTCTCCTGGCGTACCTCAAAGACAAACAACCGAGCTTAGAACAGTGCAGAATGGTATAGGCAAAAAGCCCTCATTCGTGCATGCTCTACTCTCAATGGCACACAGACTAGAATTTACCCAATCAACTCCAGTTCTCAGGTATGTCGTGCAGCTTTTAACTAAAGCCAGCACCCATTGGAAACAATACCTTATCGTATCAGACTCCTAGTCTAGCATTATCTAATCCAGCAGAACACTAATAATTATAGGAAGCGGTACTGAACAATGTGATGCCAACCAATGCTTCGTGATCAACTTATCTTAACAACTAAACATACATGGGTTATATAAGACTTTAACGCACAATACAACTGGCCAGCATGAAGCTGATTATGCAGAGTTAACCAGAGGGGGTATAATATTAATAAAAGGTGGTGAAAGATATGGAAAATGAGAGAGAGAGGCAGAGGAAAAGGTTCTCAGGTGCAGAAAGGAGGACAGATATCAAAGGGATAAGAGGGATGCATTCTAGAAACCAAATCTGAGGGAGAGAGTGGCAAGAGAGCTGTATATATACTAGCACTAGCTCGCACCGCGTAGGCAAAGCGGTAACAAGTCCTCCAGCCAATCCCAAAGAGGCCAACCAACCATGACGTCACCAAGCATGGTAAAAAACTCCTACAACCAATCCCCAAGAGGCCAGCCAGCCGTGACGTCATCGAGCATGGCAAAAAACACTGCACGCCTCCCCACACTCTGTTCTAACGCTCTCTCTCTCTCTCTCTCTCAAATCCTATCAGTACTACTTAATGATAAAACATATACTTTGCAATTAAATATATAAAGCCTTGACATGGGCGAAAACAAAGAGCCTTTCTGGACTGCCCATGACACGAGCTTTCATATGAAATAAAGCACACAATAATACATCAACTGTAGCCACATCCACTGCCCTGGCGATCCTAGCGAGTCACCGTAGGACAAGCCATGCGGTTCTAACGGAGTGGTTAACGTCACACCGGTATGTGATATGACAATTCCATAGGCCATACAAAAATCGATAGGTCTCGCTGCTGTCACACCATAATGCAAATTAAATTTGCACCGGTAATGACATATATAGCCTAGGAATGATGTATGGGTCACATAGATTGTACAGATATATATATATATATATATATATATATATATACAGTACGGTATATATGATATTATTGTCGAGGTACCTCCATTATAGTATAAACTCAACCTTGTCCATCATTACCTTGGCCCAACAATCTAACTTAACCTGGACACATCGCTAGGCTAACCATTGATGTAGAGAATGACAAAATACTAAACTAGTAAAAATGTAACCAAAAACAAGTGCCAACAGACAATGAGAACATTTGGAAAAGAAACTGGAGTCTGGAAGTTATGCCAAACCTCAATAGGCTAGGTTATTATTAAAAAAAAAAAAAAAATCCAATTAATGTCTTAGCCTAGGCTATCATAAAAACAAAATTAACCTTAGGTCCATTGGTTGACATGGAATAACTCAGGCTAGATAGGCTAAGCTAACAAGACAAATAATATGGAAGGGAAAAGACCGGAATTATGAACAGGCATTTACACCTTAAGTATTAGCCTATATAGGCTTATATTTATTATTTAGCCTATGTTACAAACAGATTAGGTCATTGGTCAAGGCTAGGATGGTTTGATTAAGATAGGAAAGTCATTAAAGTGAGACTTGTGAGTCAGGTTAGCCTAACCTAAATTAACATAATAGCCTATAGGCCTAGCTTAGCCTATCCTAACTAGGCTATGATATGTTGAATTTTCTTAAGGCTTAGCCTACCTAAAAATATACTGTAGGCTACATACATTTAGATTATACAAGTAAAAAACATGGAGAATTGGAGATAACATTTAACTAGGCTAGGCCTTTAATGAAAGTTAAAGTAGTTTGTTGATAGGCCTAGGCCTATGCCTAAAGCTGAATACTTCTATTGAAATTATTATATTAAGATAATCTATTGCTAAGCTGAATAAGTCTGATGTTATATAGAATGGAATCAATTAATGGTCACAGCAATGCAAGTGATGATAGGCCTAGCCTAGCTGCCCTAGCTGCTAGCAATTTAGAAAACTAGCCTGTAATGCAATAGGAACTTAACCACGAATGCTCCACATATTAATGTATAATACCAATACCTGATATAGTGGTTTTGAAGAATATCACTGTAGTTATTGCAGAACTAAAGCCTGGCAAGGAGGAATTGGATGACAAATCTCGCTTCGCTGCTGTGTCAATGTTATGATGAGATCAGCTGGGTGTCTGCTGCTTCCTGGAGGTGCCACATAGTTTCACTCCCAAGTGATTTTTATACATTAAATCGGTTGTATTCATTAACTTTACCATTCAGGATAGATATCAACTGCATTATTTCATTACCAAAGATGTTTTCAAGTAGTCAGTTGTCCCAAATTAATATTGGAAAACAAATTTAGTTGTACCGCTCCTCCAGACAAGAGGTATCTGGCAACTATGCCAGATCCTTGCCACACGTCACTTGCTTTGGCCTCGAACACATTTCTTCAAATTTAATAACCAGCAGTTAATCAAATGCCTCTTTTTGTGTTGATATGTATTTAGTATATTCATTTAGTACTTTACTCAAAACCGTTTTTAATATAATGCAGTTATTATAGGTAAAAAAATTATGAGCAAGGGTAATCTTGTAAAGCAGGCGTCACACCATGCCGACTTGAGCCAAGACTGACCACGACCTTGAGTCGTGGTCAGGAGTGCCGACCTTCGGCGGATAGATTAAGGATTGGGGGGGTGATTTTTGGACGGGACTCAGTATGGATGGCCACGCCACCTGATGGCGACCTGACGGGGTAGTGCGGCGCCCATGCCGGACTGAATATGAGTTTTAGGTCGCCGCTGGAGTGCCGATCTGCGGCGTAGTGCGTCGACAACGACCCGACGAACGGCGTTGACAGGAGTTAGGGCGGCGTCAATATGCATTACTGTGCCGATGAGCGGCAACCCCTTCAGTATGGACGGTGACCCCGGCCCGCATGACCCCGAACGACGGCGACCGAACTCAAGGTGGGGTATATAAAAGCTACACCAAAGGGTGGGCCTCATCAGTATACCTTCTCACCGTAACGGTTGCATGCACCCATGTTCACCACAGTCCCCAGGATCCCGATACGACATCTACGCTTACTCCAGGTTCAGTTAAATCTGGAAAATTACTACCTACTGACAAATATAGCCATCTGCAAGCTGCTGTTGAGGAAAAGAAGGAGGGAGAATAGAACCCCTCGCATGTGGGTCCGGAACTGGCTTCTCCGTAGGAAAACCTTTGGTATTTATGAGCAGCTACTGAAGGAACTCGCCGAGGAGGATGGGCCAGCCTAGAGAAACTACCTGCGGATGGATGTTGCAGTCTTCCGGGAGGTACTAGGACGTGTGGCGCACCGCATTGAAAAGAACGATACCTTTTACCGGAAGGCACTCGACCCTGGCCTACGACTAGCCATAACACTGCGGTTCCTGGCAACCGGTGACAGCTATATGAGCCTCATGTACAGCTTCAGAGTGGCACACAACACCATATCAAACGTTGTGTATGAGACATGTGAGGCACTCATAGCTGAGTATATGGACGAGATGATGCCCTGCCCCAACACACCGGAGGAATGGAAGGCAGTGGCAAACACGTTCTCCCAACGATGGAACTTCCACCACACCATTGGTGCACTTGATGGCAAGCACATTGCAATGCGGTGTCCCGCCAAAGGTGGTTCCATGTGGTACAACTATAAGGGGTTCCACTCCGTTGTGTTGCTGGCACTTGTCGACGCTGACTACCGCTTCTTGTACGTCGATGTTGGGGCATCAGCGGGTGGCTCAGATGCAGAGATATTTGGCAGGACACCACTTCGTGCTGCCCTTGAACAGAAAACTCTTGGCTTACCAGACCCTGAACCTCTACCCGGCACTGGCGTGCCACTGCCCTACTTCATCGTCGGGGACGATGCATTCCCCCTTCGGAGCTGGCTGATGAAGCCCTGTCCACAAAGGAACCTCTCCCGGGACAACCGCCTATTCAACTACCGTCTATCAAGGGCTCGTCGGATTGTGGAGAATGCCTTTGGGATCCTAGCAAGCAGGTAAGAGTGGTTCCTATTTATGTAGATATTTATTTATTTATTTATTGAAATGAGTTGAGATTTATTTGTTAAACAAATAATAATTGTGTATTAATATATCGTTTGATTAATTTGTTATTTATGTATGTTATTTTGTATTCATTTATTTCATTATTTAGTTTATTTATGTATTTTTTTTTATTGGGTATTTGTTGGTTTTATTAATATAACTCATATTATAAATTATGTTGATATGTATTGATAATATATTTATTATTAATTTGTGTAATTCTTTATATATTTTGTATCTCCTTATTTCAGTTTAATTTGTTATCTTATTATTATTATTAATTTAATTATGTATTTAATGGGGTTATTTGTTCTTTTTTCTGTAATTAATATACCTATTCTTATATTTTGATGGTTATTGATAATATATTTATTATTTAATTATTTAATTATGTCGTTTATTTATATATTGACAGATTCAGGTGTCTATTGACCACCATGGCCATACAACCCAAGAGGGTGGAGAGTGTTGTGTTGGCCTGCTGTTGCCTGCACAACCTTCTTCGCCAACGTACACCTGGAATTCCCTCCACCCTCATTGATACTGAGGACCCAGTGACACACCTGGTCACAGATGGTTCGTGGAGGGAGGATCAGCAGATGGCAGATATCCAGTCTCTCGCTGGAAACCAAATCACAAAGCTCGCCAAGGAACAGAGGGACTTCCTCAGGGGGTACTATACTTCCCCCGCTGGTATGTTATCATGGCAAAACGACATGGTATAGAAGGTAAGATATATACACAGTTCTAAAATACTGATTTTATTATTCACTATTTACATGTTAGTTTGGTTGAGGATGCTCTCTAGGAATTGGCTGGTGCCAGGTGAGTTACCTGAGAAGGGTAGCGGTGCTGAGGGGCTGGGGAGGTTCAGGAGGTGGCCAGCTGGTGGAGCATGACCGGGTGTGCCTGGGATGGGTGTATGGCAAAAGATCGGAGCCAGGGGTACGCGTAACCTTCTCAAACTTACGCGTAGCTTTTATAGTACCTACGTGTATGTTAAATTTTATAGTTATTTGCTTTCTTTGCCAAATAATAACAATTATAGCATTGAAATACATATATAATAATAAACCATCAACCAATACTGTGTAATTATTGGAAACACATACAAACGAAAAAGGACCAAACTTCTATTCTCAAAATGTAAACAAACAGAAGGCGCCAAACCACCTGACTCCCACCAAGACCAAGCAGGCAAGATGGAAAGAAGAAAGGGTCACATTGATTTACAAAGGAGCAAAAAATGTGCACGAAATGGGGAGTTATAGACCAATAACGGTAATAAACATAATAAATAAGATATTTTATGGGATACTAAAGGAGAGGGTAGGAGAGTATGTAGAAGAAATGATCCTACTTAGTGAAGAGCAAAATGGGTTTAGGAAGGGGAGAAGAGGAACAGGCAATATATTTATATTAGATGAGATTATAGAGAAAAAGGCAAAGCAAGGGAAATGTGTGTTTATAGTGTGTTTGGATGTGGAGAAGGCATATGATAAGATTAGTAGGGGAGTTGCAGAAGCAGTGATGGAGAAACTAGGAGTGAGTAGGAAGATAAGGAACATGATAATGAATATGTATGAAGGGGCGGAGACAGAGATTGTGTGGAAAAATATTGCAGTGAAAGGAATCAGGAGAAGGAAAGGGTTAAGGCAGGGATGTAACCTGTCACCACTAATGTTTGCAATGTGCATGGAGGAGTTGGTGAGGAGAATTAAGAGTAAGGGTCAAGGAGTGAAAATAGGGCAGTATAGGCTAGCAATTCTGACGTTTGCTGATGATGTTGTGTTGATAGCAGAGACAGAGGAAGATATGGGGGAAATGTTACAGGAGGCGGAAAGGTTTGGCAGAGACCTAGAAATGAAGTTCAGTGTAGAGAAAAGCAGTATGATAGTAGTAAATGGACCAGAGGCAGTAGAAATGAGGATAGGAGGGGAAAGAATAGAAACAAGGGAGGAAGTGAAGTATTTAGGGGTATGGATAGGGAGGGAAGGGCGACAAAGGACAATGAATGAGAAAATCATGAAGGTGGAGCAGTGTAGTGGGAAACTGTGGAATGTGACAAAAAACAGAGTAAATAAATATAAAATAGTAAGAGAGGTATGGAAGGACTTTGAAGTGCCGATAATAATGTACGGGATGGATGTGAGAGGGAGTACAGGGGGAGAAATAAATAGACTGGAGACGGGACAAAATAAAATAGGAAGAATGGGGTTAGGAGCAAGAAGGTGGACAGCAAATGAAGCAGTGAGAGGGGAGATGGGATGGAGTACGTTTGAGGAAAGAGTGGCGAAGGCAAAGTTGAGGTACAAGAGTAGGTTGGAGGAGATGGAGGATCATAGGTGGCCAAGGAGAGTGAATGAATGGGGGGGGGGGAGGGAGGGGAAGAGTAGATGGTCAAAAGAGTGTAAGAGAAAACTGAAAAAAATAGGAGTGAAACAAAGAAGGGTGGGAGAGGAGTGGAGAGATGTAGGGAGTAATGCAGGACTAGGTCAGGGAAGGAGACTAGAGAAAGAGATAGGAATGAGAGTGAAGGAAGTAGGTAGACAGGAATGGAAGAGAAATATGGAGAAGAAAAGTACACTGATAAGATATAGAAGCAAGGGGAGACCGAGAAAAGAGGAGTTCTATGACGGAAGTTGGGGAGCTGAACTACTGTTTAAGGCTAGGGCAGGAGCATTAGAGACAAATAGGAGAACATGGAGGTGGAATGGGGGGGGGGGGGGGTGAAAGAGTGTCTACAGTGTGAGGTGGGAGGGAGGAGAGTGGAGGAGACAATAGAACATATAGTGACAGAGTGCCAGGGGTATGCAGAGGAGAGATGGGTTGGAAAATGAGTTGAAACGGGTGGTAGGGGAGAGGGAATGGCTCAAGGTGGAGTGTGCATCATTAGAAAAGAAAGAGGTCCAGGGAATATCAATAAAGAAACCTTGAAAACCCTCCCAGTCTGCCCTATCGTAATGCCATTTAGTCACCAAAACAGGTTCAGAGTGGGAAGGTGTGGTAGGTGATAGACAGGTGGCCTGTATCAGACAGTGATCAGAAGATCCAAGTGGATCTAGAGTTAAATATCCAATAAAAACCTGAAAACTGTTGGATATTGGACTTTGGACATTGGACTTTGGACATTCAAACATTACTGGATATTGAGTAGCCTAGAGTTGAATATCCAATAAAACCCTGAAAACTGTTGGATATTAGACTTTGGACATTGGACTTTGGACATTCAAACATTACTAGATATTGATTAGCCTAGAGTTGAATATCCAATAAAAAACTGAAAACTGTTGGATATTGGACTTTGGACATTGGACTTTGGACATTCAAACATTACTAGATGCTAATCAATATCTAGTAATGTTTGAATGTCCAAAGTCCAATATCCAACAGTTTTCAGTTTTTTATTGGATATTCAACTCTAGGCTAATCAATATCCAGTAATGTTTGGATGTCCAAAGTCCAATGTCCAAAGTCCAATATCCAACAGTTTTCATTTTTTATTGGATATTCAACTCTAGGCTAATCAATATCTAGTAATGTTTGAATGTCCAAAGTCCAATGTCCAAAGTCCAATATCCTTCAGTTTTCAGGTTTTTATTGGATATTCAACTCTAGGCTAATCAATATCTAGTAATGTTTGAATGTCCAAAGTCCAATGTCCAAAGTCCAATATCCAACAGTTTTCAGGGTTTTATTGGATATTCAACTCTAGGCTACTCAATATCCAGTAATGTTTGAATGTCCAATGTACAATGTCCAAAGTCCAATATCCAACAGTTTTCAGGATTCTATTGGATATTCAGGATCTGCAGTGTCATTGGTATTTACTATGGCTTGTTATTCCATAACAATAGGCTACCAGTATATAAAATTATTTATTTTCTGGTTAACATTACTAATTATAATATGCATTTTAATTGTGTGATAATAGATTTGCCAAGAAATATTAAATACAACATAAATAATATACGTATTGATCATACTAAACGTATCTAAGCAAACCAGCTTGCTTCGTTCAAGATCGCTTGAGATTCGTCGCTTTGTTTACATCCGAATGTCCTAAGTCCAAAGTCCAATATCGAACAACTTTCAGCCAGCTCCCCCTCAAACCATTATTGTATCTCACGGCCAGGTGTTGGGTAAATATATATTTTTTTTTTTACCAACCGTGGGATACAATAATGGGTCAAGGGGGGGCTTTGCCTCTATCACCCCCCCAATGACTTCTTGTCATTATCATATATATTACCAGCAGGGGCAAATAATAGCATTAGACACGAATGTAACTGCGAGCATGCGACTATGTAAATTGTAAACAAAGCGGACAGGGGATGGATGTAGAGTTCGGGCGTACGGTCGTCATGTTTACATAGAGCGATCGCCAAGGTTAACTCGGCGTATATTTTGACGGCAGAGCCCTCCCTCAACATAATATTGTATCCAAAGGCAGTCAAAATAGCCGGGAACATAATGGCAAAGGTCCGACGCCACTACGCATAGTGTAAACAAGGCTGGCGGTATGCCCGCACTTAACATTCTTGCCGCGGACAGTAGCGTACGCTCGTTAACACAACTCTTACTGAGTTGTGTTAGCAGGCGTCCCGTCCGCATTGTTTACATAGTCGCACGCTCCCAGTTATATTCGTGTCTAATTTGACTGGTGTTATTTGCCCCTGCTGGTAATGCATACGGTACTGGTAGTATGATCAGTTGATGACAATAAGTCATGGGGGGGTGGAGGGGGCAAAGCCCCCCTCAAGCCATTACTGTATCCCACGGCCGGTAACAAAACAGTTTAGGCCTACCCAACACCTGGCCGTGGGATTCAATAATGGGTTGAGGGGGGATTTACCTCCCTCACCCCTCATGACTTATTGTCATCATATATACAGTATATTACCAGCAGGGGCAAATAATAGCAGTCAAATTAAGACGCGAATGTAATTGCGAGCGTGTAACTAAGTAAACAAACCCATGCCGGGGCTGTTCGGTCAGGCAGCTTAGGGAACGACAAGAACAACAAAGCAGATGGTACGCTGTAACACAACTCCTACCTTGATTTTATTTTATTTTTTTCCAAACGTATCCCACGGCCAGCTGTAATTTGCTCCCTGCTGGTAATAGCCTATATGCAAGAATGTAGTTACCGGGTATACCGCCCGCCTTGTTTACACTACGCGGACACTCGCAATAATGTCATGATTAGACGCTAACGTAACTTCGTTCATGCGACTTATGTATACAAGGCGACGTGTACGACCGCTATTGCCATCCTTATTAGTTATTATTAGGTAACACGTGAATTTGGGCAGAAATTAAAGTCGTATAATCACATCAGAAAAGCCTGTTTACATTTCTTAATAAATTATGGGACCCTTATTAAAAAATACCATAATACAGTATCTATTTAATCATTCTAAAACAATAATAGGCCTATAGTTTTCAGCTTAAACTTTAATCGTAATTCTTTAGCTTGGGGCCTTACGCTTCCTTGTTTTAAAAATTATTCCAGATTATATGAGATGGCATTTGAGACCCATACAATACTTAAATTTTGAATGGAAACGCTAAATTTATGATACAGTAAATTATGTGTGGGCATTGACAACCTCACGTTCGAGTTTACCCTCTTTTCTATTGTTACGGTGCACGATCGGGTAGAATGTAGAGTTCGGGCGTACCGCCCGCCTTGTTTACACTACGTGGATCGGCGGCGGACGCTTGCAATCATGTCTCCGTCTATTTTGACTGCCGTTGGATACAATAATATGTTGAGGGCCTCCGCTCATCCCCCCCATGACATATTATCATCGTCATATATATTGCCAGCAAAATAGACACAAACTTAACCGCGGTGATCGACCATGTCAACATGACGGTGGCGGCGGACGCTTGCTCCCGTCTATTTTGACTGCCATTGGATACAATAATATGTTGAGGGGGGGGGGCTTTGGGGATGGATGTAGACTCCGGCCGTACGGTCGTCATGTTTACATAGGGCGATCGCCGCGGTTAACTTCGCGTCTATTTTGACGGCGATTTTTTTTTTTTTTTTTTTTGCCCCCTGCTGGCAATATATATGATAATGACAATATGTCATGGGGGGGGGGGTCAAGGAGGGCTTCTCGCCCCCCCTCCTCCCCCCCTCTACATATTATTGTATCCAATGGCATTCAAAATAGACGGGAACATGTTGCAAGTACTTAAGAATTGCTCCTTGGTGCTCGCTCCTGTATTGGCAAAATTTTTCCGTCTGTGTACTCATACCTCATGCTTCCCAGTACCCTGGAAAGAAGCAAACATTCATCCAGTTCCTATAAAAGGTGCCTCTTCAGATCCATCAAACTACAGACCAATAGCTATACCTTCCACTCTTGGTAAAGTCTTTGAAATTATATTAAATAATCACATAATTAAGCATCTTGAGAATAATAAATTAATCAGTGATAGGCAATATGGTTTTAGACGATGTCGATCAACTGCAGACATTCTTTGCCTTCTTACGCATCAAATCAACCAAGCTACAGACCAACATGGTGAAACACATACAATAGCACTGGATATATCAAAGGCATTTGATAGAGTCTGGCATCAATCCTTATTGTCGAAGATGTCACACTACGGCCTTGCATCATTAGTTCCACTAATTTCTTCTTATCTTCATAACAGAAAAATATGTGTAATGGTAGATGGCCTTTATTCTCAATTTCACTCAATAAATGCTGGTGTTCCCCAGGGATCAGTTTTAGCCCCAATTCTGTTCCTCATTCATATCAATGATCTCATATCTACCACTCATAATCCAATACATTCCTACGCAGATGACTCAACACTCCACAGTTCCTTCACATTTACCAATTCTTTCACCCAACCCGATCTTATAAATTCAAAAATAAACACTGCAATTTCTCTGAACCAGGACCTTTCTAGAATTAATGGATGGGGACAAAAGAATCTAGTTTCCTTTAATGCACAGAAAACCAAGTACATTCATTTTTCTAACCGACAGAATCTCACTGACTCCCATATATTTTTTAATGATGTAAATATTCCCACTTCCCCTAGTATTGACATTCTCGGTGTAACATTAACTACTAACTTGAGCTGGACACATTATGTTAGAAGCATTGCTAAGAATGCCTCTAAAAAAATGGGACTCCTGTACAGAGTTCGAGAATTCTTCACTGACGAGCAGTTGGCCGTAATATATAAAAGTCATGTGCGTTCTCAGATGGATTACTGTTCACCTCTGTGGGGTGGAAGTGGAGTGGTTGCATTGAGGCAGTTGGACAAAATTCAAAATAAAGCTATTAGATTAATTAATAACCCTGCAATCACACAGGACCTTCCCACATTATCCATACGAAGAAACGTTGCATCCCTTGCATTATTCTACAGATATTTTCATAGCAATTGTTCCGAGGAACTTGCTTCAATTGTGCCGCCTCTCCACATCTTTCCCCGTAGAACTAGGGCAGCTGAGAGCGGCCATGAATTTACACTTTCTCCTCCACAATGCAGAACTTCTGCTTATCAGAATTCATTTATCCCCAGAGCTACTACTCTTTGGAATTCACTTCCCTCAAATTGCTTTCCACAAACTTACAATCTACAAATGTTTAAATCCAGTTGTTACAAACATTTTATGAATGGAGGATGCCTTTAGGCACATGGACCTTTTTGTTTTATCTGTGTTTTTCCTTCCTCCGTTCATTGTCTCTTTAAAAAAAAAAAAAAAATAAAAAAAAAAAATAAAAAAAAAAGCGTCCGACGCCTTCCCCACCGCTGTCATGTTTACATTTGTCGATCGCCGTGGTTAACTTCGTGTCTATTTTGACGGCGATTTTTTTCTGTTATTTGCCCCCTGCTGGCAATTATGATGATGACAATATGTCATGGGTGGGTGAGGGGGGGGGCTAAGCCTCCCCTCAACATTGTATCCATTGTATCCAAAGGCAGTCAAAATAGACGGGTACAAGATGGCAAACATCTGACGCCGTTCCGCGTAGTGTAAAGAAGGCTGACGGTACACCCGAACTCTACATTCAACCCGGGCTTTGCCCCCCCCCCCCCCACATGACATATTGTCATTATCATATATATTGACAGCAGGGGGCAAATAACGAAAACAATTGCCGTCAAAATAGACTCTAACTTAACCGGGCGATCGACCTATGTAAACATGATGACCGTACGCCCGAACACTACATCCATCCCGCGCGATTACCCCGATACTCCCATTGACATAACCATTGATGTAGAGGATGCGCTTCTATAGTAAATCTGCACCCATTGTTGTGTAGCTAGTATCGACAACTTTTGTTGTCACTGTTTACTGGATAGGTCATTGAAGATTGTTGTGAATTTTTATGGCATCCCCCCCCCCCCATCCCCTCTCCTTTGTTAGCTAGCAGCAGCTCCCACTGAGGACACTACGTTAGGCTAGTGTAGGTTACAATAATTTGGCCTAATCTAATTTATCGTCCGAAGTGGGATCTGCCACCTCCATATCCCAGCTACCTGCAAATCATAAAATGCCCTCCAATCTTCAAAATATGCAGTTGATAGTATGATATGATGATAGTATGATCTAGTGACCAAAATCGTTGATATTGCTGATTCAAAAAGTTTTATGCAGAATTCCCCCAAATTAACAAAAGTATTCATCTACAGATAATGCAAGGCATAGCAGAGTCGATAATGTCGCTGGTTGCAGACCAACTGTTCCTGGGTTCAAGTCTTCGCCAAGCAGCTGTGGTTTTTCATAGGTGATCCCAGGGTTCCTGAGTTCAACAATATCTATGTATATTAGGTGCTGTCATCTACTGTGGTAAAGAATAATAAAGAAAACAAGATCTAGAAAGCTTCATTCAATAATCTCTGGGCCTTATAAGTTCTTCATGTTGTCATCTAAGTACTGAACCTCACTTGATAGCACTGTTTATCTATCATATTTTCCAAAAGTTCTTGTATGTATGTACTGTATATACACAGGCACATACAACATAGCTGGGGGTGGCCGACTCGAGACAGAGCCTAACTTCATAATTATTTCTTTATACTATACAGTACTTGATAAAATACCAGTACTGTACAGTACTCTATTGCTACATTAACATCCAGAACTTTACGTAGTATAGCGGCCCAGAAACATTCCCAAGTCTATTTATCATGGAATATTAGGTCAGTAAAAGCTAGGCATAATGGAATGTAGCATTGCTAGTTCTTTGAAACTTACACTAGATAACTCATGGATCATGATTTAGAAGGCATCCCCGACACAAGTACTGTACTGTACTGTACCTAAATTTCAACTCGTAAGACGCAGGTAGAGGGGTAATTGTTGAGCAATAGTTAGCGTTTTAAAAAGCCGAAAAATATGTGGTATACTTATACTTTACTGTATTGATCCTTTTTTAAGGTCCAAGCTAGCTTATGTTAGGCCTGGCCTAAATGTTCAAATGATTGGTAGTATTTAAGGGACTGATTCACTAAATAACTTTGATTTATTTTTTATATTTTATATTATTATTTTTGTTTTACCCTACTGTAGGCGAAGGTCTGCTAGTAAAGTGAAGCACTTCAGTTTCATAGTCTAAAATACAGTACAGTAGTCATGTAAGGTACAGGGTAAGACATTGGTGATAATTTTAATACTTGTGTGCTGTGATACAATCACAATAATTGCTATTTTCACACTGCATTTTAATGTTAAGTAAATTTGTCATAAATAAAGATGTAAACATTGGTTTATGATGTATTATTTAACATTTCATTTTACTGTACATTTTTTGTAGATATAGGCTATTGTATATTTTTCATGGTGGATTGGTCATACATAGAAACTGGTACCGGTATTATTGATTATCACAGACTAATTTTACTGTATAGGCTAAAAAAAGAAACACAGTTAGGATAAAAATACCTTAGGATTCCATATAACTAAAGTGTAGTCACTTATGGATCGTTAGCCTTGGTAGGCAACTCATCTAGGGAAGACAACCTTATACAAATCCGGGTGGATGGGACTCGTCAGCCTTGGTTGGCAACCTGTCTAGGGGAGTAAACCTGATACAAATCCGTACTGCTTACCTAAGGGTAAGGCAGGTTAGTGGATGGATTAGCCGAACACCACTGTAGAAAAATAGTGCTAACAAGATACACAGAGGGCCTCGGAGTCGGACGGATCCTAAATCGAGTGGTCAATCCTGTAAGTCCTTCACTAAACTGGCTCGGGTTGTCCCTCTCACAGGGAATAGGTCCGCTTGGGGGCATTCTGTGTATGGCCACCCTCGTAAGGGGAGTAAGGCGTCCGGCAATAGATAGATAGATAGATAGTCACTTATGTTGTCCAATAAAGAATTAATAACTCTTAACTGAACCAATGCAGTTGTGTATTTATGAGAAATAGTTCATTTAGCTTCTTGCTATCATTAAAATTATCATAATATTGAATATCCTTGGCAGAAATGCTTCCATACTACTTTATCCAGACATGTTATTTTTTTCTTACAAAATATCTTTCATTTCAAAGACTTAACACTTCCCCATTATTTATTCCATCTATATACTCTGTTTACACCAGATGCCATTCTGAAATAATGTAACTTATGTCCACATATGTTAAGATATCTCCATTATTTGCTGTCTATGTCTCACCTTGCCTTATCATCTGTATATAAGGTCATTATCCTTACCTATGGTAATACTGTATATGGTAGTTTAATTGGCGAGACTGGAAAGTGAATAGCGATCTGGAAAAATTAATGAATGTATTATTTTTTATTGTGATGCAATTCTGCCATCTGCTATGCAAACTTAAAGCAGAATTTCTTCAGGGTTTGGTAAGCAGACCAAAGGTTCAATACACATGGCACTTGGCAGAGTTCCATTGGATGATAATAGCCAACTGTAAGTGTAGGGCCTGCTGGGGTGAATACAGTACATTGAGTGGCAGTACATGGCTGCTCTTCCTGGCAAGCAAAATAACTATTAAATGACTAGCCATTAGTTGCTGATCTATCAATCCACGATAAACCCATCATACTTTGCTGAGGTTAAGGAGGCTGTGGCTTGGTTGAAGGTTGGGAAAGCATCTGATAGCTGAGGGCAAGACAATAGTCCACAGGTTGTATGCAGCGGCCGGCCTGACTTCTGCATGGCAGGCTGGTAGGGGGATAGGGGATCACCAAGACTGCAACAACTACCATGGTGTTGTATTGTTTACTATTGTCATTGCTCATATATTATTGATACAAATTTGATAAGTATGTTTAGAATAGTGTGTGAAAATGGAATCTGAAGGAAAATGAGGGAAGAGTAAGGTTATGGTCCTTGAAAGGGGTGCTGTCACAGAGTGTGAGGTGAGGTTGAACGGTCAGGTTAAGGAGAATGTCAGCTCATTTAAGTATTTGTGCTGTGCACTGTGTCGAGTAAAGACGGGAGAATGGAGGAAGAAGTGCGGAAGAGGGTTGTAGGAACGCTGAAAGCAGTAACAAGAAATAGGGTTTGTCAGCATGGAAGTAAGAAGTCCTTGTATGATAGTTTGGTTATCCCGACATTGACGTATGAGTGATTGAAGCATGGATGTTGTTGGAGAGACAGAAACCATGAGTGAGAGGGGTGGAAATTAGTTACTTGCGGAGTTACATGGAGGGATAGACAGACAAATGAGAAATTACAAGAGTGGTGTGGTGTGAATGTAGATCTGGAAAGTGTGAAAAGGAACACATTGGGATGGTTTGGCAACGTGTAACGTATGGGAAGCGAGAGAGTGAAGTGTGACAGAGAGGGTGAGGTAGACCGAGAGAGAGGTGTAAGTATGGAGTTAAGAAGTATATGCGTGAAAACGGTGTTGGATGGGAGGAGGGGCATAGACTGACTAGGGACTGTGGTGCATGGGGGCGATTCATTTGTGGCCACACCTTCGGGGATCATGGCATCTGGCAATAAATAGATAGAATTTGAAACTACTTGCTAAAAGGTATGAGACCTGTCTGTTTTACACCCAAGATGTCAACCATTGACAGACTTCTGGCTGAGGTATGGTGGTGAGATAGTGACCGAATGGGTATGGAAAATGTGTTTACTAGCATGGGAGAAGGGGAGAGCACCGGATGACTGAAAGACAGGCATAATAGTCCCCCTGTATAAGGGGAAAGAGGAGTTTGTGGTAACCACCGGGGAATATGCCTTCTAAGCGTAGTAGGGAAGGTTTACAGTACAGTAGGGTAGTGATTGAGAGAGTGAGAGTGAGAACGGAGAAATGGATAGGTGACGAGCAGGGCGGGTTGAAGGACATAAGTTGTATGCTGCCTTTATGGACTTAGTATGACAGAGTTGATAGAGAAGGTCTGTGGAAAATATTGAGAATATACAGAGTGGATGTTGGTGTATGAAAGCAGTGAAGAGCATGTATAAGGGTGCATAGGCATCAATCAGTACGTGTGGAGAAAGAGCAGAGTGAGTTCTTTGATCTGAATGTTGGGTTAAAGCAAGGGTGTGTGATGTCCCCATAGCTGTTCAATATATATATACGTATGGATGAAATCATGAAAGAAATACAAGGAAGAGCAGTGGATGTTGGTGTACCTCTGATAAGGGAAGGAAACAAGTGGAAGTTGCCTGTAGGCTACTGCTGTTAGCTGATGATACAGTTCTGATGAGCGATAGTGAATGGGAGTTGCAGGGGCTGGTAAATATATTTGGAACAGTGTGTAAAAAATGGAATCTGAAGGTAAATGCGGGAAAGAGCAAGGCAGCCATAGAGCGTGAGGTATGGTTGAATGGTCAGGTTATGGAGAATATCGGCTCATTTAAATATTTGGGCAGTGTGTTGAGTAAAGATGGAGTATGGATGAAGAAGTGCGGGAGAGAGTGCAATAGGGGAAGAGGGTTGTAGGAACGCTAAAAGTAGTAACAAGAAATAGGGTGGTCAGTATGGAACTAGTGAAGTCCTTGCATGACAGTGTGGTAGTCCCGACATTGACTTACGGGAGCGAAGCATGGACGTTGGTGAAGAGACTCAAACCAAGAGTAAGAGGGGTGGAAATAAGTTACTTGAGAAGTGCGTGCGTAGTTACATGGAGGGATTGACAGACTAATGAGGAAGTACGAGAGAGATGTGTGGATGTAGAAGTGGTGGAAAGTGTGAAAAGGAACACCTTGACTCATCGAGATGGTTCTTTCATATGGAATGCATGGAAAGTGAGAGAATGAGTAAAAGAGTGTACGAGAGTGAGGTGGAAGGACAGAGAGGGAGAGGTAGACCAAGTGGAAGGATGGAGCTAGGAAGTATATGAGTGAAGGCGGTGCTGGATGGGTGGAGGGGATTCGACTGACTGGGGACAGAGGTACATGGGGCCTTTTATTTGTGGCCACCCCTTTGGGGATCACGGCGTCCGGTAAAATATATATATATATATATATATATATATATATATATATATATTGTTACGAACTGGCACTCAGGTACACAAGGGCTCTCAATCAGGACTCGAATACGGCTCGCTGCCACAACGGAAACACACGATCCCAACCCCTGAGTACTGCCAGCCGAACAAAAAACACCAATACCCTCCAGAGTTCAATCTGCTATAACGGGGTATACAAGAACTCGGTACTAGTGTTCAACAACAGACTAATAAAGAGACAGGAATGATCTAGTCTGGTCAACAATCAAACAAAGAAGTAAGAAACAACAACACCAAAGAATAGTGTTGGCCGAAGCCGAAGTAATCCACCCTTGACTAAGAACTTAAGAAGTCCTCCACCCTCTACTTCGGATCGGCACTATTACGTTACGTTAATTAATAGTCCTTAAGCATCGAGCAAGGAATCTTCTGAAAAAGTTAGATGCTTCTCGGATGCTCGTAAGAAGTACGTATCGGATTTTGAACAGTAATTCAATAAGCAAAAACACTGGCAATTAAATACTATTAAAGGTTTAAATTGGCATAAGAATAATTAAAAGAATATGCAATAGTAAATGGCAAACATTAAAAAGAAGTACTCCACAAATGCAACGGCAATAGCCTACTCGGATTGTGCTCGTGGGCCACTAATCACTAAAGTAGCCAAGCGTGCAACACATGAAATCAATAGTGCATAAACAATATCATACATAAGGAAAGCTTCAATACTATTCTGTATCTACTAATCGAGTAAAGTCTAGCTGGGGTACTGTGGGCAAAAGGTAGCAGTGACTGAGCAAAAACGGCTCGTAGCCTAGCGAAGTCCTCACAACTGTTTAAAGTATTACGTTAAAACTAACAAGTGCACTTTGAGAAATCCAGATCCCTTGTATCTGGTTTTCTCCCGGCTCCTTGACAAAGTAAAAACAAACTGTTAATAAAATACAGGGTGGTTAGGCTCTTGCCCTCACGCACTGTAAATTATTAACTCAACACAGTCAGCCGCGAAGACAACCTAGGCTTCACTGAACCGAAACGAGTATGCAGGTTTATCGCTTAACCACTGCATCAAACAACAACTCGTAACACAGAAAAGCCTTACCCCAGTCTAGCATTACCTAGACTAGCAGAAAACAGGAATAATAATAATAACACACAGGGAAATGCATATACAAGTGCAACAAACATAAATCAATCCTATTCTAAGTTAACCCTTCCAAAATAGGCTATCTAATAGGCAAGTATCTAGTGAGAACTCAAGCGATAATACGTTGGCTGACTAGCTCTGCACCAACGGGACCATGGAAGTTAAACAGGTAGGGAAAAGAGGAGATAAGAATGTAAGGTAGTAGAGAAAGTTCACATCAGTCAGAAGAATATATATAGTTAGCAAGGGAAATGAGAAGTCGCTCTGCCTAATGAGTTCTGATGAAAAAATGGCTAGACTTCCCTTTTTATACCCGGCCCTCTAGTGAGCCCAACGTGAACTACTAAGGACCGCCCACTGACAACCATTACGTAATTTCTCTCTCTCCTCTGGGATAGACAAAGGCTCCCCTAGTACTGTGGGGAGGGGGGGGGGGGTAGTGCTAGTGAGTTAGGCCCACCTCCCGCCTGGCGCACCCACTGACCCCCAACTGTGGCTGTTTCTCTTCCCATCATTACAAATAAGTTTTACACACAATACTTATAACTAATGATATAAAATAGAACTCGTTGACTCAGATGAAAACAAAATACATATTCATAATACTTATAGTACAACGGCTCACATGAACTAAGTTAGGAAACTCTACATAGACTACAGCCAAAGTTCCTGCCCTGACGATCCTAGCGAGAGTGGGGCATGACTAGGCGTTCTGTACAGCATGCTCACACTGGACATGCGTCACACCTCCCCCAAGATTTTACTTGCTCAACCCTGAGCTAAAATCTGACAAACACAGAACCCCATCAAGCCCCTCACACCCAGCGACCGCATGGCACTAAAACAAAGCTGAGTTTATCACCAAAACACATCTTATTATTAAAAAAAATTCACATTTTATAACTCCTCCCTACAATAGCAAAAAGACACAATATCATGCTCCCAGAGCGAGCTTACAGCAGCTCAGCCATTTGATAGTTCGTGGACTACTCAAACTCTATAGGCTATGACAAACTTATACGATTACCTATATCAAAAGAAAGAGTTTTTTATATGATTTTTATATTTTAATATGTTTTTCCCGGCTGCACTATAAGGGCTGCCTATTTTCCTCCACTCAAACCCACACCTGTGATAGCCTACGACTGATCATCCACCCTTGATAAACAATCCGCGATCACATTGTCACATCCAGCAATATGACGGATGTCCAGGTTATACTCCTGCAACATCAAAGACCACCTGGTCAGTCTCATATTGCGATTGTGAAATTGATTCAGGAATCTCAAAGGGTGATGATCAGTGTAGATAACCACGACTGGGCCATAGGCTGGAACATACACCTCGAAGTGCCTGAGCGACAGCACAATCGCCAGTAATTCCTTTTCTATTGTAGAATAGTTCTTTTGTGCAGCATTGAACTTCTTAGAAAAGAAACTTACTGGGTGTTCCACACCTTCATTGTCTGTCTGTAGCAAGACGGCACCAGCCCCTACACCACTAGCATCTGTTGCCAGCTGAAAAGGCCTGTTAAAGTCTGGGGCCCTGAGTATCGGGTGAGTACATAGCAAATGTTTCACCAAAGTGAAAGCCTTTTCACACTCAGGTGCCCACAAAAACTTTTTGTCTTTAGATAACAAATCTGTGAGATGTGCCAACACCGTTGAGTAACCTTTTATGAAGCGTCTGTAGTAGCCTATCATACCCAAGAATCTCATAATCTGCTTCTTGGTTGTTGGGTGCGGAAATTTATTGATAGCCTGTACCTTGTTCTGAGGAGGGCACACCTGTCCCCTTCCCACTACAAACCCAAGGTACTGCACAGTGGCTTTTACGAAGTCACACTTTGCCAAATTTACTACCAGACCTGCTTCACTAAGTTTCCGGAACAAGGTCTCAAGGTGCTCACAATGGCTCTCAAAGTCGTCATCATAAATTATTACATCGTCCAAATATACGGTGCAATTTGGAATGTCCTTTACAATTTCATTCATCAGGTTCTGAAACGTTGCTGGTGCATTCTTAAGTCCGTAAGGCATAACATTGCACCGGTAGGTACTCCCGTCCACACAGCAAAACCACATACCTCTTTAGCACGCTCGGACAAAGGTACTTGCCAGTAACCTTTTACTAAATCTACTTTAGACAAAAAACGAGCATTACCAATTTTGTCAACACTATCATCAACCCGAGGAAGAGGATATGGGTTAGTTGGAGTCAAACCGTTTAACCTACGGAAATCAATACAAAAGCGTACCTTGCCATCTGGCTTAGGCTGCAGTGTTACGGGGGAAGTCCACTTAACTGTGCCTTTCTCTATCAACCCTCTACCGAGCATATACTCCAACTCATCCCTCAGAGCTGGTAGTTTTATGGGGGGCACACGGTACGGGATTGACTTAAAGGGTAGATGGTCCCCCACGTCAACATCATGCATAGCCTGAGTAGTGAGGCCTGGGTGTTCAGCAAATACAGTGGGGTATGAACTGAACAACTGACGGATAGCATCAAACTGCGGCTCAGGCAAATGAGCTATAGCCTCGTCAGCCCTTAGGCTCGAGTTCCCCGCCCACTGATCCGCTGAAACATGTTGATCCCAGCTATCCTCCTCTGAAGCTTGACTGTCCCCCTCTCCTTCTCCACCACGGCCGCAACAAGCCAACACAGGGACAGTGAGAGGCTCAGAGGGGCGCCTCACATACTCTTTAATAAGGTTCACGTGACATAACTGGTTCTTTTTCCTCCTGTCTGGAGTGGCAACAAGGTAATCTAAGTCTGAAATTTTTTCTACAATTTTATAAGGTCCAGTGTACTTCGCAGAGAGGGGGTTACCAACCAAAGGCAACAAAATTAATACCTCTTGTCCTACAGTGAACTTCCGGAGCCTCACTTTGCGATCATACCTGTCCTTCATCAAAGCTTGTGATTCTGTCAAATTTCTACCTGCCATCTCCAGACTCTTAAGCATGCGCTCAGGGCTTTCAAGCACATACTTTAATAATGGACAAGGCTGCACATTCCCCTCCCAAATTTCTTTCAGCATGTTAAGGGGGCCCCTGACACGGTGTCCAAAAATCAGCTCGTTTGGACTAAATCCCAGGATCTCACCAGGTACCTCCCGATCAGCAAACAGCACATAAGGCAATCCAAGATCCCAATCCATACCGTTGTCAGCACAATAACACCTGAGCATGCTTTTAAGTGTAGCATGCCACCGCTCAAGCACCCCTTGACTCTCAGGGTGATACGCTGACGATACTACTGCTCGTATCCCATGCTGTTGCATTGTTTGCTTGAACATGTTGGAGGTGAAATTAGATCCCTGATCAGACTGAATCTCCTCCGGGTACCCGTACCTTGAGAAGTACCACAACAAGTTACTGACTACCGTCTTAGCCATTCCATTTTTCATAGGGTATGCATCGGGGTATCTAGGTGGCAACATCCATTATGGTTAACAACAATTTATTTCCAGCCTTAGTGGGAGGGAGTGGACCAACCATGTCAACAATAATTTTACTAAAGGGTGGCCCAATCACAGGAATAGGGTGTAACGGAGCCTTAGGAATAACTTGGTTCGGTTTCCCGACACGTTGACAAATATCACATGAGTTTATCCATGACTGCACATGAGACTTCATCCCCGGCCACCAAAACAATTTCCCCAAAGCCGCCACCGTTTTTCTCACCCCTAAATGTCCTGCCAGTGGTGTGTCATGCGCCAACCTCAGTAGGCTATCCCTGCACTCCCGTGGCACCACCAACTGGTCCACTACTCCGGACCCCTTTTGCCAACTACGTTTAGGGTCTTGAAAACGCCTATAGAGGATGCCTTCTAAATAAAAAAAATCTCCTGGCTGTGCATCGCCGTCCTCGTCGAGCTCTACAGCTCCATTAGCACACGTTTGGAGCTCAGGGTCCTCTAGTTGCAACCGACGTATATCTGAGGGTGCCAAGCGATCTAACTGCTCCCGGAGCAATGCATGACCTTCCCCGATACTGGGCTGCTCCCTCTGTCTCTCTCGATGTACATAACGTTGCTGTCGTGGAGACTCGTCATGCCCAGCCTCGTCCCTCTCGATGACAGGCCCAGGGGCTACTCCAGAATTAAGTAATGGTGCTAATACTGAATCACCCAGGAGAGCCGCCGAGTCAAAACTCTTAAAACCAACTCCAGCTTTAGCCTCCTCCTGTTGATCGTTCCTCCGCTGGTCTGAAGACGGAGGACTAGGCTGTGACACTTTAGCTGCCCGAGCTCGGGTGACAACACACGCCATGGGTTGTGTCTGGCACCGCTCGACCCACTCTTGCTCTTCCCTACTGACGTCGGCCGGCCTCTCGGCAACGACTAAGGGTAGAACCTCAGAAGCGGGCATCGCAAAGTCGTTACCGAGAAGAAGGTCGACGCCCTCCACTGGCAGTTTCTCCACAATCCCGACATCCAATTCACGTGCCACACCATCCACCTCCAACTCCAACCGCACCAGCGGGTATGACCGAGTTGCATTAATACCCTGCACCACTACCACCCGAGCCGCGTTTATAGGGTAGCCAGTCAAGTTTTTCATCAGAGTCTGGGAAGCACCTGTATCATGCAAGACCTCTACTCCATGCTTGCGCCCCGCCCACATCACGCATCCCCGCCCTCTATGGTCGCAAAAAACATCCTGAGCAGGGTTCGAGCCTCCCAGGTGCTTCTGCATTGGCTGTGCCTCAGCCTCTGACGAACTGCCCCGGGCAAACTCAGATGACTTCGGAGACACACCAATGTTGCAGGCCAAAGACACAGCTGCTGTAGGTGGTTTGCTAGGACAGACTCTTGCAAAGTGCCCCTTTTTATGACAATGATAACACTCCAACTCCCCTTTGGGCTTCCCTTGGTACTGGGAAGGGCCCGGCCCCTTCTTAAATGGGACGGTGCTAGTCTTGTGGTCAGTCTTGGTATCATGGCTCTTGTACTTGTTTGCATAAGGTATATCACTAACTCGGGGGGTGGGGCGTCACGCCCCTTGTTACCTGCCTCACTACGCTGGGCAGACCCGCACCCACGAATTAGTGATAGCCGGAGGTCAGCCATCTCAGCTGCCTCCTGTAGAGTTTTGGGTTCTTTTCTTTAATAGTTAAAGTCATTTCTGCACCAGTACACTTATAAAACTGCTCGAGCAGAAACAGCTCAGTCAACTGTTCTGCCGTCTCAGCTTTCTCAGAACGTGTCCAGTTTTTAAGTGCATCTTTTAAGTCCCGGGCATGTTCAAGAAAGGTCGCCTCCCTAGTCTTTGTAACACCCCGAAACTTCAATCGATATGTTTCCGGTTGCAACTCGTATGCCCGTAGGACAGCTCTCTTCAATTCTGGGTAGTCAATGCAAGACTCTAAAGGCAGTGCATCATAAGCCTTCAGACCCTTACCCGTAAGTCTTGAAGAGACTAGAGCTGCCCACTTCTCTTCAGGCCAATTATGCTCCCTACACTTCTTCTCAAAACGATTAAAAAATTCTGTGACTTCAGTTTCACTAAATACCGGCACCAATTTGACTAATTGGGCCAAGGACTGTTCTCTTACTTGGCCCTCACGGCCCATCCGAGTCCCTGTCGACTCTGCACGAGTCTTATCTAAATCTAATTTAGCACAATATTTCTCTGAGTCGTACCTAAGCTCAGCCTCATGCCTCCTGGTCTCATCCTCTTGCCTCCTAACCTCAATCTCATGCCTCCTAGTCTCATTCTCCTGCTTCCTAGCCTCAATCTCCTGCTTCCTAGCCTCAATCTTAGCAAGCTCAAGTCTAAATACCATATCTGGAGACAGGCAGGAAGAGGGAGCTGCCACTACTGAAGGAGGGGGGGCAACAACTGGGCAACCACAATGTGCACCACCCGAGGGCACTCCAATCTGCCAATTCTCATCCCTCTGTGGGAGAGTGCTAACCTCCGGTAACTGAGTGGACGGCACTGTGGGAGTCGAGTGAGAGGGGATCTGGGGACGAACCCCCCCAAACGCCCTCTCCTCCGAAACCCCATGTCGCCCACGCAACACCCAGGAAATCAGCTCCCCCTTGGACATCCCTACTACATTGGAAATGCCCAAAACCTTGGCTATCAGGTGCAAGCCACAAACATCCACCCCAGTCAGCCTCTCCTCCGTCACGTGGTACCGCTTACTCACAAAAACTCTAGCATCCTCCTCACTGGTTACTAACGGCACACCTTCAAGTGACATCTCTCGCTCATCGTCAGTGCTAATGCACGACATACTGAAGTCCACAAAAAAAATCTCGAGACAAAAGTGTTAAACTTCCTATGCAAGCACTAATTACTAAATTAACTGGAGTCTCTTAAATGCTTTACTGATTGCCATACAAAAAAAATATTCTTCAATATGCACGCTAAAATACAAACAAACAAATGTTGTACACCTCTGCAAAAATTTATACTGTTCACAAAATCCTGGCAAGGTCGCCATTTGTTACAAACTGGCACTCGGGTACACAAGGGCTCTCAATCAGGACTCGAATACGGCTCGCTGCCACAACGGAAACACACGATCCCAACCCCTGAGTACTGCCAGCCGAACAAAAAAAAATAATACCCTCCAGAGTTCAATCTGCTATAACGGGGTATACAAGAACTCGGTACTAGTGTTCAACAACAGACTAATAAAGAGACAGGAATTATCTAGTCTGGTCAACAATCAAACAAAGAAGTAAGAAACAACAACACCAAAGAATAGTGTTGGCCGAAGCCGAAGTAATCCACCCTTGACTAAGAACTTAAGAAGTCCTCCACCCTCTACTTCGGATCGGCACTATTACGTTACGTTAATTAATAGTCCTTAAGCATCGAGCAAGGAATCTTCTGAAAAAGTTAGATGCTTCTCGGATGCTCGTAAGAAGTACGTATCGGATTTTGAACAGTAATTCAATAAGCAAAAACACTGGCAATTAAATACTATTAAAGGTTTAAATTGGCATAAGAATAATTAAAAGAATATGCAATAGTAAATGGCAAACATTAAAAAGAAGTACTCCGTAAATGCAACGGCAATAGCCTACTCGGATTGTGCTCGTGGGCCACTAATCACTAAAGTAGCCAAGCGTGCAACACATGAAATCAATAGTGCATAAACAATATCATACATAAGGAAAGCTTCAATACTATTCTGTATCTACTAATCGAGTAAAGTCTAGCTGGGGTACTGTGGGCAAAAGGTAGCAGTGACTGAGCAAAAACGGCTCGTAGCCTAGCGAAGTCCTCACAACTGTTTAAAGTATTACGTTAAAACTAACAAGTGCACTTTGAGAACTCCAGATCCCTTGTATCTGGTTTTCTCCTGGCTCCTTGACAAAGTAAAAACAAACTGTTAATAAAATACAGGGTGGTTAGGCTCTTGCCCTCACGCACTGTAAATTATTAACTCAACACAGTCAGCCGCGAAGACAACCTAGGCTTCACTGAACCGAAACGAGTATGCAGGTTTATCGCTTAACCACTGCATCAAACAACAACTCGTAACACAGAAAAGCCTTACCCCAGTCTAGCATTACCTAGACTAGCAGAAAACAGGAATAATAATAATAACACACAGGGAAATGCATATACAAGTGCAACAAACATAAATCAATCCTATTCTAAGTTAACCCTTCCAAAATAGGCTATCTAATAGGCAAGTATCTAGTGAGAACTCAAGCGATAATACGTTGGCTGACTAGCTCTGCACCAACGGGACCATGGAAGTTAAACAGGCAGGGAAAAGAGGAGATAAGAATGTAAGGTAGTAGAGAAAGTTCACATCAGTCAGAAGAATATATATAGTTAGCAAGGGAAATGAGAAGTCGCTCTGCCTAATGAGTTCTGATGAAAAAATGGCTAGACTTCCCTTTTTATACCCGGCCCTCTAGTGAGCCCAACGTGAACTACTAAGGACCGCCCACTGACAACCATTACGTAATTTCTCTCTCTCCTCTGGGATAGACAAAGGCTCCCCTAGCACTGAGGGGAGGGGGGAGGGGGGAGTGCTAGTGAGTTAGGCCCACCTCCCGCCTGGCGCACCCACTGACCCCCAACTGTGGCTGTTTTCTCTTCCCATCATTACAAATAAGTTTTACACACAATACTTATAACTAATGATATAAAATAGAACTCGTTGACTCAGATGAAAACAAAATACATATTCATAATACTTATAGTACAACGGCTCACATGAACTAAGTTAGGAAACTCTACATAGACTACAGCCAAAGTTCCTGCCCTGACGATCCTAGCGAGAGTGGGGCATGACTAGGCGTTCTGTACAGCATGCTCACACTGGACATGCGTCACAATATATATATATATATATATATATATCAGGAGTGTTGGACCAAGGAACCTATGATCTACAGGGGAAGGAATTAGAACATTTAAACATGCTAAAAGCTTGGCATTCAGATAAAGCTATTTCCCAAATAGCAGAAACTGTATGCTGTAGAGGAACTCCACAGAGTCTCAGTGGTCACTGATTAAAATAGGATGTGTGATAGGAAGAAGTATGATACAGATACAAGTGAGGTTTGAGAAACCACCTGACAATATACATTTTAAAGCAACACAAATACAAAGGCAAACCAGTAAATGTATTATACTGAAAAACGAGGGACAGGAAGTGACTGAAAGTTTCCAATAAGAGAAGGATTCCATACTAATTTTGTGCACCATGAATTTCAGCATGTATCCTACTCCTCAGTCCTCTCGACTATTATGGAAGTAAAACACTGTATATTCTGGCATAATCATGAAAATTCGAGTGAGAGCTACGGAAATAAATATACTGTACATACTGTGTAGTGCATACCTTAACACCTTACGAGCGGCCTATGCGGTTTATTTATGTGTACCGCCCAGCGGGGTGTTTTTAGCCAAAATAGGGCTGTTTACGTGATCATTTTCATGCCTAAATAAGACCCAGAACGTAAAACAAGTATCTATCCCTGAAAGGGCATAAACAGAGCTTTCGAATGACACCATAACGATCCTTGTATGATGGATAGTTTTCTTGCAATAACCGTGCAACGCGAGTGCAAAAAGCAGGTAATTCGGTACTTTCGGTACATAATTGAGTATGTAGCGAGTGAGAGAGGGAGGAGGGAGCTGAGATTTGTGTCAGTAGGTTCGCCGCGGTGGTCTGGAGCAGTCATACGCTCGCTAGTCTCCTGCCACCACTTGTCTCTCTCTCTCAGCCACATTACGTGCTGAAATTGCCACTCGAGTTATGTCGAGCGCCGCCACATAGTCCAGCTTTATTTAACTCGACTTAAGTGGTGGGCCGTTTTTTAAGGGTTAAAATCTAATGAGTCAGAAAATAGCGATATTTAGTAGGTGCGTGAAGCTAGGATATAAGTCTGGTCGTCGAAAACAAAAGTTTTCTTAAATTGTATGTCCAAATGACTATAGCCGTAAAATGAGTTTTTCCTTTCAGATAAAGGGTGAGGGGAAGTGTATTGGAAGCAAAGAGATGACATATGGAAGGCCATGAAAAGGATGGTATGACAAGGTGGCTTAGTGTGTGTCATAGTGTAAAAAAGGATTAGATAAAACAATAATCATTAACAGCTGAGGAATGATTGGAGGATGATTGTAAGAGATGCTGCTTGAGTGTTTTATGTCTGCATTAACTTGACTAACTTGATGGTCTGTGCTCTAGATGCTGTCATGAAAAGGCCTTGTTATAGATATTTAGAACATGTGAGACAATTTGTGGGGCTGATGAATGAGTGGTGACTGTATCAGGTGTTGCCTGTTTGTTTTTCTTATGTCAGCTTAATTATGTTTTATAATATTTGCCATGCCTTATGACCAATAAGCTGCTGATCTCCCCCTATGCCATATAATGGACTCTGAAATTTGCTACGAATTGGCTGACAAAGATTGCATGGGATGATGTTGCAATTGAAGATGATTACTAAACCTGGAAATTAAAAATGGCCAGTATGAGAATAAATAAGTAACTGAGGAATGGTGTCATTGACAGAGACTGGTAGCAGAATGTTGACTGTTAAAATGTATGAAAGGAAAACTGACAGCACAGTGAAAATGGTGTCAATGGAGTGCAGCAGAGAGAGAGAGTTTGTTGTATGTTTGACAGTCTTAATGGAAAAAATATGCCTATTGGATGCAACCTTAGCTCCTTTAATACACTATATTGATTTCCATGATTTTCTGGTAAACCCATTATAGCTTTTTTCAACTAAGTAATTGTCTTATGTAGTACAACGTTTCAATGAATATATATTTACTTTTTAACTCTAAGTGATTTATCTATTCTTAAAATTTAATCTGGGAAATCGTTGCTTGATGTTTAGAAGCACATTGCTAGTATGTGCAGATTTTCATAAGGGAATTGGGTTAAAGAACAGAGGTTTAAATTCAAATCCTCTCTTAGCATGTTAATTCTCTCATTTAAATAGTGCGCCCTCTCATTTTAAAGAACGTAAACAAGACATGGGGAATTTGGCGCCAATTTCAAATAAGCTAACAGATATGACGGAGTAAATAATTATAAAGTCATCATCATGTTGATATGCTTAACCCCTTCTATACCAGTGACGTCTTATTAATTTTATTCTGGCTACTATTAGACGATTGTATTCAGTTTATAAAGGGCCTCCATCAATTAACATGCTTCGAAATATTTCACTTCACCTTTTTTACAACCACAGATCTTTCCTAAACTCTACATAATAATCTAGATATATATACCAAGATTAAAATACAAGACGTCGCCAGTATAGACGGGGTTAATGACCTAGTTAGCTGTAAAAAAAAAAAAAAAAAAAAAAAATTGATATTTTGACACAGGTAGCCACAGTGTGGACGTAATATCTACCATATAATAGTGGGACATCTTTCTATATTCAATCTATTTATTATTAGTATTATTATTATTATTATTACTATCTATTATCAGTATCTCACATGGAGGGACCATATTACCAGTCTTGCTAAGGCAGCCTCCCAGAAGCTGGGTGTGCTCAACCGCCTCAAGGGGTTCTTTACCCCTGCACAGCTTCTTGCTCTGTACAGGGGCACAGTGCGTCCTTGTATTGAGTATTGTTCACATGTGTGGGGATGATCCTCTCACACCGCACTCCTAGATAAAGTAGAAAGGAAACCCTTTTGTATCATTAACTCCCATCCACTCACGCACTCTGTGCAATCTCTCTCTCTTCGCCGCATTGTTGTATCTCTCTCGCTATTCTATCGCTTCTACAATAATCAGTGTTCCTCGGAGCTTTCCCAGTGTATACCACCTCCTATACGTAGGGTACGTAGTACCCGTCTTGCAACACAATCCCACCCTTACTCTGTGCAACTCTCCAACCCAG
Source organism: Paralithodes platypus (assembly GCA_032716605.1). Taxonomy (NCBI): domain Eukaryota; kingdom Metazoa; phylum Arthropoda; class Malacostraca; order Decapoda; family Lithodidae; genus Paralithodes; species Paralithodes platypus. Next base: position 44,968,578 of record CM064483.1, on the reverse strand, counting down.
GAGTGAAACGCTATTCTCAGACTTTCTTCTACTCAACTGCTGATCTCTGGAACTCTCCCAGAATCAGTCTTTCCCTCTTCCTATGCCTTAAATTGCTTCAAACTCCGTGTGTCCAGACATTTTAGCTCGAATGTCCCTTGATTTTGGCCCTGTCACTCTTTCAACTCTGGGGGAGGCACTCGCTGCAGGCAGTTCTGCCTTTTGTCTCCCTCATTCCCATAGAAAAAAACGAAAACAAATCCAACCTTTTTTCTCTTGTATATTTTGACTCCACGTCTCATCCCCATACATCACTGTTGGTACAACTATCCCTTGGTCCCTCCAACCATTCCACTTTTACCTTTCATTCAAAGATTTCTCACCTTCCACATACTTCCCATTGCTCCGAAAGCTTTCCTTCCCTCACACACTCTCTGTCTTACTTCCATTCCCACACCTGCGTCCCTGCTTATCACTCCACTTACATATTTAATACACTCCACTTATGCCAGCATTTCCCCATCCAGTCGTACATTTAGGTTCACCCTACGTGATGGTGATACACACCATCACTTTACTTTTATTTACATTCACCCTCAACTTCCTCCTCCTACATATCACATACAGGGGAGGTGTGGTGGAGTGGTCTTGCCACTAGACTGGTAATCCAGTGAACCCGGCTTCGAATCCTGATATGTCAATGAGAAGATAGTATTGGGATGGAATTTATTCTGTATCTAGTATCAGTGCATTACCACAAAGCCCACTGAAACACCAAATAAATACCCTCATTGTTCCCCGATTAATAGCACTGTATGAATATTCCTATATTCAAAATAGGCTACAGGGGGACAATGCCTAGTGAGTTCATTGTTTAATAGGTGGCGTTCTGAGAGTGAGGGTCCGAGTCTAGGAGGTAAAACAGTGAAGCACCTGGAGTAAGGCAGCTTCAGAGATGAAGCTGCTTCGAGCCATGAGTGCGCAACTAATGTACAGGCTCTCAGCCTATGCCCGAGAGGGAGTAGTTGGAATATAGAAAGAAAAACACTCTATTACTACTCACTGCAGCTTCTCAGAATCTGCCACCAATGCTGTGTCATCAACAAACAGCAACTGATTAAACTCCCAATCACCACCATTATTTCCTACTAATCCAAATCCTCTACCCATAGATCTCAGCTTTCCCTCCCTCATCACACCATCCATATATACATTAAGCAACCACAGTGACATATTACACAACCCTGTCACAGAACTACATTCACCTCAAACCATTCACTCAACTCATTCCCTACTATAACACATAAAAACTCTTGACTGCTCTTAACAAATATCTTCCAATTTTGTAAATCCTTAGTACCTTCCACACTGCTTCTCAATCCACATGAGCATACAGTATGCTTTTTCCAAATCCATGGAAGCCCAATTAATATCTCATATATTTTATAAATACAGTACTTCTTGCATACTGCAATAGCTGTCTTACTGCAAAAACTGATCTACACACCCTCTTTCCCTTCTAAAACTGCACTACTCTTCTCCTATTGCACCTTCTGTACCCTTTATTACCCTCTCTTGGGCGGGTGCCCAACCCCGAAAAGGGTTGAAATAGGGGAGCTATCCCCCCGCCAAAGGTGGCTTTCTAGGGCCTTTCCTAGCTGATGCTGAGAGGATTGGGTTCTAGTCATGTGGTGATGGGCTGGTCTATCAGAGTGAGAACTGAGCGATCTCTGCCATACCCATAGCTTACTCTGACTGTTCCTTTTACTTATATATTTTCTAGATCTCAAGTGACGGCGTCTCTTGCGTGGATTGACCTCCTAATCTACCAAGATTGGAAGCCAAAGCGTCACATCTTTCCTTTGCCCCTCAATTTTCTCTTCATAATTGCTGAGGGGCACAGGGCCCTGGGTGGGGCTTTGGTTTCCCGGGCGTTTCCGCACCCTCCTCAGCTCCCCGCCGTGGAGTGGCTTCGGTCACCCAGGCTTTATTGTGGTCGGCGGGGAGGGTTCTGTGGGGGCGCTCGGTTGTGGCCTTGGCCTTGCTCGGTGCCTTGGGGCTGTTCGGCCAGGCAACTTGGGGAAAAACAACAACAACAACAACCCTCTCTATCAACACCCTGCCATACAGCTTTCCAACAACTGACAGTAAAGTAATACCTCTATAGCTTGAAAACTCCTGCCGGTCTCCCTTCCCCTTGTACAAAGGCATTATACATGCACTCCTCCAGTCTGATGGTACAATTGACACATCAAAACACATACTGCATTGAAAATTCTCACCAGCCAATCTATTATCACATCTCCACCCATCTTAATACATTCCACAGCAATACCATCCATATACCTTATACTTTACCCGCTCACATTTGTCTCCCTGCTTCTTTCACCTCATTCTTCTCAATCCTTTCATTTATTCCCTCCCGCCTCTATAGCCTACCTCCATCAGCCACTGCTTCAATCACTGCCTCTCTTCCATCTCTTACATTTAGCAAAGATTAAAAATACTCAACATATCTATTCCTCACTTCCATACCTGCCACTAATAACTCTCCATTTGCATCTTTCACCGACTCCTCCCTCTTTTGTTCTCCTTTCCTTACTCTATTTACCTCCTTCCAGAATATCTTCTTACATTCCTCAAAATTCTCACTCAATCTATGACCCCACCTTTCATTTAAACTTTTCTTCGCTTCTCTAATCTTCCGTTTTGCCTCTATCCTCTTCTCCTTGTACTTCTCCCATACCTCAACACTTCCATCCTGCAAAACCCTCTTAGATTACGGTCTCTTCTCCTCAACTGCCTTTCTTACCAGTTCATTCTACCACTTCTTTCCCTTCCTGATACCTCTGCCACCTACTATACTTTTACCACAAACTTCCTCTGCACTTGCTTTCACTCCTTCCTTAAACTGTTGCCATTCATCCTCTATCTCTCTCTCTCTTCCATCCATTTCTCATTTAGCCTCTCCCGGTGCTCCCTCTCTTTTGTAGTTTTCTCTAACTCACTAACTTTTAGTAGATATTACCTCTCTTACTTCTTGCTTGTCTTGCATTCTCCTGCAACTCCTCCTCTCAGCTTTCCCTCCACAAGATACAGTAATGACCAGACATACCCTCAGCCTCACCTCTCAGCACATTCACATCCAGCAATCAACACAATCTTTCACTTATCACCAATATATAATCCATTAACGCCTTCTCTACAATCTCTCCCCTCACAAGTTATGCCATCTCTACTTTTGTATACGTCTCTTTTTGAAGAATGTATTACCTACACTCATTCTACTCTCCACATATATAATTATTAATTCTCCACTTTTGTTTACACTATCCACACCAGAACTACTTATCACTCCCTCAACAGATTCATGTTTAAATGTTCTAATCCCTTCCCCTGTAGATCATAGGTTCCTTGGTCCAACACTCCTGATAGATATATATATATACATATATATATATATATATATATATATATATATATATATATATATTATATATATATATATATATATATATATATATATATATATATATATATATATATATATATATATATACATATATATGTATAATATATAATTATATATATTTTACCGGACGCCGTGATCCCCAAAGGGGTGGCCACAAACAAAAGGCCCCATGTACCTCTGTCCCCCGTCAGTCGGCTCCCCCCCCCCCATCCAGCACGCCTTCACTCATATACTTCCTAACTCCATCCTTCCACTTGGTCTACCTCTCCCTCTCTGTCCTTCCACCTCACTCTCGTACACTCTTTTGCTCATTCTCTCACTTCCCATGCATTCCACATGACCGAACCATCTCAAGGAGTCAAGGTGTTCCTTTTCACACTTTCCACCACATCTACATCCACACAACACCTCTCTCGTACTTCCTCATTAGTCTGTCAATCCCTCCATGTAACTACGCACGCACTTCTCAAGTAACTTATTTCCACCCCTCTTACTCTTGGTTTGAGTCTCTTCACCAACGTCCATGCTTCGCTCCCGTAAGTCAATGTCGGGACTACCACACTGTCATGCAAGGACTTATTTACTTCCATGCTGACCACCCTATTTCTTGTTACTACTTTTAGCGTTCCTACAACCCTCTTCCCCTATTGCACTCTCTCCCGCACTTCTTCATCCATACTCCCATTTTTACTCAACACACTGCCCAAATATTTAAATGAGCCGACATTCTCCATAACCTGATCATTCAACCATACCTCACGCTCTATGGCTGCCTTGCTCTTCCCCGCATTTACCTTCAGATTCCATTTTTCACACACTGTTCCAAATATATTTACCAGCCCCTGCAACTCCCATTCACTATCGCTCATCAGAACTGTATCATCAGCAAACAGCAGTAGCCTACAGGCAACTTCCACTTGTTTCCTTCCCTTATCAGAGGTACACCAACATCCACTGCTCTTCCTTGTATTTCTTTCATGACTTCATCCATACATATATATATATTGAACAGCCATGGGGACATCACACACCCTTGCTTTAACCCAACATTCAGATCAAAGAACTCACTCTGCTCTTTCTCCACACGTACTGATGCCTATGCACCCTCATACGTGCTCTTCACTGCTTTCACCAACTTGCCGTCTACTCCGTATATTCTCAGTATTTTCCACATTTTCAGCCAGAAGTCTGTCAATGGTTGACATCTTGGGTGTAAAACAGACAGGTCTCATACCTTTTAAAGCAAGTGGTTTCAAATTCTATCTATTTATTGCCAGATGCCATGATCCCCGAAGGTGTGGCCACAAATGAATCGCCCCCATGCACCACTGTCCCTAGTCAGTCTATGCCCCTCCTCCCATCCAACACCGTTTTCACGCATATACTTCTTAACTCCATACTTACACCTCTCTCTCGGTCTACCTCACCCTCTCTGTCACACTTCACTCTCTCGCTTCCCATACGTTACACGTTGCCAAACCATCTCAATGTGTTCCTTTTCACACTTTCCAGATCTACATTCACACCACACCACTCTTGTAATTTCTCATTTGTCTGTCTATCCCTCCATGTAACTCCGCAAGTAACTAATTTCCACCCCTCTCACTCATGGTTTCTGTCTCTCCAACAACATCCATGCTTCAATCACTCATACGTCAATGTCGGGATAACCAAACTATCATACAAGGACTTCTTACTTCCATGCTGACAAACCCTATTTCTTGTTACTGCTTTCAGCGTTCCTACAACCCTCTTCTGCACTTCTTCCCCCATACTCCCATCTTTACTCGACACACTGCACAGCACAAATACTTAAATGAGCTGACATTCTCCTTAACCTGACCGTTCAACCTCACCTCACACTCTGTGACAGCACCCCTTTCAAGGACCATAACCTTACTCTTCCCCTCATTTTCCTTCAGATTCCATTTTCACACACTATTCTAAACATACTTATCAAATTTGTATCAATAATATATGAGCAATGACAATAGTAAACAATACAACACCATGGTAGTTGTTGCAGTCTTGGTGATCCCCTATCCCCCTACCAGCCTGCCATGCAGAAGTCAGGCCGGCCGCTGCATACAACCTGTGGACTATTGTCTTGCCCTCAGCTATCAGATGCTTTCCCAACCTTCAACCAAGCCACAGCCTCCTTAACCTCAGCAAAGTATGATGGGTTTATCGTGGATTGATAGATCAGCAACTAATGGCTAGTCATTTAATAGTTATTTTGCTTGCCAGGAAGAGCAGCCATGTACTGCCACTCAATGTACTGTATTCACCCCAGCAGGCCCTACACTTACAGTTGGCTATTATCATCCAATGGAACTCTGCCAAGTGCCATGTGTATTGAACCTTTGGTCTGCTTACCAAACCCTGAACAAATTCTGCTTTAAGTTTGCATAGCAGATGGCAGAATTGCATCACAATACAAATTAATACATTCATTAGTTTTTCCAGATCGCTATTCACTTTCCAGTCTCACCAATTAAACTACCATATACAGTATTACCATAGGTAAGGATAATGACCTTAAATACAGATGATAAGGCAAGGTGAGACATAGACAGCAAATAATGGAGATATCTTAACAGATGTGTACATAAGTTACATTATTTCAGAATGGCATCTGGTGTAAACAGAGTATATAGATGGAATAAATAATGGGGAAGTGTTAAGTCTTTGAAATGAAAGATATTTTGTAAGAAAAAAATAACATGTCTGGATAAAGTAGTATGGAAGCATTTCTGCCAAGGATATTCAATATTATGATAATTTTAATGATAGCAAGAAGCTAAATGAACTATTTCTCATAAATACACAACTGCATTGGTTCAGTTAAGAGTTATTAATTCTTTATTGGACAACATAAGTGACTATCTATGTATCTATCTATTGCCGGACGCCTTACTCCCCTTACGAGGGTGGCCATACACAGAATGCCCCCAAGCGGACCTATTCCCTGTGAGAGGGACAACCCGAGCCAGTTTAGTGAAGGACTTACAGGATTGACCACTCGATTTAGGATCCGTCCGACTCCGAGGCCCTCTGTGTATCTTGTTAGCACTATTTTTCTACAGTGGTGTTCGGCTAATCCATCCACTAACCTGCCTTACCCTTAGGTAAGCAGTACGGATTTGTATCAGGTTTACTCCCCTAGACAGGTTGCCAACCAAGGCTGACGAGTCCCATCCACCCGGATTTGTATAAGGTTGTCTCCCCTAGATGAGTTGCCTACCAAGGCTAACGAGTCATAAGTGACTACACTTTAGTTATATGGAATCCTAAGGTATTTTTATCCTAACTGTGTTTCTTTTTTTAGCTTATACAGTAAAATTAGTCTGTGATAATCAATAATACCGGTACCAGTTTCTATGTGTGACCAATCCACCATGAACAATATACAATAGCCTATATCTACAATAAATGTACAGTAAAATGAAATGTTAAATAATACATCATAAACCAATGTTTACATCTTTATTTATGACAAATTTACTTAAAATTAAAATGCAGTGTGAAAATAGCAATTATTGTGATTGTATCACAGCACACAAGTATTACAATTATCACCAATGTCTTACCCTGTACCTTACATGACTACTGTACTGTATTTTAGACTATGAAACTGAAGTGCTTCACTTTACTAGCAGACCTTCGCCTACAGTAGGGTAAAACAAAAATAATAATATAAAATATAAAAAATAAATAGAAGTGATTTAGTGAATCAGTCCCTTAAATACTACCAATCATTTGAACATTTAGGCCAGGCCTAACATAAGCTAGCTTGGACCTTAAAAAAGGATCAATACAGAAAAGTATAAGTATACCACATATTTTTCGGCTTTTTAAAACGCTAACTATTGCTCAACAATTACCCCTCTACCTGCGTCTTACGAGTTGAAATTTAGGTACAGTACAGTACAGTACTTGTGTCGGGAATGCCTTCTAAATCATGATCCATGAGTTATCTAGTGTAAGTTTCAAAGAACTAGCAATGCTACATTCCATTATGCCTAGCTTTTACTGACCTAATATTCCATGATAAATAGACTTGGGAATGTTTCTGGGCCGCTATACTACGTAAAGTTCTGGATGTTAATGTAGCATATAGAGTACTGTACAGTACTGGTATTTTATCAAGTACTGTACAGTAAAAAGAAATAATTATGAAGTTAGGCTCTGTCTCGAGTCGGCCACCCCCAGCTATGGTGTATGTGCCTGTGTATATACAGTACATACATACAAGAACTTTTGGAAAATATGATAGATAAACAGTGCTATCAAGTGAGGTTCAGTACTTAGATGACAACATAAAGAACTTATAAGGCCCAGAGATTATTGAATGAAGCTTTCTAGATCTTGTTTTCTTTATTATTCTTTACCACAGTAGATGACAGCACCTAATATACATAGATATTGTTGAACTCAGGAACCCTGGGATCACCTATGAAAAACCACAGCTGCTTGGCGAAGACTTGAACCCAGGAACAGTTGGTCTGCAACCAGCGACATTATCGACTCTGCTATGCCTTGCATTATCTGTAGATGAATACTTTTGTTAATTTTTGGGAATTCTGCATAAAACTTTTTGAATCACCAATATCAACGATTTTGGTCACTAGATACGTTAGTCATCATACTATCCACTGCATATTTTGAAGATTGGAGGGCATTTTATGATTTGCAGGTAGCTGGAAGTGGCAGATCCCACTTCGGACGATAAATTAGATTAGGCCAAGTTATTGTAATCTACACTAGCCTAACGTAGTGTCCTCAGTGGGAGCTGCTGCTAGCTGACAAAGAAGAGGGGATGGAGGGGGGGGGGGGGGGAAGGATGCCATAAAAATTCACAACAATCTTCAATGACCTATCCAGTAAACAGTGACAACAAAAGTTGTCGATATTAGCTACACAACAATGGGTGCAGATTTACTATAGAAGCGCATCCTCTACATCAATGGGAGTATCGGGGTAAACGCGCGGGATGGATGTAGTGTTCGGGCGTACGGTCATCATGTTTACATAGGTCGATCGCCGCGGTTAAGTTAGGAGTCTATTTTGACGGCAATTTTTTTCGGTTATTTGGCCTCTGCTGGCAATATATATGATAATGACAATATGTCATGGGGGGGGTTGAGGGGGGCAAAGCCCGGGTAGAATGTAGAGTTCGGGTGTACCGCCAGCCTTGTTTACACTACGCGGAACGGCGTCAGATGTTTGCCATCTTGTACCCGTCTATTTTGACTGACTGATACAATAATATGTTGAGGGGAGGCATAGCCCCCCCCCCTCACCCACCCATGACATATTGTCATCATCATATATATTGCCAGCAGGGGGCAAATAACAGAAAAAAAATCGCCCTCAAAATAGACACAAAGTTAACCACGGCGATCGACAAATGTAAACATGACAGCGGTGGGGGATGCATCGGACGCTTGCAACATATTCCTCTCTATTTTGAATGCCATTGGATACAATAATATGTAGAGGGGGGAGGGGGGGGAGAAGCCCCCCTTGACATATTGTCATCATCATATATATTGCCAGCAGGGGGCCAAAAAAAAAAAATGAAAAAATCGCCGTCACAATAGACGCGAAGTTAACCGCGGCGATCGCTCTATGTAAACATGACAACCGTACGCCCGGAGTCTATATCCATCCCCCAAGCCCCCCCCTCAACATATTATTGCATCCAATGGCAGTCAAAATAGACGGGAACATGATCGCAAGCGTCCGCCGCCACCGTCATGTTGACATGGTCGATCACCGCGGTTAAGTTTGTGTCTATTTTGCTGGCAATATATATGACGATGACAATATGTCATGGGGGGGGGTGAGTGGAGGCCCTCAACATATTATTGTATCCAACGGCAGTCAAAATAGACGGGAACATGATGGCAAGCGTCCGCCGCCGCTCCGTGTAGTGTAAACAAGGCGGGCGATGCGCCCGAACTCTACATTCTACCCGATCGTGCACCGTAACAATAGAAAACGAGGGTAAACTCGAACGCGAGGTCGTCAATGCCCACACATAATTTACTGTATCATAAATTTAGCGTTTCCATTCAAAATTTAAGTATTGTATGGGTCTCAAATGCCATCTCATATAATTTGGAATAATTTTTAAAACAAGGAAGCGTAAGGCCCCAAGCTATAGAATTACGATTAAAGTTTAAGCTGAAAACTATAGGCCTATTATTGTTTTAGAATGATTAAATTGATACTGTATTATGGTATTTTTTAATAAGGGTCCCATAATTTATTAAGAAATGTAAACAGGCTTTTCTGATGTGATTATAATTTGACTTTAATTTCTGCCCAAATTCACTTGTTACCTAATAATAACTGATAAGGATGGCTATAGCGGTCGTACACGTCGCCTTGTATACATAAGTCGTATGAACGAAGTTACGTTCGCGTCTAATCATGACATTATTGCGAGTGTCCGCGTAGTGTAAACAAGGCGGGCGGTATACCCGGTAACTACATTCTTGCCTATAGGCTATTACCAGCAGGGAGCAAATTACAGCTGGCTGTGGGATACTTTTGGAAAAATAAAATCAAGGTACGAGTTGTGTTACGGCGTACCATCCGCTTTGTTGTTCTTGTCGTTCCCTAAGCTGCCTGGCCGAACAGCGTTAGCAGGGGTTTGTTTACTTAGTTACATGCTCGCAATTACATTCGCATCTTAATTTGACTGCTATTATTTGCCCCTGCTGGTAATATACTGTATATGATGATGACAATAAGACATAGGGGGTGAGGGAGGTAAAGCCCCCCTCAATCCATTATTGAATCCCACGGCCAGGTGTTGGGTAGGCCTAAACTGTTTTGTTACCAGCCGTGGTATACAGTAATGGCTTGAGGGGGGCTTTGCCGCCTCCATCCCCCCATGACTTATTGTCATCAACTCATTATACTACCGGTACCATATACATTACCAGCAGGGTCAAATAACACCAGTCAAATTAGACGCGAATGTAACTGGGAGCGTGCGACTATGTAAACAAAGCGGACGAGACACCTGCTAACACAACTCAGTAAGAGTTGTGTCAACGAGCGTACGCTACTGTCCGCGGCAAGAATGTTAAGTGCGGGCATACCGCCAGCCTTGTTTACACTATGCGTAGTGGCGTCGGACCTTTGCTATTATGTTCCCGGCTATTTTGACTGCCTTTGGATACAATATTATGTTGAGGGAGGGCTTTGCCCCCCTCAACCCTCATGACATATTGTCATCATCATATATATTGCCAGCAGGGGGAAAATTACCGAAAAAATCACTGTCAAAATAGACGCGAACTTAACCACGGCGATCGACAACTTTAAACATGACGGCGGCGGCGGCGGGGGAGGCATCAGACCTTTGCAATCATGTTCCCGTCTATTTTGAATGCAATTGGATACAATAATATGTTGAGCCCCCCTCACCCCCCCATGATATATTGTCACCATCATATATATTGCCAGCAGGGGGCAAATAACCGAAAAATTCGCCGTCAAAATAGACGCCGAGTTAACCTTGGCGATCGCTCTATGTAAACATGACGACCGTACGCCCGAACTCTACATCCATCCCCTGTCCGCTTTGTTTACAATTTACATAGTCGCATGCTCGCAGTTACATTCGTGTCTAATGCTATTATTTGCCCCTGCTGGTAATATATATGATAATGACAAGAAGTACTCAACAGTAAATTGGCAGATGAAGTTTAACATTGACAAATGCAAAGATAGGGAAGATGCATACAAATGTTAAATATAAACTAGCTAATATGGAATTAGAAAACTCGAATTGTGAGAAAGATCTAGGTGTGTTTGTTAGCAATGATTTGAAGCCTAGACAACAGTGTATAAGCGTTCGAAACAAGGCAAATAGGATTCTCGGGTTCATCTCTAGGAGTGTGAGTAACAGAACTGCTGATGTTATCTTAAAACTTTACTTGTCATTAGTGAGACCCAATATGGATTATGCTGTTCAATTTTGGTGTCCTTATTACAGAATGGACATAGATTCATTGGAGAGAGTACAACGTAGAATGAAAAAAATTATCCATAATATTAGAAATCTTCCGTATAAAGAAAGGTTGAAGAAATTAGGCTTAACCTACATTCGTTAGAGAGACGCAGAGTTAGAGGGGATATGATAGAGGTGTTCAAGTGGGTTAGTGGGATTAACAAAGGGGACATGACAAATGTACTAAAGCTCAGTGATAGCGAAAGAACTCATACCAATGGTTTCAAATTAGATAAATTTCGTTTCAGAAAAGATATAGGCAAATATTGGTTTGGCAACAGAGTTGTAGATGGGTGGAATGGACTACCAAGTGCTATAGTGGGATTAAAAACGATAGGAAGCTTTAAGATAAAATTGGATAAGCATATGGACGAGAAGGGTTGGGTGTGAAGGGGGATCAGCAGGGTTGGGCCAATCAGCGCTCTGCAGACCCCCGTAATCCTGCGTTAATCTCTAACCGTTTTGGTAAGATGATCCTCAGGGTATTAGAGTGTTGAGCCTATAATTGGGCTTTGTAATTGAGGTTGTGTGGGACAGGGATCTGCCTTGCTTGGGCCACTCGGCTTTCTGCAGACTCCCATTTTCTTATGTTCTTATGTTCTTAAGTCATGGGGGGGTGATGGAGGCAAAGCCCCCCCTTGACCCATTATTGTATCCTACGGCTGGTAAAAAAAAAAAACTATTTACCCAACACCTGGCCGTGAGATACAATAATGGGTTGAGGGGGACTTTGCCGCCCTCAGCCCCTCACCCCCATGACTTATTGTCATCATCATATATATTACCAGCAGGGGTAAATATCAGGAATAAATAAGCAGTCTAATTAGACGCGAATGTAAGTGCGGGCGTGCGAATATGTAAACAAAGCGGACGGCACGCCCACTAACACAACTCTTACCAAAAAAAAAAAAAAAATCAAATTAGGCTAGACACCAGAGAACCGAGATCGTACGATTTATGTAACAAGTCGACGACGACGCGTACGTCCGCTAACACTATCTATACCGCCTAACTTAATGTAAACTTACCTATTATAGCCTATAACCATAATATACCTAATCTAGCCTAGGCTACTCGACCTAACCGATTGCAACCATGTTTATGTAAATCTATAATCTAACCTAGATGGACAATTAACCTTAGCTACCATATAGCCTAATTTTGAATTGAATAGGCTATAAGCCTAGAGAAGGCCAATTCTCCCTACCAATAAATGCCTACAGTGACCGATAGAGGCGCTGAACGCAAGGTTTACCGCGGTGCATTGTGGGAAATGGGCGACATCGCGGAGCTATCCACCCTCCCTCTCCTTCAATTCTATAATATACCGATAATACCGGTATGCAGTTAGTCGAAATTTCTGTAGCTGACACATACTTTGGTCTATGCATACTGTTGTTTTATATATTTTAAAATCACCCATATTCATAAATAACGTATATTTACAATACAAAGTCAGCAGGTATTTTATCGCGCCAATTTTGTTATAATTAATCAGCTTATAATTATGTTTGTAGTCATTATCAGCTGCATATGGACTTTCCCTTTATTACTATACTATATAGGCCTAGGCCTAAGTACTTAGTGTAGTCGTATACTGTATAATAAAAACGTGTAGAATCGCACAAAAATTGAGATAAACTGTGCATATCCTAGGTGTTGGGTATAGTGATGTCTACAGTCGTAGCTCTGGCGCTAGTTCAGAAGCGTCCACCAAAGGTCTCAAGAGAATTATTGTTGGTAGGGAGAATTGGTGGCAAACTTGGAAATTATGGAACACTTGCAAAATAATACAGAATAACAGAATACTCCACTTTAATGTTAGGCTAGCCTACTCCGAAGATTATCATCAAATAGCTAAGAGGATATTTTAGTTCTCGTTGGCAATAAGTGAAATTGTTCACAAGCCTATAGGTCTATGACTGTCACCGACTCACCTATGATAATGATACTGATTCCCTATGCTATAATTTACATTGGTAAACTGTATTAACATAGGCTAGGCTAGACTATAGGCTTACTGTTTTTTTTCTTCAGGTGACAATAAATTTAATCCGGTAAGATTAGGTGTAGTGGGCGTACCACTACCGACATACAGCATAAATCATCTATAAAACATTAACCTAACCTAACCTAGTACTACATGAATACTAGCCACTAGGTTAGGTTAGGTTAGGTTGTTTGGTTAGGTTAATGTTTTATAGAGGAGTTATGCTGTATGTTGGTAGTGGTACGCCCAGTAGCCTACTCCTAATCTTACCTTGAATCCCTTAGCAGCTAATTTATCAATACTTAGGGCCTAGGCAGAGGCTAGGCTAGGCTTAATGGAAGAAAATGTGAAACTATAGGCCTAGTCTATTTTTTCCAGCTGAGGGTAAATTGTCATGTTTCTATCTTTGTTACTCAGCTATAAGGTAGATTTTGTAGCGAAATATGATGTTAATTATGAAAACTTTACATTAGGCCTAGGCTAATACGAGACACAGCCATAGTAGTTTCATATATTTCCATTAAGTATCGAGACACTTATATCTATGCATTTTGTTTACATTTGTTTACATTTTGAGAATAGAAGTTTGGTTCTTTTTCGTTTGTATGTGTTTCCAATTGTAGCGGTGACTTTATGGTTGCCCTTTTTACCTCTTACCTTAATTGTCCTTGATTATGTTGTAGTTGAGGTTTTCACTGTAAAAACATGTTGAGAGGTAATTTGTTAAGGTATTGATTTGAAGTAAAGACACTGTTGGGTTTTCTAGGGTTTATTTACCAACAAAATATATTATGCTTAATTAGGGGCTGGTTTGAGTTATTGATTGTCTTTGTAGGTATTGTAGCTACCCGACTGGGAAATACCTACAGCTTTGCACTATATTATAAAAGCAATTAGATTGAGTTATATTCCTGTGATTATAATCTTTCCTGTAAAAGAATAAAGAATAAGAATAGCGAAATATATAATGGTACACAAACTAATTATCGCACTGTATCGTACTGTCACTGTATATGTCACTGTATTAATTACCACGGCCGCATGAAGGGTTAACCTTCCTAATGGCTGGCTGTACTGCTACTGCTCAAGCCTGGAGGCAGGAGCGTGCCGGCCTTCAGACCAGTGTGGAGTCATACGATACATGTTGCTAGCAATCATATTGGAGTTGCTGCAATACTTTAAGAAGACCGTGGGAACGCTTGCTTACTCTGCAAGATTTGTACCAAGTCCTTTTATAGGTGGGTAGATGATCTGTCTATAGGGAGATCATTCCCAACTAGAATGTACAGTAGTATACTTAACCCTTTGGCGCACCTATAGTTTTCTATTTAAGTTTTTCCCACTCCAAAAAATATCAAGGCTAGTGGGCTGGCTCAGAACTGGATTTTGGGGCCTGGCGATAATTTGTTTCTGTGCTGTTTTTATCCACCAAAAAATCCTTGTATATGGATAAATGAGGTATCATCGGCTTCGTTATAGATTGAACTTGAAGATAAACAAATAAAAACATTAAATAAATACAAAAAAAAAACATTAGGGCACTCGGTAATAAGCATTGTAAACAAAAAATCGATATACCTAATTTCCAACTCGCTCTACCTCAAAATTTTGTTAGAGAACATTTTGTATTAGCCTAGCATACATATATGAAAGCGGAATTTCATGAGGATTCCACCGGTAACTTCAGAATTACGATAAACCAAATAGTAAGTGAGATAAACGAATAAACGTGAAAGTATTGCCAAAACTGATAAAAACTTGGATTTTGGCGCCTGGCGATAATTTGTTTCTGTGCTGTTTTTATCCATAACAAAAAACTTGTATTTGGATAAATGAGGTATCATCGGCTTCGTTATAGATTGAACTTGAAGATAAGCAAAAAAAACAAAAATGAATAAATACAAAAACAAACACATTAGGGCACTGGGTAATAAGCGTTGTAAACAAAAAATCTAAATACCTAATTTCCAACTCGCTCTACCTCAAAAGTTTGTTAGATAGTTTTTTTTATTTGCATACATTTATGAAAGCGAAATTTCATGAGGATTCCACCGGTAACTTCAGAATTACGATATACCAAATAGTAAGTGAGATAAACGAATAAACGTGAAAGTATTGCCAAAACTGATAAAAACTTGGATTTTGGCGCGCCTGGCGATAATTTGTTTCTGTGTTATTTTTATCCACCAAAAAAAAAATGTATTTGGATAAATGAGGTATCATCGCCTTCGTTATAGATTGAACTTGAAGATAAGCAAAACAAAAAATGAATAAATACAAAAACAAACACATTAGGGCACTGGGTAATAAGCGTTGTAAAAAAAAAATCTAAATACCTAATTTCCAACTCGCTCTACCTCAAAAGTTTGTTAGAGTTTTTTTTATTTGCATACATATATGAAAGCGGAATGTCATGAGGATTCCACAGGTAACTTCAGAATTACGATAAACCAAATAGTAAGTGAGATAAACGAATAAACGTGAAAGTATTGCCAAAACTGATAAAAACTTGGATTTTGGTGCCTGGCGATAATTTGTTTCTGTGCTGTTTTTATCCACCAAAAAAACCTTGTATTTGGATAAATGAGGTATCATCGGCTTCGTTATAGATTGAACTTGAAGATAAGCAAAACAAAAAATACAAAAACAAACACATTATGGCACTAGGTAATAAGCGTTGTAAACAAAAAATCTAAATACCTAATTTCCAACTCGCTCTACCTCAAAATTTTGTTAGATAACATTTTGTATTTACATACATATATGGAAGCGAAATTTCATGAGGATTCCATCGGTAACTTCAGAATTACGATAAACCAAATAGTAAGTGAGATACACGAATAAACGTGAAAGTATTGAAAACACTGATAACAAAATTATTTTTCGCACCTGGAGATACTTATTACACATAATAGATACAGAATACATAAGACTATCAAAATACAGTAAATAAATACGATAAACAGGTAGGAAGCAGGAACAAACACTTACGTCTTCAGCGATGTTGTATGGAGGATGCCAGGTGCCATGACTGTGTGTGTGTCTGACTGTCTGTCTGTCTGTATGTATAAGTGTGAGTGTGTGTTTGTGTGTATTCATATCGAACAAATATGAATGAAACAAAAATAAAAATAAAAATATAGATATATATATAGATATATATATATATATATATATGAAAAGCCTCCACCCTAACGGGACTGTATTGTGAAGAATATCTGTGAAAACAAAATGAAAGTTATTTATAGAACATTACATCTTTACTGTAAAAGCTAAAAAACAAAGTGAACTATATTCTTCATAATACAGATCTTGGGCCCCAATCACGCCCATGATTGCGACAAACAGCCATATGAACATATGTAGCTATATATACATATATAATTATTTATAAACAAATAATTATATACACATATCTAGACTTCATATGTTCGTATATTCATATATATATATATAATTTTTTTTTTTTTTTTTTTTTTACCTTACACAAAAAAATACACAATACAAACAATTACACAATACAAATTATTTAAAAGTATACAATTATTTACGTGTGTGTGTGTGTGTGTGTCATTCACGGCTGAAGCCCCTGGATATTGCCAAGTGTGTGGAAGCGGTCATAGCAATTCCCCACACACAGGGGAACTTCACACACAGGGCATTCATTGCGGGTGTCACGGCGCCTCCCGTAGGCGATGTAGCACAGGTGGCACCGGAGCCTTTTCATGTGTTGAATTGAAGCACGGTAGTGCCCCAGTGTTGTGTCGAGGCGGATGTGGTCGCTCACAGAACGACGCCTCTTGGACGGTGGCGCATGTGGAGGAATTGCAACTGCAGGTGGAGGAGTGGCAACTGCAGGTGGAGGAGTGGCAACTGCAGGTGGAGGAGTGGCAACTGCAGGTGGAGGAGTGGCAACTGCAGGTGGAGTGGCGACTGCAGGTGGAGGAGTGCCGATAGCTGCTGGGGAATCGGGGGCGGAAGGAGCAGGAGACACTCTACCTCCTCCACCTCCCCTACCCATCCGGAGGCGTGGATCAATTGGAGCTCGGAGGTGTTTGGGGAGATCGGGAACACTGTTTAGTGGCCTCCCCGAGAGTGGCCACTCCTCACTCTTGTATTCAACCATCTTCTCGACAATAATTGACATATATTGTTTGAGTGTGATTGGTCGAGGTGCCACAGACTTCTTGAAGAGGGTGAACGCATTGAAAAGGGCCATCTGAATGAAGTACAGGGAGATTTTCTTCGTCCATTTCACCGTCTTCCTCGGGATGGGGTAATATTTGACCATCTGGTCATAGTAATCGACCCCACCCATCAGTTGATTGTAGTCTTCGATCATCACAGGCTTGTTGATGGTCTTGACTACATGGTGCAAACGGTTATCTGGCCCCTTTTCTTTGGTTCACACATTTTTCTCCACGGTATCGGTGGTGTGCATTGTGGATATCATGGAAACAACTTTCTTGTCTTTCCACAACAGCACATGCACACCATCTTTGTGCATGGAATCCTGGGCGTAGTCTGCCAGACCTCTTTTCTGCTTCGCCAGTACCTGCAGTCGATTAGGTGCCCCTCTCAGCAACCGGAGCGTGCCACACGTATACACCTGCTGCGCCAGGAGTTCTTTGCACATTCGTACAGAATTGTAATAATTGTCCATGTACAATCTGTACCAATGGCCAGTTATTGGTACTATGAGGGCCCCCACGGTTTCTACGAGGGTCTTCGTCACGCCCGTGTACACCTCCAGGTTTGTGATAAACCCGGACTTTGACTCAGACAAGATGTACAATTTGATACAATATTTGGTGGGCTTCATAGGATTGTACACCTTGAATCTGAGCATGCCCTTCCACCCCAGCACTCCTTCATCCAGGGACATATTTTCTGTGGGGGTGTACACGACCTTGAACTGCTCTACAAAGTACTCCATGACCTGCCGCACCTTTATCAGACTGTCTTTATTTTGCAGGGGCACAGCATTACTGTTGAATGCGTGGAAATGCTTCAGAATGGCACGGAAGCGGTTCCCACTCATAGCCTGCTGGAAGACTGGGTACTTATGTATTACGGTGTTGCGCCAATAGTCCCGCAGCGAAGGCAGCTTGATTATGCCCATCAACATGACGAGCCCCAGGAAGATGGACATTTCCTTGTCATTCACTTGATACCAATCCATAAGAGATGTATCCAGGAACTCAGCATACATATTTGTCTCACGGGTCAGAAATCCCAGCAACTCCCTCGTGAAAAATAGCTGGAAGAATCCGAGGGGCGTTCTTCGAGGAGGAGCATTTAGCCCAGGAACTGCTGTAAAGGGCTGTATGTTGGGGATGAAGGGCGACGAACTCCAGCCGACATCTCCGGCAGGAGGCGCAGCTGGTAGTGGTGTGGCACGGCCCCTACCTCGCCTGCCGCGGCCCTGTCGGCCACCACGAGGGTTAGCTCCGGCAGGAGGCGCAGCTGGTTGTGGTGGTGGTGCGCCACGGCCGCCACGGGGCCCAGGCCCGCGGCCCTGTCGGCCACCACGAGGCCTCCCTCCTCTGCCTCTCATTGGGCCACGGCTCCCACGTTTCGGGGGTGATGGTGATGGTAATGGTGATGATAATGTGGGTGAAGATTGTGGTGAAAGTTGTGGTGAAAGTTGTGGTTGTGAAGGTTGTGGTTGTGGTGAAAGTTGTGAATGAATTTGAAATGGGTGTAGTGTGTGGTAAGCTATTGGTGATAAAGGCTGTGAATGAATGTGAGTTGGGTGTAGTGTGTGATATGGTAGTGGTGATGCTCGCATTGTTTGCAGGTGGGCGATTGATGGGGGTGTTGAGGGGGGTAGGTGAGTGGCGTAGGCAGCCTGGGGCGAGTGAAATATGATGCCCTCCTCACTGACTTGGCTAGTGGAGAAGGGCCTAGGCAGGGTGGAATGAGAGGGCATGGTGATAATACCACTTGTTCCTGGTTGGGCATAGGGTGGTGCATGAGGCATTGTGGTGGTGGTGGTGGTGGTTAGGGGTGTAGGGAGGAGAGAAGGAGTGTCATATACACGAGGCCTTATGGGAGTGGACGTGGTGGCTAGGAGTGTAGGGAGGAGGGAAGGAGAGTCATATACACAAGGCTTTATGTGGGTGGTGGTGGTGGTGGTGGTATTACGTGGCAAGGTACGTGGAAGCATGGTGGTACGTGCGGGTATGGGGGTGGTGGTGGTGACAGGCACGGTGGACAATGGCGTATGCATATCAGTGCTTGCATCAGAGTCAATGTCACTAAGTCCACTATTCTCTGCATCCTCACACCATTCATGGGTGGATGCATTATCATCATCATTATCATCACTGTCACTATCGATGAATAGTTGATCTAAAATTTCTTTTCGATCAAGGCCTTGACGATGAGCCATATTGGTCGGTTAGTAGGTAGGCTACTCTGAATTTCTAATTCTAACCTTTGAAATCACGGAAAAAAAAAAGGAAGACACAATAATTATTTTGCACTAAAACACTATATTTGTGTACAATATTGCACTATAACACTGTAAACACAAGCTTTGCTGGACGTAAGAGCGAGCGAGCCAGCCAGCCAGCCAGCCAGCCAGCCAGCAAGCATGCGAGCGAGCGGGGCAAAGGTCTTGAGGCACACACACACGCTCTCCCGTGGACGCTGACTGAGGCGAGACTGTGGCTTCCTTTGTCACAGTCCCAGCCTCCGCGTGTCTACCCAGGGAAGCAGAGGGGGTTGCCATTAGTTTCCATTGAACTTGATTTGATACCGAATATCTATACCAAATATGACGCGCGTCGGACGAAAACTTAATTTTTGGCGAATATTTTAAAGTTTGATGACTCTTATAGAGTCATCGTGCGCCTAGGAAAAAAACACCTTATGACTCGGAACGAGTCATCGTGCGCCAAAGGGTTAAGTAAGTGAATAACTGTTATAAGGGTGTGAGTTATACAAGTGATTATATGAGTTACCCTAGAGTGTACAGTCGCTCAAAATGCGCTGTTACACCGCTCGGCCACGTAAAGTGAGGCCCACCGAACATATATATATCATCCCTATGACTTACATAACGCTATTCCCAGTGTATAGCAATGCCAAAGAAGTATGAAAAGGTAAGAACCAACTTACACAGTCGCCTCGGCAGTTGCCAGCTTAGCCTTACGTCTACGAGTCAGGCGATCAACCCTGAAAGATAGGCGAAGGAAGAGGCCTACAAGGATTAGAATTATTACTGAGAGAGCCAAGGTAGGGGTTAGTACTGTAGGATAGAGAACGTCTGGGCTGATGGACATGGGGAGAGATGAACTAATGAGATTAGTAAACTCAGAAGAATTTAATGTATTTAACATTTTAATGCTACGTGACTTGATGATCAGGTCTGAAGAGTTGCCTGTGAAAGAAATGTTAATTGGGATGAACTCAGAAGAGAGGTTAGTAATCAGGGCGAGGTGCTGATGAGAAGGTAGAGTATTAATGAGTGAACTCCTTACTTCACAGTGATCAGGGGCCTGATACATCCCTTGTGCATGAAATATATTTCTAGAATCTTGACAAATGAGAGACACCTGGGTCTGGTTGGGGAAGTAAAAGAACTGAATATCTAGCAAGTGTTTATGAAACACGGGAAGCTGAGGAGCCGGGGCGAAAGTACAGTCTTTCATAGCTCCAGTGTCAGTCACAGTGGTTTGAGTCAAGGTAAGTTCGCATGCATTTTTGTCCGGGGACGTAAAGGAAAACACATACGCTGGACACACATATAGATGAAGATACGAGGACCTACAAAAGTTAAGTGCGTCATTGTCAGTCACAGTCACAAGTTGAAGGTCGTCGGAGACGAGCATCATGTCCGCTGTGTCAGTCACGGTTAGTAATCTTCCGTCTAAGAGAAACGGGAACGGGATAATTTTCCAAGCATTGAACATGTGTGAGGACTTGAACGGGATGTGGACTAAAATTGATGAGTGCGTAAGAACTGCTTCCAAGAGAGGGTAGTAGAACTCACATTCACCTGCTTCAAATAGCGGCATCAGGGAATACTGGTCTTTCGCTATCTCTATTGCCGTACTGAGATGTTCTACAGGTACTAGGTCACTGGTGCCTCGGCTTAGGGCAGCATCAACGAGATTTGCTATAACCCTCTTCGTACCCAGAAATAAATCGCTAACATCTTCCTCAGTAGCTTGCAAGATCTCGGACAAGTAAATGACTTTATCTGTGGAATGTCCAACAGAAACTAGAGAATTAACTACTTGCGTCAAGTTATTAATAGTCGTAATTACCGAGTTAACTGTCGTGAATACATCCTTCATTGCTATTGAGTCGTACTTCAAGACTCTATTCATGGCTCTTGCTGCTGTCTCCAGTACACTAAGTCTCTTTCCCAGCTTTTCAACATCAGAAGCTTGGGCTGTTCCAAAGAGCTCATGGGAGATCAAGCCAACAAAATTGAAAAGTCCTCTCTTTGTACGCCGTGAGTGAGCGTGTTTGGCTACCTGGATAGGGTCTACAGGTAGGACCAATAGGATCTTCCGGAAGTTACGATTCATACGAGCTACACGTGAGCGTTGGAGTATAACTGTAAGTCGTAAGTCACGGGGCAGTGTCTGATTAGTCAGTAGGAAGGTAAAAGTAGAGTGTAATCTGTCTAGGCGACGTTGGAGCGTCTCAACACTACGGGGAATGTCAAAGATGTCTCCGAATTCATACTGAACTGCTACTACATCTTCCGCAATTAGCACTCTTCCAACTTGGGCTACAAGGGCGCCAGGTTTCAGATACGAGGGTGTCGTAGAATCAACCATAATTAGTGTTCCAAGTAGAAGAAGGGCTTTCATTAACCAGACCATCTTTCTCGTGAGAAAGGGCAATATTCTACTCGTAGGGGTACTAATAGAATACTTCACTCGCCCAGTAGGATGTACGTGGGGAATGGTGTGCTCTGTCAGATATGTGACGTTGACAGAACGATGATGGGTATAGAATACTTCACTCTCTAACTAGAGTGGTCTTACTTGAGTGGTCTCACTTCACTCTCTTACTAGAGTGGTCTTACTTGAGTGGTCTCACTTCACTCTCTTACTAGAGTGGTCTTACTTGAGTGGTCTCACTTCACTCTCTTACTAGAGTGGTCTTACTTTACTCTCTTACTAGGTCTTAGAACGCTCTGCTAGAAGAACGAAGCTTCCGCCTATACTCGTTTGTCTGTGCGGAGTCAGTCTCGGTCGGTGCAGTTGGTTGCACCGCCGAAGGTGATGGAGCAGGCATAATATGGCCATCTATGGAAAGTTCTGTGCTCACCCGTTTTAACCTGTCACCATGAATTACTTCTACCTTGTTTGTGGTAGGGTCTCGAACCTCATACTTGTTACCGGATGCTGTGTCCGTAACGACATAGGGTCCACTATACTTTGGCGAGAGCTTAGTCATTCTCGTCGGATCTAGGCACATAACTTTGTCACCTACTTCAAGAACAGTCTGGTGTGCTCTTTTGTGCTGTTTCCTTATCATTTCTGCACGGGATGCCTGTAAATGATTTCGGACTTGATGGTGGATCTTGCTAAAGACCTGGAGTTGTCTCTTAGCATAGTCCTCTAGATTGTAGACTGGGGTGCTAGGCTTGGATAGCAGGTCATATGGCAGAATCTTGTCTTGTCCATAGACTATGTAGTGGGGCGTCTTACCTGTAGAGGAGTTTACAGAGCCGTTTACACAAGCTGCCACCTGTGGAAGCCAGTCTTCCCACGCTTCATGGAGCGGGTTTGTTACATGGCGTAGGACTTCTAGGAGTGTCCTATTCATGCGCTCTACCAACCCATTTGAGGCTGGGTGGTATGCTGCAATGTACGATTGCTTGATATTGTAGATATCACAGATACTTGCAATCACCTGGTTCTTGAATTCCAACCCGTTGTCCGAGAGGAGCATCTTAGAGCAGGAGAACGGACAGATGAGATGCGTTACTAATGCATGAGCAACTTCATCCGCTGTTTTAGTTTTAAGCGGGGCTAAAACTACGAATCTTGAGAAGAAATCAACACATACTAGAAGATACTGTGAATCCTGGTGACTCCGCGGCA
The DNA here is from genome assembly GCA_032716605.1 of Paralithodes platypus. Taxonomy (NCBI): domain Eukaryota; kingdom Metazoa; phylum Arthropoda; class Malacostraca; order Decapoda; family Lithodidae; genus Paralithodes; species Paralithodes platypus. The sequence goes on along the minus strand of CM064483.1, from coordinate 44,945,035 downwards.
AATTCAGCAAATCCACTGATACAGTGTCGAATGGAAGTGAAGGCGTTGGATACTCCAAGATTGGTGCGGGACCATCACAGGTTCCCTTGTGCTGGGCACAGGAGAGACATCTTGCTATGTGTTGTTCAATATCCTTTCTCATTGTTTTCCAGTAGTACTTCTTTCGTGTCGCTAGGAGCGTTCTATCCCTTCCTGGATGACCAGCTTGGGGAGCATCGTGCATCTGTGTAAGTACTGCTTCTGTGAGCGTGTCTGGAATCACTACACGAGGGCGTGCGTCAAGGTCTGTGGGAATAACTCTAACTAGTATTCCGTCCAGCAACCTGAATTGCGTGTGAGGTACGGGTAGTTCTGGGAGAGTTGTGTTATCCCCTGATTCTAAGGAATATATGACTTTGGACCACAGCAGATCCTTGCTTTGCTCTTCTTTCACTTGGTCTTCTGTAAGCGTCGGTAGCTGGACCACTGGGGCTACTTTTCACATTTCGTGAGAGTGCGTCTGCCGTGGCGCCACGTTAGCTTTACCTTTGAGATGATACAGAGTAGGATCAAACTGTAATACCGTTTCGTACCACCGCGCTAGTCTGCCAGTGAGATTCTTACCACCCTTGAATATCTTTGTTACCGCCTCATTATCTGTGTAGAGGTGGATTTTATAACCAAGGATGATATCTCTGAAATGTTTCAATGCCCAAGCTACTGCAAGGGTTTCCCATTCCGTTGAGTGATACCTAGTCTCAGCATCATTCAACACACGACTTGCATATCCAATGACTTGCATCTTGCTTCGTTCATCTGGTTGCATAAGAACAGCTCCTAGCCCTTTGAGAGAGGCGTCAGTGCAGAGTGTGAATGGTCTGTCATGGTCTGGGAAGACTAGGACAGGGGTTCTGGTGAGTGCTTCTTTGAGGTTAGTGAATGCTTCCTCTTGCTCTTGACCCCATGTGAATGGAGCATCCTTCCGGAGAAGTTGTGTCAGAGACCTCGCTACACTCGCATAGTTCTTCACGAAAGACCGGTAATAACCAGAAAGCCCGATAAAGCTTCTGACATTCTCAACCGACTATGGACGTGGAAAATTTTGTACCACGATGATCTTGTCGTTCATAGTGTGAATTCCTTCTGCGTCCACCTGATGACCTAGGAATTTGATTTTCTCTTTTAGGAAATCACACTTGCTGATCTTGATACGTAACCCTGCCGTTTGAAGTCTTTCCAACACTTGTTGGAGTTTGCTGAAATGAGAGCTGACGTCTTTGCTACAGACGATGATGTCGTCCAGGTAGGCGAAGACTGAGTCACCCAATAGGCCCGCAAAAAGATTGTTTACTATCCTTTGAAAGGTGAGGGGTGCGTTTCTCAGTCCGAAACGCATGCGTAGCCATTCGTAGTGTCCACTGGGGGTAGAGAACGCAGTGACTTCTGTTGATTTCTCATCCATTCCAACTTGCCAGTACCCACTGAGGAGGTCTAGAGTACTGAATACCTTGTTCCCTTTTCCTATGCCTTGTAGTAGCTCGGACAGTACAGGCATGGGGAACCTGTCAGGTATAGTTGCTTGATTGACTTTGCGATTATCAATCACCGGACGCCATCCTCCATCCTTCTTAGGTACCAGGAAAAGAGGTGAATTCCATGGCGAGGATGAATGGCGAATAACATTTTGCTCCAGCATTTCGTCTACCATCCCTTTTACTACTTCCCTTTGACAGTGTGGCAATCTATACGCCGCTGTGTAAACGGGATTGGTGCCTGGTTTGAGGGGTATGGTATGCGTTGTTAGATCCGTTTTACCTAGACGTTCTCCTGGGAGTGCAACTACATCTCTGAAAGACTGTAGCAACTGCAGAAGGGATTCTGCCGCTTCTGGAAAGTCTGTCTTCTTTAGGTTTTGCCTGAGAGATTCTTCGTCTCGCATTTCGGATGGTGACGATGCTGTCATTGCTGCAATTGGTGCTTCTGCGGAGGGCCACTCCGGAGGTTCAGGATCTACTGGATAGTCGTACACAAGAGCTTTTCCGATCTTGCAGCCGGACTTCAGTGTGATTGGACTGTTAGACCTGTTATAGACTAGTATCTCGGTCCTTGCTTTACCCTGAAGCTTGTACAAGGTTGACTCGAGAGCTAGTCCTTTAATACATGCACTTTCACTTAGACATACTGCATCCGTGCCTTTCTTGAGCTTGGGTAACCTAACTGGGAGGTGTGCACCCTCTCTAGCACGTATCCTTTGTTTTCCGATCACTACTAAGGGATACAACCGTGAACCTTGATCTGTTGATCCAACACTCGGGTTACTTGGAGTCGGGGACACCAAGGGCCGTGCACGCGAACTGTCCACGCTTGTTGAAACAGCCGCTGCAATGGTCGAGTGCAGGAGAGGATGCGGATTCTGCATTGTAGAATACTTGCGTCGGTTGTAGATCATCTGTTGGTCGGAAGGATTTAAGTCGATGCGATTGTCTTTCATTGTTCCGATGCCTATGAGGCCATCTGCTGGGAGTGGAAAATCCTTGATCACGTAAAACCTCGTCTTGATGTTTGGGTCTCCGTGACGTGTGAACCTAAACGGAATGTCTACCATACCTACTAGTTTTAGGTTATTCCGTGTAACTCCTGTAAGTTGCATGTCTGGGAGATTAAGTTTCCAGTTGCACTTAAGCTGATTTTGAAGATTTGTCAATGACTCGTAGGACAAGACGTTGGCGCAGGCGCCGGAGTCAAGAGCCAGAGACATCTTCACGTCACCTACCGTTACTGGAATTGACATAATGTTCACTCGTGATACTGACGCAACGAGCGAGGGCACGTGTAAGGGCGACGAGTGGACATTGGTAGGTAACGGAGTAGGTTTTTCTACGTTTGATCGTTGGGTCTTGTGCGCGAGTCTTCCCCCGACGATCCTTGTTGACGCTTTGCAGCTAAGCCTTTGATTGTACGGCAATCCTCTGTGGAGTGTCCTTTCTCACCATGGAACATGCAAGTCATCTTCTGTTTTCCTTGCGCTTGGCCTGTCTGGTGTCTTTGAGCTTGTCCACTTTGGTATGATATCCTACTGGAGGGTGTGAATGTCGTATTCTTCTTGAACTTGTCTGGAATTAGCTGCGGGTGCAGTCTCCAACAGGCTGTCTTGTCATGTCCCTTCTTGTGGCAATGATCACAGCTGGTGTCTTTCCTCGAGCCGCTACTATACGCTTGTTTGGGTCTGCTCCCTGAGGCTTCTACTGGGGTTACCAAGGCTTTTGGTACTAAGTCTGTGGTAATCTTATATGTACGTTTGCTCACTAACTTCTGCATGTTAGTGGTGGGTAGGAATTCTGTTTTTGTCATTTCCTTCCTCAGGCGAGGATCCAGCATGAGCATATATACTAGATATTCCACTACTTTGCCTAAGTTCTCCAGCATCATGCACTCATGGGTAGCAGTGTTAATCCATACTGAAGAGGGCGCTAGAAACCTTCCTTTGGCATCTGCATATACATCCCCGGCTATTGCCATGGCCATGTATTGGTCATGCTTTCCGCCATCTGTGTCGAGTTTGTCAGCTAATCTATGGATGAAGGCTAGTTCTCCTCCTTGGTTACCATCCCCAAAGACCTCGATCACGTAGTTTTTCCAATCCTGGTATTTTTGTGTTTGGAAGCCTAGGATGGACTGAAAAACTTTAGGTTTCGAGCCATCTTTCAGGTATGATCTAACAAGCTCAGTTTTGTCTTCATCAGTAATAATGTTGCTGTTTCTCATGAGTCCTTCTATGTTCCTGAAAAACGTGAGAACACCCCCCGGGTAATTAGGGCAGTCCTTCCCGGAGTAAGATGCAACACCATGCCCTGTTGGCACAATGGTTATCGTAGGTGGTGGCACGTGTCCTGACATGGTGGGTGTTGTAGTAGTCGTACTCGTAGCCGTCGTAGTAGTCATCGGCGGAGTAGTTGACATGTTCAAGTTACCTGTCGGATATTGCCTACCTGATCGATGTTGGCGTGCGTCTAAAATTGTAGGGCGTAACTGGAACGACTTGGTTTTTGTAGATTCTGGAGGCGCGTTAATTACCTTTGTCCCCCCGCTTGCGCTTAGGTTTACGCTAGCCTCTGTGTCGACGAGGTCTGATGTAACCTTTTGTGGACCGCAGGCGCTAGAGGAGGTGTCAACCTCTGGTGGATAACTCGATTTATCCTTGAAAGAGTCGGACAGTTGGTTAGTAAGTGTGTCAATGTCAGTGTCAAAATAATTGTCTACCTCTTTATCTAACTCTGTGACCGACTGTGGTGCTACTTCCCTTCCCTCTGCTTCAGGAGGACTGTCTGAATATCCATCAGATTGACTATCAGAGGATATGAGATCTTCCTCTAAAACATTCTCTTTTCTAAAAAGATTAAAGGACATTAGACAAAAATTACACTTTTGGTAAAGATACCTAGATTGGATGTCATTGACAAATAATCCCACAAAATAAATGTTAGCACTGGTACAAAAATTTTGATAAAAGGGATTTCTCTTAACCACACACCTGTACCCAAGATTGTATGGATGATAATGGTGGTTAGTCTGATGAGTGAGCAGTTAGTTTGTGAAAACAGGAAAATTCTGGAAAATTCAGGTTAGTAAGGCACTATAGGGAAGCCTATTCTCTTACTAAGAAATTGAAAAGAAATTAACACAGTGTGTAACAGAAGTAAATCTTGGAATCTCTGCTAAATTATTACTTGAGAAACTGTTACTGCAAATATAGAGTACTTAATTTAAATTCTTTGATCTAACTTGAATTCATAGAAGGAATGAAATTAATGAGGAACGTACAGTCCCACCTAAATTATTCTATACACATGAATAAGTTGAAAGAATAGTTAAGATACTTTGGCATTGCTTGTTTGTGTTGACAGGATTTTTACTAGCACTAATTACTAGTATATTTAGTTTGTATGTTATTTCTGACTAACCGATACAAAGCTGAATGTTGCGATATTTGAAGGTCTTCTAATCAGCTGTTGTAGAATGAAGTCTGAAGTGTTGATCCCTTAGAGTTGATCGCTTCTCCTTATGTCGTCACCAATTCCCGTGACGTCACAGTTCACACACACGTCATACCCTGGCCTGGGTGTGGTGTGCGTGCGTGCGTGTGTGTGTCTAGGGTTGAGTTGCTGGGGCGAGTTGCTGGCGCGCGGGCTCACCGTGACTCATTGGCTCAGTGAAGGGAATGCTGAAGTCAGCGCTGATGTGCTGTGTACTGAGTTATAGTACCAGCTCACTCTGAATCCACTTCTATATTGTTATCATTCATCGATGTTTTTCTTTCCACTTAGCTCTGTTATGTTAATGTTTTTCTAATTGCTTTTTCTTAGTGCTTTTGTTTGCTCTTCGGAGGTTTTATTTTAATTGTGTTTTCGATTTGGGGAACACGAATCCCATATACGCTGTCAACCAATTATGTAGCGGTGACTTTATGGTTGCCCTTTTTACCTCTTACCTTAATTGTCCTTGATTATGTTGTAGTTGAGGTTTTCACTGTAAAAACATGTTGAGAGGTAATTTGTTAAGGTATTGATTTGAAGTAAAGACACTGTTGGGTTTTCTAGGGTTTATTTACCCACAAAATATATTATGCTTAATTAGGGGCTGGTTTGAGTTATTGATTGTCTTTGTAGGTATTGTAGCTACCCGACTGGGAAATACCTACAGCTTTGCACTATATTATAAAAGCAATTAGATTGAGTTATATTCCTGTGATAATAATCTTTCCTGTAAAAGAATAAAGAATAAGAATAGCGAAATATATAATGGTACACAAACTAATTATCGCACTGTATCGTACTGTCACTGTATATGTCACTGTATTAATTACCACGGCCGCATGAAGGGTTAACCTTCCTAATGGCTGGCTGTACTGCTACTGCTCAAGCCTGGAGGCACGAGCGTGCCGGCCTTCAGACCAGTGTGGAGTCATACGATACATGTTGCTAGCAAACATATTGGAGTTGCTGCAATACTTTAAGAAGACCGTGGGAACGCTTGCTTACTCTGCAAGATTTGTACCAAGTCCTTTTATAGGTGGGGAGATGATCTGTCTATAGGGAGATCATTCCCAACTAGAATGTACAGTAGTATACTTAAGTAAGTGAATAACTGTTATAAGGGTGTGAGTTATACAAGTGATTATATGAGTTACCCTAGAGTGTACAGTCGCTCAAAATGCGCTGTTACACAATAATTACACAGTATTGGTTGATGGTTTATTATTATATATGTATTTCAATGCTATAATTGTTATTATTTGGCAAATAAAGCAAATAACTATAAAATTAAACATACACGTAGGTACTATAAAAGCTACGCGTAAGTTTGAAAAGGTTACGCGTACCCCTGGCCCCGATCTTTTGCCATATGGGGGGGTTGCAGCCCAAGCTGGGGCCAGGTGTGCTCCACATGGACTCTTGATGGTGGCCGTAGTTTGTCCTACCCTGATACCCCTGGTCATGATGGCTGGAGTGGCCTTTCTGGGGGGTGCACTCCCTGGCCGGGCGGGGTACCATTAAATGGCCCCAGCAAATTTTGCTGTGGTGGTGGGGGAGGACTGCACAACAAAGCCTGCTCCTCCTGGCGCTGGATCTTGCGGGTCTCACCTTTGAAGTGCCGTATCACCTTGATGAGGGCGCCATCCATCTCTTCAAGGAGGGAGGGGTGCACATCAGATCCAAGATTGGTCAGGTAATCAAACAATGATTGGACCTCGACCTCACGTTTTGTCTGATGACGCAGCCGGGTCTTGATCATGGCCTGCATTTCCTCATTGCCACTGGACCTGTCCTGAAGCTGAAAAGTGGTTATCAATAATTAGTATGTTACATGACATGTTGTTTATTATTTATGTGGTCTGACAGGCACTCGGTAATGTATTGTATGATTTATATACCCACGATGCTGCACCACGAAGACAGTTATGTAATAATATTGAATGGTTTTCTACAATCTTAAATATGTACAAAATAACTAACAACATTACATAATAAATATGATATTAACACCACATAATGACAACAAAGGACATTAAAAAGATTATAAACCACACACTACAAACATTTGGATTGGGCATGACTATATAATAATAATAATAATAATAAATAATATGCATGATTCGTTACCTTTCGCAGTAGTGTGTCAACATCGTCGACTTGAGGGCTCGTGCGACGTTTCCGTTTGCCGACGGCACCTGGCCTCGTGGGAACTTTGGCAGTGCTGTCGACCACTGCCACCTCATCATCCTCTTCCTCCTCCTGTTCCTCCTCCACGCTGCCACCGCTGGGAGGACGAGGGGCGATACCACACTGAAATTGTCAATTATTAGTATTGATATGTACTATTATAAACATATATATATATATAAATATTATATGGCTTGTTTCATTCATCCACTGCATAAATAATGTATGCATAACAAAATTATTTACGTTATATATACATATATATATATAACATATTCAATAACTAAATTAAGTAATACAATAATGAAATACAGAAAGTCATCAATCAAAAAATACATACATATATAATAAATAAATTATAAATAATGACTAAATACCTTATATAAATCAATATAGCAATATTAATCTAAGTACATGAACAAATTAATTACAAAATATATATATAAAGATATTAAATTAATAAGTAAATCAATACAACAATGAAATCACGAAAGGAATAACAAACGGCAGATACCACAACCAGGTCAGGTCAGAAACCTGTGGTATGCACAACGAGTCTCCACAAACATAATTTGTCCACACGTGGCTGGTCAGTGTCAAACACTTTTAAATAATCGAGACATGCAAAACAGTAATTAAAACAAAATTTACCTGGCGATTCTGACAACCACTCTGCCGCACGATGTGGTCCTTGAGAAAGCCAAACGTGGCGATAATCCACTTATCCCGTTCCGTGTGTCGGGGTGGGGCCTGTCCACTCTTGGTCTCGGTAATGCGGCCATAACGAGTCCGCATTCCCTCTAGGAAGCCCTTCACTTGCATCCCTGTGAGGATTGAGAGATATATACAGTAATAATATATACAGACATATATGTACCATGATAGGGTACCGTGCATCACATATTCACATTATGTAGTGATATTTTATGTCTCGGTGAACACACTATTCATTGCACCACGAACAATTGTACCAAATAACAACCATATTATAATATTATTCTTATTATGATTATTGTTCAAATACTATAATAATGATATAATATAATATCATAATAAAAATTAGCATATTTCAAATTAACACACATATCAACGTGACATTCATAGGTATATGGTATACGAGATAAATGATGGTTCGTTCACTTTCACTTTCAGCATCCTTGGGGTTACATTTATGTGCACATGTTCTCCAACTGTCATGCACTCACGTGCATTTCATTTATTTGCTTGTAATACTCGAATCATCATCGCTCTCCTCAACCATTATTAATAAACACATTATGGGCACTACACACACCTGTAACAGGGGGTTCCATGGACTTGCCCTTGGTCTCGAAGAGGGCAGCTTTGAGGGCGGTGTCCTTAAAATCCTTACGTCCCTTGGCGTATAAAACGGGGTGACGCTCGTACCAGTCGGCCAAGTCAAGGTCCTGCTCATCACTATACACCACTTTAATGATGTGTCGACGGCGGCCTGGCTTTGAGGACTCCTGTTCCACCTCAATCTCATCGTCAGGGGCATCATTGGGCAGTGAGTCGGTGGCAGGCAGGGTAGGGGCGGCCGCTTGTGGCTCCTCGTGGTCACCACGTACACCAGGTTCAACCGCCGTGTCTTCCTCATTCATGTTTCCATGGTTGCCCTCATCCTCACTGCTGGATGCGCTCGACTGGTGCATGGGCTTGTTCATCGTCTTCTTGGTTCTCTGACGTGGCATGGTGGCGAGGAACGAGTTGCTGGTGGCTGGTGGGAGCGACGAAAATAAGGAGACTGTGTTGGCGCGCGGTGCTGTTGGTGGCGAGTGGGAAACATAGGGCGGTGCATGGCGCGTTGTTTTTATAGGGGTTGGCGGCCACGTCACACAGTCTGCGCTGGTGCCACGTGCGACGTTGCCACATCGCCGCGCTACAGGAGGGGTCCCCGCATGGCGGCGCATAACGGGGACCCCGGTATGTTTTTACGCTGCTTGGAGGGGATGGCCGCCAACCATCGCCGCCTATGACGCCGTTTGACGGCGACCACCCCCTCGGGAGTACATAATCCAGGACCGTTAGGGCATCGTTGGGTCGCCGCAAGCCGCCGCTGATCCCCGCAGGTTGTTATGGTGACGCCGCCTGATGCAGACCTCATTTATGGTGCCGTGTGCCGCCGCACTGACGCCTACCGTTTCCCGTCAAGCGTCGTCAGCGCCGCCAAGCGCCGTCACACGCTATCAGCCTCCAGTCCCCTTCCCGTCCCATTTTTTTTACCTCACTCCACGCCGACTTGATTTCAAATGTTACGCTTGTAGAACTTTTGAGGGGGTATGTGAAGACCAATCCCGACCTGTTTGTTAGGTTGGCGACGGCCCATGATGCACGGCGACGTAGACAAAGACTGTTCACGACCCTTAGGTCGCGGACAGTCTTGGCCTAAAATCGGCTAGGTGTGACGGGTGCTTAAGGGTAAACTTATGTATATAAGTTTACCCTTTGAACCTCGAGAGTAAGGGTAAGTTTCTCCACAAGGGTATATATTCATCCAAATATCACCTTGAGACATAAATTTACCCTTAGCTCTATAAATTTACCCTTTTTCTACCCAACATTTTTAACAGTGTATAGCCCACTCATAATATTTCGTGGGCCCCCTATGTTTTTCTTTATGCAGTTATAATCATCTGTGTTTATATATTTTGTTTAAATTGCTTTTCAATATATATAATATATAGTTTTGTAATTTATGTGTAGAAAATTATATTCATAAGATCGTTTCCAGATACAGTATATACTTCCATAGTTCACCTATTTCAAATTATAATTAGAAATAGGTGAAGTCCACGGATATTTATGGTTGGGTTAGAGACAATGTTATCCGAGTATGCTACACGTATATTTAACGAAATTGCATATAATCGTCTATATCATGAATATGATTGAGAAAGCAAGAATAATATTACATAGGAAAGTATTTACCACCTTCTTTACATTTTATACCGCTAAGATCCCATGATAAGTGCATTTACTGTAATCAGGATATACTGTATATTACGGAAACTAATGAAATATGTCGGAATTAGGCAATTCTTCAAAACCATCTCTGTGACTAGTCTTGTATTAACAAAGTTTTTTTCTTGACGCTGCCATTATATATATATATATATTGCTATGTGAGAGAGAGAGAGAGAGAGAGAGAGAGAGAGAGAGAGAGAGAGAGAGAGAGAGAGAGAGAGAGAGAGAGAGAGAGAGAGAGAGATGGCGGAGGAAGTCATATAAAAACATATCAGGAATAATAAATTATATTAACAATTCAGAATATTAGAGCATTAGAAGTAAACTCTATATTTTAGGCAAGCTAATCGAAAAACAAGTTGTCACAGAAATGCAGACAAACTCACATACAAGCAAGTAGACATAATTCCTGCGAATGTCTTCATAAAAATATTTGCAAACAAAATGACAATGGTTTAATAGGAAATTAAAGATGAGCACGAAAGAAAGGCAAGGCAGTTAACCCTTCCAGCCCGGGTGTCATTTCCTAAGGACACCAAAAAAAATGGCCGGTACCCGGGTGTCATTTTAAAATCCTTGTGCTTGAAAGCGTGCTTCAAAATTCGCGCGGCCAATTTTTGCATTGTAGGAGCGACCGCAGCGCCACCAAGCCTCAACTACTAGTGTTATCAGTACGTACGTGGCCACCATAGCGAGTAATACTGAAAAAAAAAAATCCGACGTGTCCGATTCGCTGCAATCTCCCGCGGGCCCCAGTGCTACCCCGCTCGCAACTTCAACGCCTGTTGCAACCGAGAAGAAAGCTCAACGAAAGAAAGTTAAGCGTTTGTTGAGTGATAGCGCTATACACCGACAACTTTTTGATAGTGAAGAGAGCAGTGGCGAAAGCTTGGTGGACAAGGTACAATTGATAAGTGCAAGTGAAGATGACGATTTCGTGGGCTTTGGAGACGACGATAATGTAGATTCATTTGAGGGTGGAGACAGTTGTGATGATCCTGATGTTGAATTGTTTCAGGAAGGTGCCATTGAGCTTCCGAGTGTGCTAGAACCTAGGCCTACCCCCTCGCCATCTTTGCTAGGTCAGCCTAGGCCTAGCCCTAGCCCTAGTCCAGCACCTTCCCCTTTGCCTGACCGTACACCCTTGAAAGTGGGCAAATATTTCTACAAACAATCGTTGGTGAAAAGTGCAGCTAAAAAAGCACGCAGGGCAGCCGCAGAAAATCATAGGGAAGCTGAAGACAGTGATAATGACGCCGACCCTGGCCTAGCAACCACCCGCATTCCATTGTCCCGACGCCTTGACCCGGGACGCCGCGTGGGTCACCCACAGCCCTCGGCTTCATCTCTCCTTCAGGATGACCAAAGGGCCTCTTCAAGTGGTATTGGTGATGTGCCACAGCCCTCAACACACCGCAGAGCATTATTTGCTGCGGAGAAGCCCTCGGCTCGCCGCAAAAGGAGCCCAACTCCCGAGGCCGAGGCTCCCATTGTTGAAGCTCCCGCAGCTTCCCGCGCCCCACACCGCCGACGCCCGGTCACTTCTTCACCAGAATTGTCTCCTGAAAAGGATGCTGACGACCCCAACATTGCCCCAGATGACCTGACGTCGCCTGAGGAGGAAGAGGAAGAGGAACAGGAACAGGAAGAGGAAGAGGAAGTCCCGACAAGACGAGCGAGAGGGCGAGGTCGTGGACGTGGTCAATCTGCCGACGCCGCTGCCCCTGGGCATGGGCGTGGGCGTGCAGGGCGTCCGCGTGGCCAAGGGCGTGTGCCAGGTCGTCCAGGGCGTGTGCCTGCTGCACCTGCACGTCCTCGAGCATCAGCATCCAACCTGTTTGTGTGGACAGATGGGGCTGATTTTGAGCCAGATTGTCCTGCCTTTGACGAGGTACAGATGGGTTCTGGGGTGTCACCAGCATATCCCTGTGGCCCAGATGCTACCCCCAGTGAACTTTTCTGTGGCTTCTATGACAATGAAGTCATGGAATACCTCGTCAAAGAGACAAATCACCACCATGCTATCTGTGCCAACTTTCTTGGGAGGAAGACCAGTGCCAAGATGGTGGCATGGAGAGCTGTCACTGTGGCAGAACTATATGTGTTCTTGGCACTCACAATGCTGATGATACATATAAGGAAGCACGTTCTGGCCGACTACTGGATCACTGGCGACATCATAACGACTCCAGCATTTGGCAAATACATGTCCAGGGACAGGTACTTCGACATCCTCTCCTATCTCCTCCTGACAAACAACATGGCAGTCCACCTTCCCGACTCATTATGGAAGATCAGGAAGCTGTATGACATGATACGTCATCGGTTCACCACATACCTGATTCCTTTCCAGAAGATGTGCCTCGACGAGTCTCTGGTCCTGTTCCGTGGTAGGCCGCACTTCCGACAGTATATCCCGTCCAAGAGACACCGCTTCGGCATCAAGCTCTTCGTCCTCTGCGACTGTTTGACGGGGTATGTGCTGGACTTTATAGTCTACAGCGGCAAGGCTGGAGAAATTGAGACTGACCCCCTCATTGGTTTTGGTGGCACTGTAGTGAAGAAGATGATGGAGTGGCACTTCAATCAAAACCACATCCTCTACACAGATAATTATTACACGTCGCCTCTCCTGACCAAGTACCTCCATGACCGCAAGACCGGAACTGTCGGCACAGTCAAGGGCAAGAGGAAGGGCATGCCAGGCTACCCAACCAAGACGAAGAAGGCGGACATCTTCCACAAGAAGAGTGGCCCCATCCTCTCCATCCACTGGCATGACCAGCGCAAGGTCAACCTCCTCACCACATGCCACAAGGCCAAGATGGTCGCCACAAGGAAGGTGGACCGAAGAACCAAGAACCCTGTCCAGAAACCAGCTGCTGTCCTGGATTATAACCTCAACATGCGCCTCGTTGACAAGTCCGACATGCAGATGGGCTTCATCGACTGCCTGCGAACATCTTGCAGGTGGTACAAGAAGTTTATCGTGCATACGGTAGATATGTCGATCCTCAATGCCTACAACATCTACCGTCTGAGGACTCCAGAAGCCAAGAAGTACAAGTCCCTGCGGAAGTTCCACAAGCAGGTGCTACTTGAGCTCCTGGCTAAACATGCGGCTACACCAGGGAGGCCACTACATGGACCAGGCCAGCTGGACAGAACGGGGTGTGCTGAATTTTTCAGGAAGCACCAGCTCAACGCCCTTCCTTTCAAAGTACCAGGTAGTAATGTTAGGAGTCAGAAGAGGTGCCATGTGTGCAGTCACACAACTCGCAGATCCCGCAAACCCACAAAAACCACTTGGGAATGCCTCGAGTGTCAAGTTGGACTGTGTGCTGGCACGTGCTTCAACGACTTCCACACTCTAACAAACTTTTGAAGTGGAAGTGACAACAGTGAAAGTGACACTCAAATGTAGGCTAAGAATAATAATATAACTAAGTATAAGTGAAAAGGACACATAAGTAATAATAAGTGCCTTCAATAACAATATGAACAAGTGAAAGTGACACTAAAATATATATTTCTAACAATAAATAAGTGAAAATGACAATAAGCCTAGGCCAGTCAAAGTGGCAGTATAATAATAATAAAACTAAGTATAAGTGAAAGATACACACACAAGTAATAATAATTGCCTTCATAACAATATGAATAAGTGACAGTGACACTATATATATTATTAGCTTACCTAACAATACACAAAAGGGGAAATGACACTACCAATTATCAAAGTCCAGTGAAAGTGACACTAATAATCATAATAATAATAATAAAACGAAGTAATAAGTGACAGACACAAATAAGTTCATATAAATAACTTTATTGAGTGAAAATTAAATAATAACTATAATAAATGACAGAATAACCAATAAAACACTATCAAATTGGTTCCCGGCATAATTGCGGGTGGAGCGACGAGTGCAACTGGGCGTCGTAGCCGGGTCCGCGGTTGAGTGTTCGGACGCGCCAAGGTAAATACGCGGCAAAAGTTACCTCCACTTCCATCACCATCACTCCGGAACCAGTTGAGCTAGAGAGCTCTACTCAACGCCATTCTACGCAGCAAGGTAAGGCGCTCATTTCTATATATGTTTGATTAATGTAGGTAATATATTAAGCGACATTAACGTTAGTTTACTTTTGTTGATATTCGGCCAGATCGCCCGGATACGAGCTCCGTCCTTTGGAGAGCCTGCCCGGGCCAGGAGGGTTAAAGTGGACATTTTGAGACTCTCGATTCTTAGTACAAATATCCACGAGAGACACAAGGAAAATATTGTGACTAAAATGCTATTTACAAAATTGTACTTGATAAAGCGTGAAAGCGCTCTCTTCCCCGGCACAATCTATATCCCAAGGAAAATGAAAACAAAAAATATAGGGAAAATTTACCATTGGATTTTTTCAGTACAATGCTTTGTTGTCTTGCTTGCCTGAGTCCAAGGGGTGTTTGCATGCATGAATGGGCCAGAAAATCACCCGCTTGATTTAGTTAGAGGGTCCACTGGGACACCTTTTTAGCGAGGGTAGACATCCCGAAACCCGGCAGTTATCGTGTTATTCGGGGTTTTCGCTGAATTTAATGAAATCAAAATAACTAAATTTTTTACGTGTGACGGTTACATAAATTGCAATAACTCGGCAATGAAATGGTCTACAGAGCTCTTTCACCACTCTAAATAAAGCTTAAAGAATTATCTATTCAATGGATACAAACACAATAAGATTGGTCAATACCCAAGGTCACAAGAGGTCAAAGTATGACCTTTTCTGATGAGGAACTAAAATTTATGACTTTTCAAAATTAAATATTTGTGAAAAAATAGGTAAATAGATTGAACGTTAGTGCTTTTATATTCTGGTTAGGTACACCATAGGCAAGTTTTTGAAATTAGTTGGAAAAGTTGATTACGTATTTTAACCCCTGTGTAGCAATCAATAAAAGGTATATATACCGTATCAACGTACTGAAGCATAACAGATATATGTGCCGTAATTTGTATTCTTTAGGATTGCAATAGGAATGCAAAAATGAGTTAATCCAGTATATTTTATGTTCTCTGTTCATGTATTATTCATTTAAAATTTTGGGAAAACTAATTTTTGTTTTGTTGTTTTCAGTGAAGAATGTCTGGCTTACCAAAGACAAGATTAAGGGCATCACAGTCACCATCCTCAAGTGGTTCTTGCGATCCCAAGAAATGCATAATCTGCCAAAAGTATGATGATAAATGTGAAACGACCAGCACAGAGAATGGCAGGGCACGTATCATTGAAGCAGCGGAAGTGAGAAAGGACGTAGTTTTTGAAAGACTGAAGCAAGTGGACAAAGGCAAATTCTTATACCATGTTACTAACGAATGTTATAAACAGTATACACTCAAGAAAACACTGGATAAACTCAAGCAGTTAACCGAAGTCTCCACGGATATTGCTGCTTATTTCCCAGAGGATACTTCATCCTCTAAAAGGAGTAGACGGTCTATGGTGGATTCTCGAGACCCCGCATCTCTGCCAGCTAATATTAACAAGTTTTTAAAGCAATGTGTCATTTGTGGAAATCCAAAACACAACAACGTATACGATAAATGGAGGATTTCTGAAAAAGGACGGGCTGAATCATTCCTAAAGGCAGCCATGATACTTCAGGATGATGTGTTTACCCGAACTTCCGACTTGCAAGATGCGAATGCCGTATTTGGAGCGGATCTTTACTGTCACAGCCAGTGTATTCGTAACTACATCAGGAAAGGAGAGAAAGTAGCAACTGAATCATCGTCTATGCCAACTGGCCAGCAGAAGTTTGATATCTTTGCAAATTTTATGAAAGATTTAGAACCAGGGTTGAACTCGGGGAGATGCTATAACCTGACTTATATTTCCAAGTGCTGTAATGAAGCGCGGAGTAATGATCAAACTCGTTTTACGTACACAAACAGGGATGTGAAAATGTACCTAATCCACCTGTTTGGGGGGGATGTCTCATTTTTTGTCCCAACCGGTTAAAAAAAAAACACCATTGTTTTCAAGCCAGGTGCAGCTGAGACTGAGCCAGAGAGAAGTGAAAGGTCGTTAGATAGGGAAACAGTAAGAAAGTGTGGTACCATGTTGAGAGATTGCATCCTCAACGAAGACTTTGAGATGAATGACAGGTTCTGTGATGCCAATGAACTTGAGAAAGCATATTCTGACATGATAATTCCCAGTGACGTTGCAGACTTTTTTTCAGCTCTTTTTGATGTTGATATTTTACACAGTGACAATATTGTAGATGGTGAGCCAGAAATTTATGAGGAGAGTGACACTAGATCTTCCAAGATAAAAAAAAGTACTATCTGTGTATCAAGTCATATTTTACATTGTAAATAATGGTAAAAAGCGAACCCCTTTGCACATGTTGAACTCTGAAGCTATTTATAATGTGTGTAGGTCAAAAACGCTTATTTCTAGTCTTAATATGTTTGGACTGGCAATTAGTTATGACGAGCTACTCCGCTATCATTCTGATATGGCATCATTTGTTACAGAAGCAAGTCAGGGTCAGGTCCCACTTCCTAGTCATTTAAACACATCAAGCTTCACGTTGGGGGCCTTTGATAATTTTGATCATGAGGAAGCAACACTATCTGGCATAGGAGGAAGTCACTGTTATGATTCTTATGCAGGACAAACTTCAAGGAGTGACTCTGAATAGTAAGCCTAAGATATCGGAGACTGGTGTCACCCACAGAGAGAGACAATTCACACAAGAGTTAGGTTGCCAGACTTTGTTTCCTTACACGAAAACTGCTAAAAAGCCAAGCCTTCCAACAATCTACGAAGTTCCGGAAGAACTGTACAAAATAGACAAATCACATGCAAAAAGTGTCAGCAGGAAGGACGTAGCTTGGACTGTAAGTAGAATGGATCTATCATGTATGACGGAAGGTGTTAAAGAAACAACTATGGACCAAACAATGCCCTCTTGGAGTGCCTTTAACTCTCTTATTACTGATGAGAATGTGTGTCAGAAGGATGTAGGTTTCCTACCAGTCCTTCCCCACCCTGTTACGGAATATGGCACAGTTTACACAGCATTAAAAAACTTCCAGAATATTTTGAGTCAACTAGACCAACCACACTTGCCCGTGGTATGTGATGAGAGGGTGTATCACATTGCCCGTGAAATCACCATGAGCAAACCATTTGAATTTAATAACTTGGTGTTATGTCTGGGCTCTTTTCATATGATTAAGGTAGTCATGGGTGCGATAGGAAAGCTCATTAATGGCAGTGGAGCAGAAACTATATTGGTAGAGTCTAAAGCATTTGGCCAAAATGTGGTAAGATCAGTTCTTGATGGATCACATTATACGAGGTCGTTGAAGGGTTTGTTCATGCTCTCTGAGTGTATAGAAAGGATGCAGTGGGCGGAGTTCTTCAAAGTGGAAGGAATTGAGAGGTACAGGGATGAGGTTGAGCATCTGAGACTGTTGAAAAACTCTGTAGCAGAAAAGAAGAGGGAGGAAAGCAAGGTTCATTTGGAGGCATTTATGTCAGACTCAGAAGTCATGGTCGAAGACTTCAATAAATTTAGATGTCAGAGAAGTGCAGCGTCAGAGACTTTTACATTCTGGGACCACTTCGTCAGAATGGTGGCTGTTCTAAAGGACTTGGTTAGGGCAGACCGTAAGGGAGACTGGAAACTCCATCTCCAAAGTGTTCAATCTGTGCTGCCGCTATTTGCTGGATGTGATAGGGTCAACTATTTTAGATGGGCTTCATTTTACCTAGAAGATATGAGAAAGCTACCAGAATATGTGTACAAGAGTTTCCTGGCAGGCAAGTTCGTGGTGAAGTGGACAGATGGACCATTCAGTGCTGTAGGGGCAGACATGTGTTTTGAGCAGACGATAAATCGATCCCAGAAGAGTGCTGGGGGTATCATCGGTAGCACCAAAAAGAAGCAATTCGTTGCTCAGTGGGAGATCATTTACCATGAAATGTTAGCTGTTGTCAATTTCCAACGTCAGGTCAGTGGAGTCGTCACACCTAGCACAGAACTTTTAGTAAACCACGAGTTCAACTTATCAGCAACAAGGTCATCTGAGACATTGATTCAGGATATGATTGAGTATGTAAAAGAACATGACAACCCCATGACGTTACCGTGTGCAGGAGACAAAGACAAGCTTCACAACATCCTCACACAGGAAATCATGACAAAGGAAATCCGTGACAATCTGCTCGAATTTGATGAAAGATCTAGGAAGAAGTATGAAACATTCCGAAATGAAAGAATCGTAATGAAACACAGATGCATCTTTGATACCATTCACAGGACGAACCTTAAGACATTCAAATCCATGAAGGGAGACCAAAGTACCTATAAGTCTACAAGCAAAGAGACCAAGAAGCAAATGGCAGAAACCCAGATCTATGACATTGCTCGTGTCCGAGGATATGACATGAAACATTTGCTGGGGTTTGACCTGATTGACAGCAGTTACCTCTTTGATAAGAATGGACTAATGACCAAACCAAACAAAAGTGAACTGTGCACTGAGTTAGAAAAAACACCTTTAAAAAGCAGACTATATACCACCATCTAAATGGAAGCCAGCAAATACAGTGACTATCATTGATGTAATGGCAGGCCTTCGTCGTATGCGGGTATCCCAGATGAACACCTTTGGTGAACTCTGCGATAAGTTCTTGGAGGTGTCATATGGACTTGGCAGCAACTCTAAACGTGTCGACTTCGTCTTTGACACATACATTGAGGGTTCAGTGAAGGACAGCGAAAGAACTAGGTGTGGTTGCAGCCCTATTGATTTATATGGGATAGGTACAGGAACGCAATTGCCAGTCACAATGGATGCATTCTGGGCCTCATCTGCAAACAAATCCAAGCTACAGAAACTCATTCGAAAACGCATCTTAACCAAGCCAAAACCGATGACAGATACAGTTGTTAGCTCGATTGGACTTCCACCTGAAATTGAACCATGCCTGGCTATTTTGAATGGAAAAGAGACACCATTACCTGATCTAGACACAACGATTGAAGAGGCCGACGTCAGAATTATCCCACATGCTCGTCATGCAGTTGAGAATGGGACTAAAAGAGTGGTTATTATATCAAGTGATACTGATGTAGTAATATTGGCCCTACACTACTGGTCGCTTCTGAAGGCACATGGCCTACGAGAGATGTGGATTCGTGCTGGTGTTGGTAATACCACAAGATACATACCCCTTCATGTTCTAGGCGATAACTTGGGATCAGATACTTGCAAAATCTTAGTTGCCCTGCACCATCTCACTGGTTGTGATTCCACAAGTAAATTTGGTACAAAGGCTGCTGCACTGAAGGCAGATCCGGTGCATTTTCTGATTGATTTTGGAAAGGAATTGAACTGTATTAACTTCATCTTGGTGGAAGAGTTCCTTGTGAATGTGTACAAATCAGGAACCTCATGCAGAACAATGGATGAATTACGGTACTACCTCTACCACCACAGCAAAAATACCATTTTGGAACTGCCTCCCACCAGCCGATCAGTCAAAGGTCATGTCCTCAGGGCATTCTTTGGGACATATCTACAGCTACACTGCCTAAGCAATCCTCAACTGGATCCCAGAAACTTTGGTTTCATTGAAGAAGATGGCATTCTTCAACCGACCATCTTCAAGTCTTGCTACCGGATGACTTTGCAATGCCCTGTAAATGTATCTCCTGCTCTACTAAACGCTGTGTCTGCAGACAACTAGATATGAAATGCTGCCCTTACTGCAAATGTCAGGTGAAAGGATGTCAAAACCTAGGCCATTAATGTGACACATCACAGAATACATTTCCAACTGTATCCCCGGCTCACCCCTCTCCCCAAAAGTAGGTCATTCATTAATGTGACAAAAAATAATTGAAATCTGCTTTGAAGATATATATGCAATGTGTGATACTGTGATACAGAGTGTTTTGATAGAACTTTAGCTGACTCAGTAGTACCATAATTATATAACCAATACAGAGCTATTATTGGAATATCATTCGCAAACTTCATATTATTGTACTGGATGCCAAGGGGTTAAAATACGTAATCAACTTTTCCAACTAATTTCAAAAACTTGCCTATGGTGTACCTAACCAGAATATAAAAGCATTAAACGTTCAATCCATTTACCTATTTTTCACAAATATTTAAATTTGAAAAGTCATAAATTTTAGTTCCTCATCAGAAAAGGTCATACTTTGACCTCTTGTGA
This sequence comes from Paralithodes platypus, assembly GCA_032716605.1. NCBI lineage: Eukaryota > Metazoa > Arthropoda > Malacostraca > Decapoda > Lithodidae > Paralithodes > Paralithodes platypus. The sequence continues at coordinate 44,924,594 of CM064483.1, read as the reverse complement.
CCTTGGGTATTGACCAATCTTATTGTGTTTGTATCCATTGAATAGATAATTCTTTAAGCTTTATTTTGAGTGATGAAAGAGCTCTGTAGACCATTTCATTGCCGAGTTATTACAATTTATGTAACCGTCACACGTAAAAAAAGGAGTTATTTTGATTTAATTAAATTCAGCGAAAATCCCGAATAACACGATAACTGCCGGGTTTCGGGATGTCTACCCTCGCTAAAAAGGTGTCCCAGTGGACCCTCTAACTAAATCAAGCGGGTGATTTTCTGGCCCTTTCATGCATGCAAACACCCCTTGGCTCCTGGCCAATAGCATGTGATAGAGCTTTCCATTTGCTGATGATCTCCGCAGTTTGGGCCTAACTAATGCTTATCGGCTTCTCACTTCTCCCACAGCACAGAGGTTAAAGTAGAATAATACGATTTTAATTTAATTTTTTTTTATTGAAGGCTGCCTGTCGGTACAGTATTTTGTTTTTATTTGATAAACAAATATGTCATTTACTACACTAGGCTACAGTATTTAGAGTGTAGTGCAAAATGACAATAAAGGAGATGCAGTACTGGTACTGTGCATGTTTCTAAGAAATATCAGTTGATTTTAATATACCGGTACTGCTATAAAACATAATAAAATACAATTACACTTGTTTCATACTGGTAAAGTGACCTGACAGGCCACCAAAACAGTGCTTAATTATTTTACCACATTTAAAATAAAGATATGTCGTAACTTCTCCATAAGTAAAGACAATTAAATAGTGTGGAACTATTCCAGACTGACGTAGTGTGTGATCTACAAACCACACATTCCTTGCTGATGCACATGTTTCTTTGTTAACAGAATAAACTCCGCGAAGTAAAAGCACAAATGCTGGTGTTTAAAGCGAAATATGCAAAATGTCAGTGACTATAAAGTCAATGTGTTAAGTGTTCCTATAGACGGGTGTGGGTACACCCAGATACCACATACACACTCACACATACACACACACACACACCTACACTGAAGAATGTCCCATATACTATAATTCCCCCCAGCTGTCTCTCCTTATTTTATATTCTTCTTTTGTTCTCTACCGAGGATTACCTCCCATTGTAGTAGGCTTTACCTGACCCTACCTGTACGGACCCGTAGGCCATTTCGCCTTAACCCTTTTCAAACTCCTCATTTGATCTCTTCCGACGTTTGACATTCCATTCTAATTGGCTTTACCTGACCTACAGTCCGTTGCCCCATTAACCCTTTTCCAATTCCCTCATTTAATCTCTCCCAAGGATTTAACTCCCATTATTAGCCTCACCTGACCCTACCAGAACTGTTTTTGTATGTATGTATGTTTGTTGCATACGTGAGCGTTTATGAATACGGGCATGTGCACACTTACTGCATGTTCTTATGTTCTTATATATGTATGTATATGTATGCGTATTTATGTGTGTACGTATGCGTATATATGTATGTTCTGTATATATATGAGTAAAATAAATGTGTACTGTATATGCACTGTAAATCACTTACTCTCATGGTTAATTTATGATAATTTATATTTGCACTAACATAATTATTGTATTAATTTCTTGTTTTAATGTAAAGTATATTATACTCACCCATTGTAAACTGAGCTTACCATTTTCATATCTGTACATCTCATGTTCATCCACTAATTGTAAAATGTGTATTTTCAGCTCATGAGGCTGCCATTCTTTAATAAACCGTTTATTATTAATATTATTATTATTATATACAGAGACAGCGACAGCCCGCTAGCAGGGATGCCCTCATCTGTCGCCTAGCAAGGTGTGCTGGCACACATGACACCATATCATAGTGAGCCGGGAATGACAGTATCCCTAAATTTGACCCCGTCTTTACTAGGTTAAATTATATATTAAGCTAAAATATACACTATACTACAACGATCATGAATTATAGAAGCAGAAATCAATCCGCTAAAAATGAAAAACCCTGCCCAGGTTTTTTAAATTATAAAACCCAGCCCGGGTGGGTAAGTTGGTAGCTCCCCGGGTATCTACCGGCGAAAACCCTGGTTGTGTCTGCATAATTTTGGGTCAGTATTGCCATTACCACTCAATTCCACATGCAATCTGGAAGACTCATCGTCGGCATCTCGCTATGTAAACAAATGAAGCCGCCTTATGGCATTTGCGAGTTTTATGAAAATGCTAAACATTGATTGTACGTTGATTTAAGACTCAATTACTAATAGAAAATTCAACTCCAACTTTTAAAATCTCGTATATTTTTATATTTATTTGTATACTTTATTTATTTATATATTTATATATAGTTTTTGCAGTAATTTTCACACGTGTCCTACCAGTAGCGATGGAGTTTAGCGGACTATGTATTCTTTCTATTTCTTCAATGGGAATTAGAGTGTGCGAACCCTTTGAGGATCGTGACATGTTTTGAAAAAAAATTCTGGATATCATTAGACAATTCTATACAGCTTAGGAATGATCTGTGGGATTTATAAGGGTAAAGACAATCTCCAATAACCTTCTGACTTCCATATACCCATAAATCCTAATCTGAATAATATATTCTAATAATGGCCAGAAAACAGAAAAGAAATGCGTCATCTGATCTTATAAGGGCTAAATCACTCGAGTAATGAGCCATCCACTTGGTCATTATTTACCATCATCACAAGACTTATTATCCCCTGCCATCACCTCGCCTTCTATTGCCAGATGCACGACACATTTACTTTCACAGATGTATGCTTCATACCTTCAACTCCATTGTCTTACCTGGCGACGTTGCCTATATTTTTCCAAGGGTAGCCTCATTCACCAATGTATAAGATTAGATGTACATGTAATCCTACCACAACAACACAATGAGAGGGGGGGGGGGGTGAGTGAGAGTTTATTATGCGTGCGTGTGTGTGTGTGTCATACTATGGTGATATTGGCATGCAAATCTTCTGTTAAAGATTTTAAAGTACAAAGAGGATACAGAAACTAGAGTTTGCTGTTCGCTGACTGGAAGAATAGGATAGATAGTAGTACAAACTGCAACAGGCCTATTGGTCCTTACGAGGCAGTTTGGTTATCTAAGCTACTAATCTACTGACTACGAGGACGAGAAAAGTATAGCAATGAAGAAGGCTTCTTCCTACCCACCACTTCCTCCAGCTAATGCGGGCATGGACACAGTTGGTAAAAATACCATGTAGTAGGGAAAAACTGACATGGAATTTCGAATAGGACATGGACAAAATTAAATTGATTTGTAATCTAAGCTAACTCTATTTCTACAATTCTGAAAGGGAACAGGTGTATGAATATCAATATACATTGTGGTATGCATTATCACTTCATGATGCGTTGTTTTGTTAATTGGCGGTTATTTGCCAAGTGTTTGTCCAGATGGTTCTTGAATGTTTCGACAGTATTACAGTTCACGATGTTCGAGGGTAGTTTGTTCCAATTATTCACAACATGGTTGAAGAAGAAATGTTTCGCCTCATGTGAATGAAAAAGCTTGTCTATAATGTTATAACCATTCTTTCTCGTGTAGTTTGCTTGATTGCTCATGAAGAATTCGCTTACATTTAGGTTGCTGAAACTCTTGAAGATTTTGAATACCTCTATTAGGTCACCTCTCAGTCAGTGCTTTGTTTGGCTAAACAAATTTAGCTCCCTTAAACGCTCTTCTTACAGTTTATTACACAATCTAGGTATCATTTTAGTGACTCTGCGTTGCACCTTTTCAAGTTTATGTATGTCCTTACTGTAGTACCTTTCTAGCCTCTCTGGGCTTAACACTAATAAGGCGTACGGTCCGGACGGTGTTCCTCCTGTTGTTCTCAAAAACTGTGCTTCCGTGCTGACTCCCTGCATAGGCAAACTCTTTCGTCTCTGTCTATCCTCTAACGTCTTCCCTTCATGCTGGAAGTTTGCTCACATTCAACCTGTCCCAAAGAAGGGTGACCGCTCTCAACCCTCCAACTATCGTCCAATTGCTCTTATCTCTTGTCTTTCTAAAGTTTTTGAAACTATTCTTGCTTCCAAATTTCTTAAGCATTTCTCTTCTCATAATCTGCTCTCAGATCGCCAGTATGGCTTCCTTAAGGGTCGCTCTACTGGTGATCTTCTTTCATATCTTACTAACTCTTGGTCATCCTCCTTTCGGGACTTCGGTGAGACTTTTTCCATTGCACTAGACATATCGAAAGCCTTCGATAGAGTCTGGCATAAATCTTTAATTTCTAAACTACCCTCCTTCGGTTTCTATCCCTCCATCTGTGCCTTTGTCTCTAATTTCCTTTCCGGCCGTTCCATAGCTGCGGTTGTGGACGGCCATTGTTCACTTCCTCACCCTATAAACTCCGGTGTTCCTCAGGGCTCTGTCCTATCTCCTATTCTCTTTCTAATTTTTATAAATGATCTCCTTAACTGTACCTTAATTCCCATCCATTCATACGCAGACGACTCAACCTTACACTACTCCATTAGTTTTTCAGAACGCCCCAGCCAGCAATCCCTCAACGACAAACGTAATGAAGCCATAGAACTCTTAAATTCTGATCTAAATACTATTTCCAATTGGGGCAGAGAAAACCTTGTTAACTTTAATGCTTCCAAAACCCAATTTCTCCATCTATCTACCCGTCAGGATCTCCCAGCGGACTATCCCTTATTCTTCAACAATACAAAAATCAACCCTTCATCTTCTCTCAATATTCTTGGTGTCTCTTTTCCTTCTGCTCTCATTTGGAAGGACCATATTACCAGTCTTGCTAAGGCAGCCTCCCAGAAGCTGGGTGTGCTCAACCGCCTTAGGGGGTTCTTTTCCCCTGCACAGCTTCTTGCTCTGTACAGGGGCATAGTGCGCCCTTGTATTGAGTATTGTTCACATGTGTGGGGAGGTTCCTCTCACACCGCTCTCCTAGACAAAGTTGAAAGGAAGGCCTTTCGTATCATTAACTCCCGTCCACTCACCAACTCTCTGCAATCTCTCTCTCTCCGCCGCAATGTTGCATCTCTCTCGCTATTCTATCGCTACTATAATAATCAGTGTTCCTCAGAGCTATCCCAGTGCATACCACCTCCTTTACGTAGGGCACGTGGTACCCGTCTTGCAACTCAATCCCACCCCTACTCTGTGCAACTCTCCAACCCAAGAGTGAAACGTTACTCTCAAACTTTCTTCTACTCAACAGCTGAGCTCTGGAACTCTCTCCCAGAATCAGTCTTTCCCTCTTCCTATGACTTAAATTGCTTCAAACTCCGTGTGTCCAGGCATTTTGGCTCGAACGTCCCTTGATTTTGGTCCTGTCACTCTTTCAACTATGGGGGAGGCACTCGCTATAGGCAGTTATGCCTTTTGCCTCCCTCAATCATATAGAAAAAAAAAAAAAAAAAAAGTACGGTGACCAAAATTGCACCCAGTATTCGAGATGGGGTCGCACCAATGAGTTGAATAGAGTAAATATGATTTTTTCTAATTTGAATTAAAATGTTCGGCCAATGAAACCCACCAATTTATTAACAGTTTTTATTACCTCTGTACACCGTTTACTCTGCTTCAGGTCACTTGAAATTATCACTCCCAGAACCTTTTCTTTATCCGTATTTGATAGTTGAATGTTGTTCGTTGAACAGTCTTTTTTAGCGTTGTTACTACCAATGCGTAATACTTTGCATTTCTCTATGTTGAACTTCATTTGCCATTCTTCTACCCAGTTAACTAAAGTGTCTAGGTCACCTTGCAGTTTTTGCCAATGCACGGTTGAGGTTACTTTATTTATCATTTTTGTATCGTCAGTAAATTTCAAAATATTGCACTATTGCTTCGTCTATGTCGTTTATGTAAATTAAAAAAAAATAGGACCCAATTCCAAAACCTGGGGAATGCCATTGTTTACTTTACACCAATCGGATTATTTACCATTTATTACAACTCGCTGTTTGCGATCTGAGAGCCAATTTTCGATCCATTTCAGAGTGTTTCCTGTTATGTCATTAGCATTATTTTATCAACTAGTCTCTTATGGGCTACGGTATCGAAAGCTTTCTGAAGGTCGAGATATATTACATCAACTGATCTATCCTCATCATATAATTTGTAAACTTCATTGAAGAAATTGAGTAAGTTTGTCAAGCATGAACGTTTATTTCTAAAACCATGCTGTGAATCTTTTATTATTATATTTTCCTTCCAAATCATTTTATGTTTTGTCCCTTATCATAGTTTCCATTAATTTGCAAATTACTGATGTTAAGCTACTTCGTCGATAATTGTCTGGAAATGACTTATTTCCTTTTTTTAATATGGGCGTCACGTTAGAAAATTTCCGTTGGTTTGGAACTTTTCCAACATTTAATTATTTGTTGAACAGAGTTGAGAGTGAGTTTCATAATTAGTGTTTTGCTTCTTATAGGATTCTTGGGGATATTTTTGATCAGGGCCTGAGTTTTATTCACTTTCAAATTGTAGACTGAGAGCAGAATATCGGTTTCATAAATCGTAAGTTTTCGAGCTCAGTGCCATTTGTTTGATTCGTAGGGGTAGGTAATTTACCGGTATTATCCTTCGATGTGAAGACTGATGCAAAATAGTTGTTTAGTGTATTCGCCATTTGTACTTCGTTATCAGTATAAAATCCATTTTCCGCAACAAGTGGGCTTATTTTTGTAGTTACCGTTTTTCTGTTTTGTATATAGCTGTACATTTATTTTGGATTGGACTTGGTGGAACTGGCAATATGGAGTTCCAGATTTTTCTTACTTCGTTTGATGAGATTTTTGGTTATTCGATGAGATTTTTGGTTATTCGTCGCAATCTATCGTGTTCTAATTTATCGCTATTGTTCTGAGTTGCCTTGTATTTTTGGTATGCCTGCTTTATGACTAAGAGGCTGTTTTTGATAACGTTGTTCCACCATTTTGGCTTATATTTACCTATTCGGCGCCGCGCCGGTTTCGTCGAGGGACGTATGTATTTATGGCATCGTGTAGGTTATTAGATAATAAATCCCATAATCGATTTACATCATGAGTTTCGGTCATTTCACTCCAATCAATATTAGCAATTTGCCGTCTAAGTTTGTTGAAGTTGGCCCTTTGATAATCTGCTACTGTTTCAGTGCTCTCGTTTTCCATGTTTATATTTACTTTTATGTTAAAAGACACTAATTTGCATATCATCTGAGCAAACAAGAGGCAAAAGTTACTCAGTCACTTGATTTGATGTTACTTACGTGCGTAGATTACTTTTTGAAAAAACTTTGTTCACTTTTCTATCACATCAATGTCCTGCCATTTCCCTCTCTCTTCTCACTCGTGATTTTTTACCCAAATTATAAAAGTTGCTCCCCAGTCTGCTCTGAATTCCTAATTTACTCAGAAAATATGAATGCTTAACGCAAAGTTCAGTAAACATGAAAGAAACAATGTAAAAGTTATCAGATACATTATCGAGATGAAGTTCGGCAAGACAAAATCCACAGTTTTCTTTGCAAGCCGTTGAATAATGGGGGAAGACGGTGCGGAGCCTTAGCAGGATAAGAGAGGGGAAGGTTTTGGGGGGAAATGGTGGAGTGTTAAATTATTATTATATATTTTGTTTATCTGAAGAAAATGGTCTAGTTTGAATAAACTATTCAGCTGTAACTTTCAACTGGATACAAAAAAAAAACAAAAAAAACAGGAAAGATTCAACATAAATATACAAATTCAGAAAATAAGTTGGATAGAATAATAGAGGGATGATATACAGTATTATATATATATATATATATATATATATATATATATATATATATATATATACTGAATTGTTTTATGAAAGCATTAAAATCCTGAAATTATATTATAATTTATATATATTTAGAGACGGACTTGAATTATATATAGCGATGTGATTTACAGATAAATTTGAGATTTCAGTGAGCTAAGTGAATTTGAAGAACTTAATCATTGATGCGAAAACAATCTAAAATAGTTATATTTACTGATATCTCCAAATGAAGATATTGAACACCAGTTTTAAAATGTACAAGGCGATGCATTCTTAATTTGAAAAAAAAAAAAAAAAAAAAAAAAAAATCTCGGAGCTTCGATACTCTTATAACACCCCTCCCCCCCCCCCCCCCCCCCCACACACACACACACTCTGCTCTGATAAAGGGCTTCATCGCCCATCACTTCACATCTCCCAACCCTGTTTTTGTTATAATCCAATGTAATATCAGAACAAATATCATAACTCCTATTGATATGTATTGTCGATTTCCACGGTTATCTTCTCTTAATGTATTTCCCGCAATACTATACATTGTTTTATGTCCACAACTACACACCTTCATCCACCTCTTCCCCACCACTATCAACATCCACCACCTGTCCACCCTCGAACACTATTATCACCATCCACCACCTGTCCACCCTCCAGCACTATTATCACCATCCACCACCTGTCCACCCTCCAGCACTATTATCACCATCCACCACCTGTCCACCCTCCAGCACCATTATCACCATCCAAGACCTGTCCACCCTCCAGCACCATTATCACCATCCACCACCTGTCCACCCTCCAGCACTATTATCACCATCCACCACCTGTCCACCCTCCAGCACCATTATCACCATCCACCACCTGTCCACCCTCCAGCACTATTATCACCATCCACCACCTGTCCACCCTCCAGCACTATTATCACCATCCACCACCTGTCCACCCTCCAGCACCATTATCACCATCCACCACCTGTCCACCCTCGAACACTATTATCACCATCCACCACCTGTCCACCCTTCACCACCATTATCACCATCCACCACCTGTCCACCCTCCAGCACTATTATCACCATCCACCACCTGTCCACCCTCCAGCACTATTATCACCATCCACCACCTGTCCACCCTCCAGCACCATTATCACCATCCACCACCTGTCCACCCTCCAGCACCATTATCACCATCCACCACTTGTCCACCCTCCAGCACCACTATCACCATCCACCACCTGTCCACCCTCCAGCACCATTATCACCATCCACCACCTGTCCACCCTCCAGCACTATTATCACCATCCACCACCTGTCCACCCTCCAGCACCATTATCACCATCCACCACCTGTCCACCCTCCAGCACCATTATCACCATCCACCACCTGTCCACCCTCCAGCACCATTATCACCATCCACCACCTGTCCACCCTCCAGCACCATTATCACCATCCACCACCTGTCCACCCTCCAGCACTATTATCACCATTCACCACCTGTCCACCCTCCAGCACTATTATCACCATCCACCACCTGTCCACCCTCCAGCACCATTATCACCATCCACCACCTGTCCACCATCCACCGCCATTATCACCATCCACCACCTGTCCACCCTCCAGCACTATTATCACCATCCACCACCTGTCCACCTTCCAGCACCATTATCACAATCCACCACCTGTCCACCAGCACTAGCACCATTAATACCATCCACCACCTGTCCACCCTCCACCACCATTAGCACCATCCACCACCTGTCGATCCTCTACCATCATTATCACCATCCACCACCTGTCCACTCTCCACCACCATTATCACCATCCACCACCTGTCCACCCTCCAGCACCATTATCACCATCCACCACATGTCCACTCTCCAGCACTATTATCACCATCCACCACCTGTCCACCCTCGAGTACCATTATCACCATCCACCACCTGTCCACCCTCCAGCACTATTATCACCATTCACCACCTGTCCACCCTCCAGTACCATTATCACCATCCACCACCTGTCCACCCTCCAGCACTATTATCACCATCCACCACCTGTCCACCCTCCACCACCATTATCACCCTCCACCACCTGTCCACCCTCTAGCACTATTATCACCATCCACCACCTGTCCACCCTCCAGTACCATTATCACCATCCACCACCTGTCCACCCTCCAGCACCATTATCACCATCCACCACCTGTCCACCCTCCAGTACCATTATCACCATCCACCACCTGTCCACCCTCCAGCACCATTATCACCATCCACCACCTGTCCACCCTCCAGCACCATTATCACCATCCACCACCTGTCCACCCTCCAGCACCATTATCACCATCCACCACCTGTCCACCCTCCAGCACCATTATCACCATCCACCACCTGTCCACCCAACAGCACCATTATCACCATCCACCACCTGTCCACCCTCAAGTACCATTATCACCATCCACCACCTGTCCATCCTCTAGTACCATGATCACCATTCGCCACCTGTCCACCAGCATTAGCACCATTAATACCATCCACCACTACCACTACCATCCACCACCACTATATACCACCATTATCACCATCCACCCACCTCCACCACCACTACCACCATCCATCACCACTACCACCATCCACCCACCTCCACCACCACTACCACCATCCATCACCACTACCACCATCTACCACCACTACCACCATCCACCCACATCCACCACCACTGCCACCATCCACCACTACTACCACTATCCACCCACATCGACCACCACTACCACCATCCACCCACATCCACCACCACTGCCACCATCCACCACCACTACCACCATCCACCCACATCCACCACCACTACCACCATCCACCCACATCCACTACCACTGCCACCATCCACCACCACTACCACCATCCATCCATATCCACCACCACTGCCACCATCCACCACCACTACCACCATCAACCCACATCCACCACCACTACCACCATCCACCACAACTACCACCATCCACTCACATCCACCACCACTACCACCATCCACCACCACTACCACCATCCACCCACATCTACCACCACTACCACCATCCCCCACCACTACCACCATCCACCCACATCCACCACCACTACCACCATCCACCACCACTACCACCATCCACCACCACTACCACCATGCACCACCACTACCACCATCCACCCACATCCACCACCACTGCCACAATCCACCACCACTACCACCATCCACCCACATCCACCACCACTGCCACCATCCACCACCACTACCACCATCCACCACCACTACCACCATCCACCACAACTACCACCATCCACTAACATCCACCACCACATACCACCATCCAACCACATACCACCATCCACCCACATACCACCATCCAACCACATACCACCATCCACCCACATCCACCACCACTACCACCATCCACCACCACTACCACCATGCACCACCACTACCACCATCCACCACCTCTACCTCCATCCACCACCACTACCACCATCCACCACCACTACAACCATCCACCACCACTACCACCATCCACCACCACTACCACCATCCACCACTCATTTGGCAAATGAGTTTCAATGCGGATAAATGTAAAGTACTACATATCGGATACCTAAATGAGAAAGCAAACTATTCGATGAATGGCACTCAGATTAAGAATGTAAACAGAGAAACCGATCTGGGAGTAACAATATCGAGTAACCTAAACCCGAGTCAACAATGTTCAGAAGTTGTTAAGAAGGCAAACAAAATAATTGGCTTTATAGGCAGGTCATTTGAGCATAAATCCAAAGAAGTAATCCTAACCCTTTACAATTCCTTAGTCCGCCCTCTTCTGGAATACTGCGTTCAATCCTGGTGCCCTTATTACCAAAAAGATATAAACAAGCTAGAACGAGTTCAACGTAGAGTTACCAAAATTATACCTAGCCTAAAGAACAAACCATACGAAGAGCGTCTTAGAGAATTAAATATATTTCCTTTAACCCAGCGCAGATTAAGAGGTGACTTAATTCAAGTGTTCAAAATCATCAAGGCATCGACAATATGAACTGTAGTAAGTACTTCACTATCGACCAATCTAATTACACGCGGGAAACGGTTGCAAAATTATTGGTAAATCTTTTAACTCACACGAATCTAAGAATTTCTTCTTCAATCGAGTTGTCAACTTGTGGAATGGGCTTCCCCGAAACGTTATAGACTGCATCACCGTTGATTCATTTAAACTCCACCTAGACAAATATCTCGCATCAAACCCGCGACTGACTGCGTTTTGTAAATGAATAACTTTATTTTATCCCCCCCTCAGTTACTAACCCATCTGTCCCCTACTAACTTCCTAATCCTGCCACGGACATTAGTTCCAGGGCAGTAATTCCCTTTCCAATGTTCCCTTACCCACTCTAAACCACTGTTTGGACACTTGATCCTCAGTGTTTTGGAGGACAAGCAACCTAGAAGGGTCACTAGATCTGTTGTTGCTTGATTTCCTTTGTACTCCTTTGTACCACCACTGTCACCATGCACCACCACTACCACCATCCACCACCACTACCACCATCCACCATCCACCACCACTACCACCATCCACCACCACTACCACCATGCACCACCACTACCACCATCCACCACCACTACCACCATCCACCACCACTACCACCATCCCCCACCACTACCACCATCCACCACCACTACCAGCATGCACACCCACCACACCACATCCACCACCACCACTACACCCCACCATCCACCACACCACCACCACCACCACCATCCAACCACATCCACCACCACTACCACCATCTACCACCACTACCACCATCCACCACCACTACCACCACCACCACCACCACCACCATCCACCCCACACCACCATCCACCACCATGCACCACCACTACCACCATCCACCACCATTACCACCATCCACCACCACTACCACCATCCACCACCACTACCACCATCCACCACCACTACCACCATCCACCACCACTACCACCATGCACCACCACTACCACCATCCACCACCACTACCACCATCCACCACCACTACCAGCATGCACCACCACTACCACCATCACTACCACCATCCACCACCACTACCACCATCCACCACCACTACCACCATGCACCACCACTACCACCATCCACCACCTCTACCTCCATCCACCACCACTACCACCATCCACCACCACCACCACCACCCACCACTACAACCATCCACCACCACTACCACCATCTACCACCACTGTCACCATGCACCACCACTACCACCATCCACCACCACTACCACCATCTACCACCACTACCACCACTACCACCATCCACCACCACTACCACCATGCACCACCACTACCACCATCCACCACCACTACCACCATCCACCACCACTACCACCATCCACCACCACTACCACCATCCACCACCACTATCAGCATGCACCACCAGTACCACCATCCACCAACACTACCACCATCCACCACCACTACCCACCACCACTACCACCATCCACCACAACTACCACCATGCACCACCACTACCACCATCCACCACCACTACCACCATCCATCACCACTACCACCATCCACCACCACTACCACCATCCACCACTACTACCACCATCTACCACCACTACCACCATCCACCCACATCCACCACCACTGCCACCATCCACCACTACTACCACTATCCACCCACATCGACCACCACTACCACCATCCACCCACATCCACCACCACTGCCACCATTCACCACCTCTACCACCATCCACCACCACATCCACCACCACTACCACCATCCACCACATCCACTACCACTGCCACCATCCACCACCACTACCACCATCCATCCATATCAACCTCCACTGCCACCATCAACCTCCACTACCACCATCAACCCCACATCCACCACCACTACCACCACCACCACAACTACTACCACCATCCACTCACATCCACCACCACTACCACCATCCACCACCACTACCACCATCCACCCACATCTACCACCACTACCACCATCCCCCACCACTACCACCATCCACCCACATCCACCACCACTACCACCATCCACCACCACTACCACCATCCACCACCACTACCACCATGCACCACCACTACCACCATCCACCACCTCTACCTCCATCCACTACCACTACCACCATCCACCACCACTACCACCATCCACCACCACTACAACCATCCACCACCACTACCACCATCCACCACCACTACCACCATCCACCACCACTGTCACCATGCACCACCGCTACCACCATGCACCACCACTACCACCATCCACCACCACTACCACCATCCACCATCCACCACCACTACCACCATCCACCACCACTACCAGCATGCACCACCACTACCACCATCCACCACCACTACCACCATCCACCATCCACCACCACTACCACCATCCACCACCACTACCACCATCCACCACCACTACCCACCACCACTACCACCATCCACCACCACTACCACCATTACCACCACCACCATCCACCACCACTACCACCATCCACCACCACTACCACCATCCACCACCACTACCACCATCCACCACCACTACCACCATCCACCACCACTACCACCATCCACCACCACTACCCACCACCACTACCACCATCCACCACCACTACCACCATGCACCACCACTACCACCATCCACCACCACTACCACCATCCACCACCACTACCACCATCCACCACCACTACCACCATCCACCACCACTACCACCATCCACCACCACTACCACCATCCACCACCACTACCACCATGCACCACCACTACCACCATCCACCACCACTACCACCATCCACCACCACTACCACCATCCACCACCACTACCACCATCCACCACCACTATCACCATGCACCACCACTACCATCATCCACCACCACTACCACCATCCACCACCACTACCACCATCTACCACCACTATCACCATCCACCACCACTACCACCAATCCACCAACACTATCACCATCCACCACCACTACCACCATCCACCCACATCGACCACCACTACCACCGTCCACCACCATTGCCACCATCCACCACCACTACCACCATCCACCCACATCCACCACCACTACCACCATCCACCCACATCCACCACCACTGCCACAATCCACCACCACTACCACCATCCACCCACATCCACCACCACTGCCACCATCCACCACCACTACCACCATCCACCACCACTACCACCATCCACCACAACTACCACCATCCACTAACATCCACCACCACTACCACCATCCACCACCACTACCACCATCCACCACCACTACCACCATGCACCACCACTACCACCATCCACCACCTCTACCTCCATCCACCACCACCATCCACCACCACTACCACCATCCACCACCACTACAACCATCCACCACCACTACCACCATCCACCACCACTACCACCATCCACCACTCATTTGGCAAATGAGTTTCAATGCGGATAAATGTAAAGTACTACATATCGGATACCTAAATGAGAAAGCAAACTATTCGATGAATGGCACTCAGATTAAGAATGTAAACAGAGAAACCGATCTGGGAGTAACAATATCGAGTAACCTAAACCCGAGTCAACAATGTTCAGAAGTTGTTAAGAAGGCAAACAAAATAATTGGCTTTATAGGCAGGTCATTTGAGCATAAATCCAAAGAAGTAATCCTAACCCTTTACAATCGCTTAGTCCGCCCTCTTCTGGAATACTGCGTTCAATCCTGGTGCCCTTATTACCAAAAAGATATAAACAAGCTAGAACGATTCAACGTAGAGTTACCAAAATTATACCTATCCTAAAGAACAAACCATACGAAGAGCGTCTTAGAGAATTAATATATTTCCTTTAACCAGCGCAGATTAAGAGGTGACTTAATTCAAGTGTTCAAAATCATCAAAGGCATCGACAATATGAACTGTAGTAAGTACTTCACTATCGACCAATCTAATTACACGCGGGGAAACGGTTGCAAAATTATTGGTAAATCTTTTAACTCACACGAATCTAAGAATTTCTTCTTCAATCGAGTTGTCAACTTGTGGAATGGGCTTCCCCGAAACGTTATAGACTGCATCACCGTTGATTCATTTAAACTCCACCTAGACAAATATCTCGCATCAAACCCGCGACTGACTGCGTTTGTAAATGAATAACTTTATTTTATCCCCCCCTCAGTTACTAACCCATCTGTCCCCTACTAACTTCCTAATCCTGCCACGGACATAGTTCCAGGGCAGTAATTCCCTTTCCAATGTTCCTTACCCACTCTAAACCACTGTTGGACACTTGATCCTCAGTGTTTTGGAGGACAAGCAACCTAGAAGGGTCACTAGATCTGTTGTTGCTTGATTTCCTTTGTACTCCTTTGTACCACCACTGTCACCATGCACCACCACTACCACCATCCACCACCACTACCACCATCCACCATCCACCACCACTACCACCATCCACCACCACTACCACCATGCACCACCACTACCACCATCCACCACCACTACCACCATCCACCACCACTACCACCATCCCCCACCACTACCACCATCCACCACCACTACCAGCATGCACCACCACTACCACCATCCACCATCACTACCACCATCCACCACCACTACCACCATGCACCACCACTACCACCATCCACCACCACTACCACCATCCACCACCACTACCACCATCCACCACCACTACCACCATCCACCACCACTACAACCATCCACCACCACTACCACCATCCACCACCACTACTACCATCCACCACCACTGTCACCATGCACCACCACTACCACCATCCACCACCACTACCACCATCCACCATCCACCACCACTACCACCATCCACCACCTTTACCACCATGCACCACCACTACCACCATCCACCACCACTACCACCATCCACCACCACTACCACCATCCACCACCACTACCAGCATGCACCACCACTACCACCATCCACCATCACTACCACCATCCACCACCACTATCCACCACTACTACCACCATCCACCACCACTACCACCATGCACCACCACTACCACCATCCACCACCACTACCACCATCCACCACCACTACCACCATCCACCACCACTACCACCATCCACCACCACTACCACCATCCACCACCACTACCACCATCCACCACCATGCACCACCACTACCACCATCCACCACCATTACCACCATCCACCACCACTACCACCATCCACCACCACTACCACCATCCACCACCACTACCACCATCCACCACCACCACCACTACCACCATCCACCACCACTACCACCATGCACCACCACTACCACCATCCACCACCACTACCACCATCCACCACCACTACCAGCATGCACCACCACTACCACCATCCACCACCACTACCACCATCCACCACCACTACCACCATGCACCACCACTACCACCATCCACCACCTCTACCTCCATCCACCACCACTACCACCATCCACCACCACTACCACCATCCACCACCACTACAACCATCCACCACCACTACCACCATCTACCACCACTGTCACCATGCACCACCACTACCACCATCCACCACCACTACCACCATCTACCACCACTACCACCATCCACCACCACTACCACCATCCACCACCACTACCACCATGCACCACCACTACCACCATCCACCACCACTACCACCATCCACCACCACTACCACCATCCACCACCACTACCACCATCCACCACCACTATCAGCATGCACCACCAGTACCACCATCCACCAACACTACCACCATCCACCACCACTACCCACCACCACTACCACCATCCACCACAACTACCACCATGCACCACCACTACCACCATCCACCACCACTACCACCATCCATCACCACTACCACCATCCACCACCACTACCACCATCCACCACCACTACCACCATCCACCACCACTACCACAATCCACAACCACTACCACCATCCACCACCACTTCCACCATGCATCACCACTACCACCATCCACCACCACTACCACCATCCACCACCACTACCACCATGCACCACCACTACCACCACCACTACCACCACTACCACCATCCACCATCACTATCACCATGCACCACCACTATCACCATCCACCACCAATCCACCAACACTATCACCATCCACCAACACTATCACCATCCACCACCACTACCACCATCCACCACCACTATCACCATGCACCACCACTATCACCATGCACCACCTCTCCACCACCATTAGCACCATTCACCCACCTTCACCTCCACCCTCTACCTCGATACTTACCAAACTAATCCCAGCAAACATCGTCAACTGAAAACACTTCGCTCAAGTCTGCACACATTTTCTCGCACGAAATTACCAAAGATATGGGACACCTACTATTTTGAAGGAACCTTGACAAGTGTGTGTGATTCGATATTGGGAGTATACTGTATATATGCACAATTATAAAGGCGTAAACACAATGTCCTGTGCTAATTTGATCAACAGGTTTAAGTTTTCTGACGCGTGACATTATACTTGTTGAGGTTAACAAAAATGTATTGTTTAAGGGGAGATTCTTATATATGTATATATATATTAGTTATTTTTTGTTTAGTTTAATCCCCCCAAGACCCGCCTTCGATATAAATGTGTGCATTATTCCGTAAATAAAATTCCCGGCCGATGGCCGGTTCTTCGTAAATTGCAGGCTGTTATTGCTCACCAGGAACAAATTGACACCTAAATGGGGCAAAGGCTTTAAAAACACCAAACTAATGTGGCGAATTTCGTATAATCTCAAAAACCAAACGGGCTAACCATGACGGAGAAGGGTGTCTTGAAAGTCCCTGCTCACGGTATTATGTTTGATATAATCTTTTGATCGAGCATATACGCTATATACAATCATTCTTGGCTACCAACACTCATATTATATACCACGATTCTTATACTGACAACTACACAAATATTAATATCTCTCTCTCTCTCTATCTCCATTTATCTGTATGTGTACATTATGTAGTTATTTAGTTAGAAGTATGAAACATTTTGGATAAATACGGTAAGTAAATATGAAGAGTAATCGGTGGATAGGGGGCGAAAGACAGATACCTTATATAGACAGAACTATGACTATACTACTGTAAGATATAAATAATGGTGAACGTTAATATGACTGTGATCCAGAACACATCTCCATTACGGTATATCATTACATTGTTTGTGTTAGTCTTCCTGCGCCTTCCATGTATACGTAAACATGTAGGCCTATGTTTGATACCAGGTGTATATGTGCTTGCTACTGCAGGAGTTCAGATGTTAACCCTTAAATGATCTGATGGTGCATATATTTTCTGTTTGCTGGCTATTTTTTGACGTTTTTATTTAGACTAGGGAAGTCAGAGGGTTGCATTGAGATAATCATTACTCATTATTCCAACAGATCCTTCCTAAATTGTATAGAATCGTCGAATGATAGCCAGCCTAAACCGACAAAATGCATAATAATCTTCAAAAGGTTAACTGGATTTAACGCTTAATGTAATTTAATTATTCAAAGTCACAACTAGGTATATTATTATGTTGTCTATTTCAGGTAATTAATTAAATTAGACAAACAATAATTATTAGTTGAGCACCCTCCCAGTAAGGAAGGACCCTTACTATTACTGTTAAATTGTTCAGTACCATTTCTGTCTTTTTAATGTTATCCAGGCTACTATAATTAACTGCAATTAACGGGCTTTAAACTATCTTAATACACTTTTTACTACGACAGATCCTTTTTAAGCTGAACACAATTGTCTAAAGATAGCTAGAATTACCCAAACCGGAAACAAATATTAGCAAGACACCATTTTCGGGACTAACATTATAGATGGTACATTAACTCTGGTAATAATGGTAATTATGTGTCCTTTCTTTTATGGTAATGTCTCTGAGTCCAGGTTTTACTGCCACCCATTAACGTAAATTGTTAAGATCCTTTTATGTATAACTGTCATCCAAGACACTAAGTATAACCTATCGTCCACGAAACAGTGTACTCATTAAGTAATTTTGAAGTTATCTGGATTGGAAGCTTATCAAAGACCCGATAAGTTTGTGGAAAAGATAATAATGCAAATAATTGAAGTGTCATGATATTACCAAATTGCGTCCATCAAACAAACCAAGACCACTATCTACTCGAAAGGAGAACGAGATTTGAGCACAATGAAAACGCCGTCATCACTAGTCCCCAATCTGTCAACCAGGTTCTGGCTCCTTTGACAATCACATACCCCTGCTGCCTTGACATAGATGCACCCTGACATATCACATCACCAGACCAAACCAGTACCAACTCTATAGCTTAGCCGCCGGAGACCTCGTTTGCAGAAAGTCTAAGTGACATCAACCCTTTATCGGTAACTGGGTTTGAGCCTGCCTCGTTTGTAATTTGCGATGTAAGGACAATTTTGTTTGATACATGTTACCAGTTGTTATTTTTATGACAGGGACTTCTAGTGAACTAACAACCTCATTTGATGAAATCGAATATAAGCTGACCACTATTCTTCATTGTGTCAATGTTTATATCAGAGAAGATATGTTTACTTAACCCCTATGTGTCGGCGCGCAACATAAGTCGAGTATAATAAATCTGGACTATCTGGCGGCGCGCGACATAGGTCGTGTGGCAATTTCAGCACGTAATGTTGCTGAGAGAGAGAGACAAGTGGTGGCAGGAGAGTAGCGAGCGTATGACTGCTCCAGACCACCGCGGCGAACCTACTGACACGAATCCCACCTCCTCCCTCCCTCTCTCACTCGGTACATACTGAATTGTATGGGGAAAGTACCGAATTACATGCTTTTTGCACTCGCGTTGCACGGTTGTTGCAAGAAAACTAGCCGTCATAAAAGGATCGTTATGGTGTCATTGGAAAGCTCTGTTTATGCCCTTTCAGGGATAGATACTTGTTTTACGCTCTGGGTCTTATTTAGGCATGAAAATGATCACGTAAACAGCCCTATTTTGGCTAAAAACACCCCGCTGGGCGGTACATATAAATAAACCGGCTAGCCCGCTAATAAGGTGTTAAAAATTAATCATATTAATTGACGTGGGTGGTTAACCGTCAGCCTTTGGCGTCAGTAAGGATATACAGCCCTGTATTTTTAGCATGGTACTGCTACTAATAGTGCAATGTGAATCCTATAGGTGTTGAGGTAGTGCCATAGCTGAGGACTCCCACATAGCTCCTGTATTGCAGTTGGAGATTCCCCTTTGTGTTTCTACTAGCAAGAGAGCCATCACCGGATAATTAAGGCTCACACCTATATACATGTTTGTTGTGCATGTCTAAACCCTTTAAAATAATAATAGATTTGCATGTGGACTTTGAACAGATCTTTTGCTATCATATGTTATCTTTGGAATTATGCTTTCGCATTTGATATTAACATTCGACGATTACATTGGTATTGTAAGTAATATAAAATAAATAAGAAAGTCAATAGAAAAACGTTAGATATAGTACAAATAGTCCACCAGAAAGAAATAGTTGGAATATAAAATGTAAGGAAGAATATATATAGAAATACAAAAAAAATAGCAAATGAATAGAAAATCGTAAGAGCAAGAGGAGGCGAGGTTTTGCTTCACGAGCTCATTAAACTTTTGAATATTAGCAAGAAAGTTTCAATTTACCTTCCTCCCTTCCTCCTCCTCCTCTAAGATCATCTCTACTTCATTTAAAAAAAAATATCTTTTACCTATGAACATTTTGAAATATTCCTAATTTGCACCATTTGTAATTTCGACTACAAAGAATTTGTAATATTTACATGATGTAAGGAATGTTCATCATTAGTACTTCAACAGTGATATGTGTTCTTAGACTGATATCACACGATAATTTATTCCCTCGACTTTATTCTCAACATTGCTCTCATAGGTTCTGAGGAAACTTGTTAAATTATTATGTCACTTAACTTCTTATAATTTCACTCCAATTTCCATTACTACTGCAAATGATCCTGCAAACGATGGCAGAAAAATACTGTTAACATGAAACATTGACAATAGAAACTCTTCCGTGATACTGATTGTAAACCTGTATCCCACGAACACTTTGCCCTCAATATTTACGTTCAACATTGGTCTGGCAACTTTTTATATGATTCTGGTTTTAAATAAATCTATCTTTAGTCTGGTTTCCGATACCAGTACAAATGATCCCAAAAATGTTGTCAGAAATGCGTTGACCGTAAACGTTGATGATAAAAGCTCTCATGGGATACTCCCTTTACTCGTCATTTCTGAGTTGACATTACTATGGCTACCAGCTAGGACTTGTTCACCATAGAGATCCTATAGTAACAGAGATCAACCGACCTCCGCCATTTTAGTGCCACTGGTGATATATTACGCTCTTTAAAGTCAAATATCTCCATACTCATGCTACACAAGCGTAAATACCGATACAGGAGGTATAGTTCTATTCGGTATGTTGACATACTTTGTACAAGATCATAATATTAAATACACCTTCGTTGTTGGATAACTGTATTACCAGAATGATGTCCGAAGAAAACGATGACCACTCTCTCTTCCCACAGGATCTTAACCCATTCAGTACCATTGACGTCCTTTTCATTATATTCTGGCAACTATTAGACGATTTTGTTCAGCTTAGGAAGGACGTCTACATATTACAAGGCCACAGACTTTCTCAATTCATCCTTTTAGCTACCATATACGCTTCCTGAGCGTCATAACAATCGTTTAAATTTAGCTGAAATCAATTTATAACAGACGTCACCGGTACGGAATGGGTTAAGTTCACCCTCGACCCACTTCGTAGGGAGCTGTGTTCTTTTAATTTTTTTCAGAACGCCAAGAAAAAGTAATGATCTCTCCTAATTACAAACATTAGAAGATTATTAGTGTTGGTCTTTTTCTTTTTGTCGCGTTCTAAGAACGGACTGGTTCCCGGTTATTGGGAACTCTGAAATATGTTGGTTTTTAACTCATTAAGGATCATGACGCGCTTTAACAGTTTCTTTTGGGTGTTATTAGACGATTTTTTGCAGTTTAGGAAAGACCCCGGGTAAAGTTGATCTCAAATAACCTTTTGACTCACGCAGATCCCTCCTTTACTTATTTAAATCGTCTAGTAATAGCCAGAATAAATTGTAAAAATGTGTCACAATCCTCCAGTTTGTGGTTGCTGTCTATATTATTTGTTCTTTTGGTTTTACTGTTGTGTTAATGTGATCATTATGTATAGTAAATTATACAGTTTATGTGTTTTTGTTTTCTCTCTCTCTCTCTCTCTCTCTCTCTCTCTCTCTCTCTGTATACAGGGGGATTCAATAAATGTTTTATAAATTGAATATGTAATTCGACAGATGCAAATTTAACCGTGTTGCTCTATGACCGTCGAGAGGGAATCTTTATTCTTTCAGAGTTAATCTGTATGTCAAAGTTATCGATAATATTCAATATTAAATAGTGGAAGAGTGAAGATCCTAATGGTGTGTATGTGTGTGTGTGTGTGTGTGGGGTTCTGAGCACCCTTTTCTCTCTTGTTTAGCCCCATTAGTTGAAATTGTAAGACATCCGTGCCATTTAGGTGTCAATTTGTTTTCCCTGGTGAGATAAAGCGGACCTGCAATTCAGCAGTAATCGGCCTTTGGCGGGGTTCGGCCGGGACATTTTCTACCAAAACGTGCACAAATTTATCTCGAAGGGGCGTCTTGGTGGTATTTACTTAAGCTTGATGGAAGTCTAGAGAGTAAGCTTAAGCCAACATAATATTAAATAAATAAACAATTAAAATAGATCACCTCTTAACCGATATTTCTATTCCGTATATCACTAAGGTATCTCAGGCAATATTTGTTGTATGCATGTGGCAGTATCGAGATGCTAACTGATTAATTAACTGCCAGAATAATACTTGTATCTTTTCTCGGGCAGAATTTCAATGCAATAATGTTGAAACTTGTTCTATCACAATAGCCAGCGATATAATTCTAGTCTTAAAAGGGACAAATGTCTTGATATATATGGCATAACTAACGGTTGTATTATATATGTAAATTATGTTTATGTGTAGGTTTAGGATTTACACGTAATTGTCCACTCCATAGATGTCTTTTCAATCTGCCAATACTAATAAATGTGCAACAGTCAGAGAATAGAAATTGTGTCTGCTTAGAAAACATGACAAGTTTTGAGTTATCATATATCTACTATATAAAGGGCTCTTCCTGTCAGTTTATTCACGAGCTACCCATACCACAAGCTCGACCCAAAAGGCTGCACATGGCTACGGTACGTACGATCAACGTCCCTCAGTTTTCAAGATGGAGAGTCCATACTTGGGATGCATACATACTAAGAGGGTGCCAGAATAGGTTTTAAGCGGGGGTACCCCCCAAAGTCCATCAGTTTTCAAGGTGGAGAGCCCATACTTGGCATGCATACTAAGGGAGTGCCAGAATAGGTTTTAAGACAACAAAATTGTCCCCTCACCACGAAGCATGAGTTACAACCAGCCTTCGCCAACCTGCCATCGCAGACGCGAGGCACTTGGTTGCCCACTCATGTCTCGAAGCAGTCCCACTTCTGAGGCTGCTTTGCCTTTATGCTTCACTGTCTCACCTCTTCGACTCTGATCCTCACTCTCAGAATGCCACCTATTGAGCAATTAACTCACTAGGCATTGCCCCCCTGTAGCACATTTTTTAATATGGGAATATTCGTACAGTTATATATATATATACATATATATATATATACACTTAGGCCAAGATACTAAGGCCGTTGGCTTCGAGGCCTAGCAGGGCTACCCGTTGTTGTCTGTGCCCACATCAATCTCTTAATTCAATAATACTATATTTACTTTCATAAATAACATTTCAGAGAGGAATGAAACCTGTGCAGGGAACTGTACAGTTGTCCATATGAATGTTATGCACTCTTTGAATTTATGTATGTGTGTGCACAAGTGAGCGATAGTGTGTATATGTGTGCAGTGTGCACATATGTGTGTGTGTGTGACATTTGGCATTTGAAAAATACTTCATTATCAAGCTATCCTCACATTTCTGCTCTTGCACCCTCCCTCCACCCAAATCCTATTGTATGCCTATATTTGCCTTCAACTACTCATTCGCGTTATTATATTAATATTCATTTTATATGTATAGTAACAACAGTCATACCGTTGATTTATGCATGCTTAGATTATTGTATAATGTAATGTTGTACTTTTCTTCACTTTCTTCATCCGTGTGTATTTGTTTTGTTTATGTTGTTTATATAATTTTGGCCTTGTATTTATCTTTGTTTCCTCCGACATTTATCTTAACCCTTCTTTCTTTTCTCTCTCGTACTCACCTTCCCAGATTATGCAGCTTCTCTGTGATCCTTGACTTTATTATCCCACTCCTCTGGATCCAAGGCTGGTCTCTTTAAACTTAAAATAGAGAGGCGGGTAGGTAGTTTGGAGTAGGTAGTAGGTAGGTAGGTAGTTTGGTAGTAATGAAGCCAATAAAATATTGGCTTCATTTTCCTGCCTTTCATCTTTCATCATCGTAATATTCAGCCTTTTTTTCCTATATGCTTTAATATATATACAGTATACATATTTTATCTTCCCTCTTCATGTTTCTGTATGTTTGTCCTTCTAAAAACCTTTATATTCTTTATTACCATAGTTGTAAACTTTCCTTGCCCCCTGTATGTCTTCAAATATTATATTTAAACATACATTTACTCAAAACACCCGATATTATATTGTTATTATTTAAAAAAAAAATCCTGTTAGCAGTGCTTGTTCAACTCACTGTTACAAATAGTATTTTGTCTACAATTTAAGATTCTATTTAGACCAACTTTGTCAATGTTAACCTAGAGACAATATGTCTGGGCACATGAAACTTAGAGAAATTTAAATCATAAGAATAAGGCAAGTTGGAGTGGGGAAGATAATTGAAATGTTTCCTGGTAGAGTATAAGTAAGACTGAAAACCGATTGGTTTATGCAGCTGAACAGAATAGAGAGAGATGAGCATACATTCGGGTGCCACCAATTGTCCGTAAAGGTGTAGGCATTGTCGGGAATTTAGATAAAGAGGTTAAATTACATATCACTGGTACATGAAATATCCCAACAAATAGTTATAATATAATTACCAACGAGGTATTCGATGGGTGGAATCCAGTCCCCCACACACGGCTAATTCAATTGCATGACATGTAGGAATGTTCACATAATACAATATCGATACAATGAACTTAGCTTAGAGGACTGGTGATGTAGGACTGTTGTTATTATTGTTAGTAGTTGTAGCACATGGTGAACTGTGGGTTGAGTCAGAGCCGGGGGAGGAGATGTTGGCTGTATGGTGTTGATTGAGAGACTCAAGGGCCGGCGTCCGATCGCTTCGCGAAATTACATATGGCTGCCGGCTCATAATAATTATAACCCATAACTTGGTTTCATAATACATCTAGAGCTGATGTAGATATTTATACATTACAGTTAATATTTAACCTAACTTAAGAATAAACCACAATACACAAAGAACCAGCCGAAATCGTACAAGCGATACGATACCGCCAAATTCAAATGTCCTATTGGACCAAAACCTGTCGGGATCATTACCCTATTCCCGACATATTGCCCGCCACCAAAAATGATATACAGGAGCTATATACAGAGAACATAAAAAGGACATCGAAGTCAAAGATCACCTTGTTTGATCTTTGATCTCCAAAGATCCACGGAACTCATAGCCGCCCTCCTTTTGGGACGAGCGCCACCTGAAGCCTGAGGAGGATCATCCTTATCATCAGCTGCCCCACCTTGAGGAGCACTGTCACCCGCACTCTCCCGCGGAGGGGTATCAGTAGAGACGCCAGGATCATCCGGCAGTTCTACATCCTGCTCCAAGGGATATAACCTTACGACTGGGCGAGTAGTAACCCCAGTCGAAGTTCGTATTCTAGCAACCCTTATAAGACCATCAATGCCCTGGAACAAATCGATAATCCTCCCAAGCTTCCAAAATAACCTAGGACGCTCATCATGAATCAGGACGATATCCCCGATACGAGGCCATCGTTGATTCGTCCCTTTGATCTTATGAGAGTGACGCTCGCGAAGAGACAGCAAATATTCTTGGGTCCACCGTTTCCATAGATCGTCGGACACCTTGTTTACATACTGGAAGCGACGACGTGTGGCGTCAGCATTGCCGAACGTAGGGTCTTGCAGATCTTCGTCATTTACGGACGATCTAGGAAAGGTATTAACCCGGGAGCTGCGGGGAGACTCTTAAGAGTTCCCCCGGCGCACTGCGGGGAGACTCTTAAGAGTCAGAGAAAAAAAAAAATCAACTTTTGACATCGAAAAAAAAAAAAAAAAATTTTTTTTTTTTTTTTTATTTATTTATTTTTTGGCCCCTGGGCCATGCAAAATCTCAGTCCTCTACCTCCCCTCCTTCCCCACTTTCCTCCTCTCCTTCAGTTATCACCTATTTTCCCTGTTATTCCCTTATTCTGAGGTATATTTTCGTGCTAACATTAGAAATCCGATTGGAGGGTGTGGTCATCACTGATAGCAAGCGAGTGCAAGAGAGAGAGAGAGAGTATCGATCGATCTGTCTCGTGCCTTGGGGAAATGGAGGAAAGCAGATTGCCTCACAACATTATACAACTCGCGGGCTATATCTCCGATTTTGACCATCCAAACGCTGTTTTCACTCGTTTTATTGTTGTTTCAGGTTAATACCTTTATAATCAACCCATAATAGGCGCATATGGATAAGTATTAATGCTATTAATGGCACAATGAATATTTTAGTGACGGAAACACCTCAAATACGTCAGCACAGGGGGACGTTTCCAATTACCCCCATGCGCAATTCAGAGGTTAAGGGTTCGTCCACGTGTTAGCATAGAAGGCGAAATGGGTAAGAGGTCATCAACATCTGCCGAGGTATAGGTCAAGGGCCTGTCGTTGACTGACATCTCAATTTCTATTAAGATGGTTTACAACTCCCGTCTGGTCACCAGTGCCCTTCCTAATACCTTCTTCATGGCAGATTTGACGATACCGATAGTTCTCTCCCAAATCGCCCCGAACCATGGTGCACGTGCTGGTATAAATCTCCACTGACAACCCTTTCCAGTGAGGGTAGCCACAACCTGCGGGTCATCCATTAAACTCTGGAGATATTTAGAGGCCCCGACAAAACAAGTCGCATTATCGCTCATAATAATTTGAGGGAAACCATTGCGGCCTGCAAAGCGTCTTAGAGTATGCAAAAACCCCTCACTGGATAGGTCGTCAATCAATTCAATATGAATCGCTCTGGTTACCGCACATGTGAAAAGGACGGCATATACCTTTATGATATTACCGGGCGATTCTCTAACATGAATCGCTCCGGTGTAGTCTACCCCGGTTACCTGAAATGGTTCAGTCCTTTGTACCCTGAACTCAGGCAAGGGAGGTAGATCAACTGGGGAGTAAGGCTTACCCTGTAATCTTTTACAGATAGTACAGCTATTGTGGATCCCTTTAATTGCTTGTCGCATCTTAGGGATCCACCAACGTTGTCGCATATACGGCAGAACATAATTTACGCCAAAATGTAGGCAGGTCCTATGGCATTGGCGAATCAACAGTTTGGTAATCAAATGAGAGGAGCTAAGGAGGACAGGATATTTCGCAGAATCAATAATGTCCGCTTTTTGTATCCTGCCTCTACACTTAATAATGCCTCCTTCCATATATAATCCTAGCTGCCTCATTAAGTTTGAGGGTTTGGCCTTTGACTCCTTGCTCAGGATTTGATGTTCAGTAGGATAAGATTCCTTTTGTACTAAACATATTAGTTTTGCTTCTGCTGATCTCATTTCATGTAGTCTGATATGCTTCGAATCTTCACTAAGGAAAGACCCGTGAGCCCGACTTCTCATGTTGTTAATGAAACGGTATATCCATGCAAATACCCGTATTACTTCATCATAGCTGCCGTAACGTTCCCACTCTACCAACTTGTTATCCTGATGTGTAGTACTCACATTCGAACTACTTAACACATCATCTTGGGGCCGACTTGAAGGATCAGATATGCATTCCCTGAAATCCTGAGGCCATTCAGTTGGAGATGTAAGCCATGGAGGTCCATGCCACCAAATAGAGGAAGACATAAACTGCTGTGCCGAGATCCCCCGTGAAATTATGTCACTGGGGTTATCCCTGGTGCTCACATAGCGAAATGTAGCTGTAGGAACTAAGTCATGAATCTCATCAGTGCGATTAGAAACATAAACAGGTAACACTTTCTGGCTGTGTACCCATGAAAGCGCTATTTGACTGTCGCTCCAGACATAGACGTTATTAATCTGTAGTATGTCTGCATAAGCATCCAGTGTAAACTTTATTAGACGAGCAGACAGAAGCAATGCAGTAAGTTCTAATTTAGGAACTGTAATCTTCTTTATAGGGGCTACTTTGGCCTTCGCTATAGCCAGCGTCGTTTCACTACCATTGCATATGTATATGGCAGTACCGTACGCACTATTACTAGCATCAGAAATGGCATGTAGATACACCTGTTGACCATTAATCACCTGACGATTAAGTTGGACCTTGCAACATGTGGAAAGGTCCGACCGAATCAACCGCCAAGTATCTTGTAACTCAGTCGGGAGGGGCGTGTCCCAATCTAGTTTTAGCCGCCATAGTTGCTGTAAAAACATACGAGCACGGATTGATACAGGCAGCAAAAAACCTAGGGGATCAAACAACCTCACTGACAAGCTTAAGCAGTTTCGCTTGGTCATAAGCTCACTGCCGCATGTGGTGTGGCAAATATATCGCGGATCTCCCAGCATCTCTTGAGCAATAAATCTTCATTGTCTCCGGTGCCTTGAAGATTGTCCACATAGATCCCATTCCTGATCTCATTCTTGAAGTCATTCTTGCCTCCTCAAGATGACGCAAGATAGTAGCGTTGAGAAGGAACTGGGAACAGGTCGCCCCGAATAAGACGACTCTGAACCTGTAGACCAGATACTCCGAATCTAGATCCATTGGGTCCCGTGGCCATAAAAATCTTGTCGAGTCCCTGTCTTCACGATAGAGTTGAAGCATCAGGAAGGCCTTCTCAATATCGGCGACACATGCAAACTTATGACATCTGAAGCGCAACATAATTTGCGCTAGATCAGAGACCAGGGACGGACCCGTGTACAGACAATCATTCAGGCTATAGGAGCGATCACTGGATTTAGCAGAGCAGTCATACACAATACGAACAGGAGTTGTGGAACTGTCCTTTTTAATCCCATGGTGAGCAAGGTAATGGATGTTATCCCCATACTCACTGAGATCTACTCTCTCCACAAATCCACGTTGTACCTGCTCGGCCAAAACTGCCGCATAAGTCTCGCAATAACTTGGATCCTTGACAAACTGCTTCTGAAGGCCACGTAACCTACCAAGTGCTAGATGGAAATTAGTAGATAATTTACTCTTGTTATCATTCCAAGGGAGCCTTACCACATACTGACCTCTGCCAGAGTCATACGATACAGTCATACGATACTAGCTTAACGCTAGCTTGGACTCACGATCAAGTTCATGTGGGTCAATTCCAATATTGTCCAAGTCCCATAGCTTATCTATATCAGTACATGTATTATCAGGCACCTTTGGCCTAATATATTTATCTATGGGGCTTACTGCTACCTTGAGGACCGTAACCACCTCCACCTGTGTGTCTTGAGAGGAAGTGGCATAGGATCCAGAAATGGCATAACCTTGGATCGTGGGCAGCATTATTAGCTTATCTACCCGCCGATATCCAGGGTGAACCAGGTCGTAGTAATAATCAGCTCCGACCAGTAGCATAATACCATTGTTAGCAGAGAGTTGATCATCAGCCAGTTTATACCCCTTGCTTCTGAGATATTTCAAATGTGGTTGAATCTCTGATGCTATATAGAAAACTGGGTAGTGTGTCGACCACAACAGCCTTGATGGGACATACCTTTTTTCTACAAACATATGAAATCTCCACTATATCATAGTCACTGGAATCTATTTCACCAGTGAAACCATGGAGACGCAAATTCTCTTGACCCTTGCTCGTACACTTGAGCTGGGGTAATGATGACCGCAGAACGAATGACCTCTGTGAGCACTGGTCAAGTAAGGTGCGCGTCATTATAGTATTATTATTACTCCCCACTACTGGCATCATCATAGTAGGAAGCAATTGACATTCTCGAGAAGCAATGGGCATGGCAGATACTTTATCACCCTCGCTCTTACTTTTCTCATGTGACTCTTTGGGGGTTCTCCCCTTTTCTTTGCCGTCGTGCCGATCAGACTGGGTACAAAGGGAAAACCAATGTTTCCCCTTGCAATACTTACAAGGTTTGATGTAGGAATTGGTGCAGGTACTGTTGAAGTGGTCTCTTGCCAGACAGCTGGTACATAACTTAAGCGATTTAGCCTTGCCAATCTTCTGTGTAGCCTTAGGATACTTAGGACACTGATACCACAGATGACCGTGGACACTGCACAACTTACAACCTAATGATATTGGCCTTTTCTGTTTAGGAGAAGTCTGTACCGGGAAAGCTGCAGTAGATGGCGACATCTCCACTTGTCGGTAGTGTCCAGTACTCTCCATATTGAAGACTTCAGTCTGGTACACCTGCACCAACGCTTCCAAGTTTAGTGGAGAGTCGCTTAGTTGTCGTCGTAAGATTTCCCTTAGAGGAGAGGGAATCTTATTCAAGATATTCACACTAAATATCTCCTCCTTGGTGACGGCCATTGTCTCCATAGATCGGAGGAGGCTCTCAAAGGAGGCATAGTACTCCTTTAGGTCCGCCACATCATAGGATGGAGGATCTAGTGTGAAGAATTTGGTAATTAAAGCGGTCTTGATGACTTCCACTCTCCCGTAAGTTCTCTTCAGCAACTCCACTGCAGACTCGTAGCTGGTAGCTTCTAGCTTGTACCCATCGACTAACTTCAATGCCTCCCCTTTCAATTGACCACGGAGATATGTGAACCTTTGGATGGATGTGAGTGTTTTATTATGATGGACGGAACACTCAAAAATATTCCAAAATCCAGTCCAGGTAGCCGAATCCCCGGAAAAGGTAGGCAAAGTAAGCTTCGACAGGTTAAAACCAGTCGCCTTTGGTGTACCGGCATCCTTATCAGAGGTTGATTCTTGGGTGGAAGATAGTCTGGCTAAGGCTGTATTAACATTCTCAAAGTACTCAAGATCTGCCGACATTTCTTCTTCCACATCGTCAGTAACTGTCAATAAACCATATACCTGCTGAGCATAACTATCATAAGTAGCTAGCGATTTAGTAACAGTAGCAAATTTACCTTTAATTTGATCAGCCGTAGCACTTATTAAAAATTCATCAAGATCTCTAAAACATCTATTTAAACTTCCCTTCATCCCTCCCTTAAGAATCTTAAGTTTCTTTAAATCTGTCATCGTTAAGGTCTAATTTTAAGCAACTTAAACTACAATGAGGTCAGACTACAAACCGTTAATCGCTTAGGAATCAACAGCGGTAAACCCCCATTACTTAAGAAATTTACTCAAAAAGAATTACATAATACTTACATTCCCCTTAACATAAACTATCGAAAGGAAATTATCTAACTAGACAAAAGAATTAAATACTAAATCCATTAAAAGAAAGGGCAAGGTGAAGCACTAATTATTGTAAGCCCTTTATAGGTAAGCCTAGTTGGTTAAGCTACAATCATGAGGTCTGACTATTAACTGTCAATCGCTTAGGAATTAACAAAGGCCGACTCTCATGACCGCCACTGTAAGCAACTAGGCCTAGGCTATTATGAAATTTAAATATAAAAGGTCACATGAGAACCCTCCTCACCAGCAAAATTAATAATGAGTCCCACAATGACAAAACACAATTAACACCACAGGCACACCACCAAAGCGAAATGAATAGCCACCACAGACACCTGCAGGCCCAGACTGCCTAGCCTAGCCTAGCCTATGAGCGCGAAATGGCGCCCGACGAAATTACCCCTACCCCAATCTCCAGCCCAGCTAACCCACCAAAAAACGCCAAGGGTCACACGCCCAAAAAAACCTGGAAACTAGCCCCAAAAATGATAGGGATGGCGCCGAAACGGTAAAAAAAACGAGGGAAGAAGCTGGGTCTAAACTAGGGAAATGGCAGTCGGCCAACAACGCGCGAGGCGCAGCCATTTGTAAGCCCACAAGCGTCAAGGAAGCAAACAAAACGGTACTACGGTATGGAAGCTTTAGGGCACGAAGGACCATTATTTGTCGGGAATTTAGATAAAGAGGTTAAATTACATATCACTGGTACATGAAATATCCCAACAAATAGTTATAATATAATTACCAACGAGGTATTCGATGGGTGGAATCCAGTCCCCCACACACGGCTAATTCAATTGCATGACATGTAGGAATGTTCACATAATACAATATCGATACAATGAACTTAGCTTAGAGGACTGGTGATGTAGGACTGTTGTTATTATTGTTAGTAGTTGTAGCACATGGTGAACTGTGGGTTGAGTCAGAGCCGGGGGAGGAGATGTTGGCTGTATGGTGTTGATTGAGAGGCTCAAGGGCCGGCGTCCGATCGCTTCGCGAAATTACATGTGGCTGCCGGCTCATAATAATTATAACCCATAACATGGTTTCATAATACATCTAGAGCTGATGTAGATATTTATACATTACAGTTAATATTTAACCTAACTTAAGAATAAACCACAATACACAAAGAACCAGCCGAAATCGTACAAGCGATACGATACCGCCAAATTCAAATGTCCTATTGGACCAAAACCTGTCGGGATCATTACCCTATTCCCGACAGGCATACATTGAGATTTTTTAAATTGTGATGGTAAAAGACTTAAAGTGTATATCAATATATAGCTTATCTACAATTATATTGATAGGCATGACTGCAATAGTGGCTGTGCTCGAAGCTGGGATTTATTTAATTTTCATCAGCACAGAACGGCGGCATTGTGTGCCTCACATGTGAGTGAACGTAAGGACATTAGATCGCGGGAAACTGCATAAGGCCATGCAGCCCACACGAGGCAGCTCCCATTCACACCCAGCCCATATCATCCATATGGGAATCCAACTTCCGCTTAAAACATTCAACTGTTCCTGAGCTAATCACTGCTCTGGGCAGTTCATTCCACATGTTAACAACTCTATTCCCAATCCAGTGCTTTACTATATCTTTCCTAAATCTAAACTTATCTAACTTGAAACCATTTGAGCGGGTTATGTCGCCGTTCTTTAGCTTTAATACCTCATCTAGATCGCTCTTATTTATACCTTTTATCTATTTAAATACCTCTATCATGTCTCCCCTACATCTTCGTCTTTCTAGTCACTCTAGTGAGTGCAAGCCTAAGGCTTTCAACCTCTCCTCATACGATACATTTTTAATATTATGTATCATCTTCATCATTGTTCTTTGGACTGCCTCTAAAGGGTCGATATCCATTCTGTAATATGGGCACCAAAATTGGACAGCATAGTCTAAATGCGGTCTTACTAGTGCTAAGTATAGTTTTAAGAAAACTTCAGCAGTCCTGTTGCTAACACTCCTAGATATGAATCCTAGAACTCTATTTGCCCTGTTCCTAACTCTTATACATTGTTTTCTGGGTTTCAGATCACTACTAACGAGCACCCCCAGATCCTTCTCACACTCTGAGTTTTCCAATTATACATTGTCTAGTTTGTATTTCGCTTCTAAATTACGATTTCCAATCCTTAATACTTTATATTTGTCTACATTGAAACTCATCTGCCAATTTAGGGACCACTCATGCAAATGATCGAGATCCTTTTGTCGCTAGCTGACTCTATTATCCTACTCATTTTAGTATCATCAGCAAATTTACTGATCCTACCCTTTATGCCTGAGTCAAGATCATTTATATAGATAATGAACAGAATGGGCCCCAAAACCGACCCTTGGGGGACCCCACTTTTAACTAATCCCCAGTCCTATTTTACACCATTGATACTAACTCTGCTTCCTACCAATCAACCATGACCTAATCCACTTGACTAGCATCCCCCAATACCATGTCTTTCTATCTTCCTTAACAGCCTTTCATGTGGAAGTCTATCAAAGGCCTTACTGAAGTCTAAGTAAACTATACCATATGACTTGTCGTTATCAACCTCTTCATATACCTCGGAGAAAAAACTGGGTACATTTGTTAGGCAGGATCGTCCTGGAGTGAATCCATGTTGAGAGGGTTTAATTAACTTGGAACATTCTAAGTGATTTCTAATTTTCCTGGCAATAATAATATTAATTCTAGCAATTTTACTATAATTGATGTGAGACTAATGGGACGGTGATTTGATGCTATGGACTTATCACCTTTTTTAAATATCCGAATTATATTTGCAAGCTTCCATGAATCAGGAACTAAGCCAAAATCTAGTGAATTAATAAATAGGTGAGTTAATGGATAACTTAATTCGTCCTTGCATTCTTTTAATACCCTAGCATACACCTCATCTGGACCTGGAGATTTCTGAGGTTTTAGTCTATCTATTTCCTTCATTACTTCTTCACTAGTGACCTGAACTGTGTTTAATATGTCGTCTACTGTATACTACCGTTAAAACCTTGGTTGACTACTGGAACTTGATCTAATTTTTCGTTTGTAAAAACAGAAAGGAAATTACTATTTAGAGTATTGCACATTTCTAACTCATCATCTGTAATCTCACCTATCACATTCTTAAGGGGCCCTACTGTATCCATTACCTTAGATTTATACAATTGATAAAATGCTTTAGGGATGTTTTTGGATTAATTTGCTACCTTGATTTCCTAGTTTCTTTTTTCCTTCCTAATTTCCTTCTTTACCTGCCTCGACAAGTTATGGAGGTATCCTATTAGGTGGATTTCGCCTTTCTGTAGTTTTATGTACACACCTCTCTTTCTACCTATAAGATCTAATCATTGATTTGTCATCCATTTTGGTTGGTTTGTATGTGATCTAAACTTTATTTTTGGTATATATTTATCTTGTTCGCTCTGTAAGGCAGAGATGAACTGATTATACTGATGAACTGATTATTGTAGGTAGTAGGGGTAGGCAGCCCCGCCCAGGGAAGTACTACCGCCAAGGTTTCGGGAGACTCAGGGAATAGCCTGAATTCCATTTTCTCTCCCAGGCCTTGGTAGCTGGATACATATCTTTCTGCCTCACACATCAGGGGTATCAGGAAAACCCTCTTTATATAACATACACATCCAACTTCACGACATTGCCCTACATCGCTATCCTCTATCCATAAAATACTACTCTTCCCACTACATACCATACATGTAACACCATACACTTACCTAAAATATGGCAGTACAATTGTTAAGAGCAAACCTGGTGGTCCCTCGGATATCCACCCCCGGCAGGGTTGGGTTATTGACACAGGGCCCTCCCGGTCGTC
Source organism: Paralithodes platypus (assembly GCA_032716605.1). Lineage (NCBI taxonomy): Eukaryota > Metazoa > Arthropoda > Malacostraca > Decapoda > Lithodidae > Paralithodes > Paralithodes platypus. The sequence continues at coordinate 44,888,253 of CM064483.1, read as the reverse complement.
ATCATGCGACTGTGTCAAGAGCATTGCAACGTCCCAAAGCTGCTTGTCAGTACAGCTATTTCTTTAGTAATATAAGGGGACTTCACTCTAACATCAATTCTGTACACCAATTTCTTCAAGCAGAATCCCCTACTCTCCTTTTTTTGACAGAGACTCAAGTAACATCCACATCTGACACATCTAGATTTAATTTTCCAGGTTATCAACTGCTCCAAAATTTCAGACCTAAAGGTGGTGTATGTTGCTTCGCAAAATCTGAAATTGCCCTGGAGGAGGTTACTAGTTTCAATTGTCCCTATTTTGATTATTCTATATACAAATTAATTTCTGCTGGTAAATTTAAATACATATGTTGCATCTACCGTTCCCCAAATACTCCTCCAGAGCAAAGTCTTTTTGATTCTCTGTCCTCACAACTCAGTGTCCTCAACTTAAATGCTTCTTCTGAAATCACTGTGTTGGGTGATTTTAATGTCCATAATGTTGAATGGCTCACTCATTCAGCCAGGACTGATGATGCTGGTCTTGAATGTGAGCTATTTGCAGACTCATTTAATCTCATTCAACTAGTCAACCAACCCACCCGTGTACCAGATAATCCTAATCATAATTCCCACCTACTGGACTTATTTTTAACAACCAATTCAGAAAATTATGATGTTACAGTGACCCACTTGGATCTTCTGATCACTGTCTGATACAGGCCACCTGTCTATCACCTACCACACCTTCCCACTCTGAACCTGTTTTGGTGACTAAATGGCATTACGATAGGGCAGACTGGGAGGGTCTTCAAGGTTTCTTTATTGATATTCCCTGGACCTCTTTCTTTTCTAATGATGCACACTCCACCTTGAGCCACATACAAGATTTTGTAAAAATTGGAATGGAAACTTTTATTCCTCATCAAAAGTACAGTAAAAGATCTAATTCACCTAAATGGTTTGACCATAATTGTGCTAGAGTAACTGAACAAAAAGCAATAGCCTACAATGCATACACAAGATCAAAAACACATGAAGCCTTTAATTACTTTAGAAACATCAGAAATCATGCCAAAACTGTATTAAACCTAACTAAATCAAACTTTCTCCATAAGCAGGCAAATAAACTTCTAAATAATCCAAATGATAACAAAATATTTTGGTCTACTCTTAACTCATTCAAATCCAACTTCACTACTGCTTCATCCATTCCACCATTAAAATCTCCGACTGGCAATCTTGTAAGTGACCCACGAGGTAAAGCTAACCTTCTTGCAGATATTTTCTCCACCAACTCAACCTTAGATGACATAAATCAAGATGTCCCTGTACTTAATTTTAATTCACCTGAAATTCCCTCACTTAAGATCCACACCAGACATGTCAAAACTATTTTGCAGAATCTCTCAGTAGATAAGGCTCCTGGTCCAGATGAAATTCCTCCAATAGTACTTAAGAATTGCTCCTTGGTGCTCGCTCCTGTATTGGCAAAATTTTTCCGTCTGTGTACTCATACCTCATGCTTCCCAGTACCCTGGAAAGAAGCAAACATCCATCCAGTTCCTAAAAAAGGTGCCTCTTCAGATCCATCAAACTACAGACCAATAGCTATAACTTCCACTCTTGGCAAAGTTTTTGAAATTATATTAAATAATCACATAATTAAGCATCTGGAGAATAATAAATTAATCAGTGATAGGCAATATGGTTTTAGACGATGTCGATCAACTGCAGACATTCTTTGCCTTCTTACGCATCAAATCAACCAAGCTACAGACCAACATGGTGAAACACATACAATAGCACTGGATATATCAAAGGCATTTGATAGAGTCTGGCATCAATCCTTATTGTCGAAGATGTCACACTACGGCCTTGCATCATTAGTTCCACTAATTTCTTCTTATCTTCATAACAGAAAAATACGTGTAATGGTAGATGGCCTTTATTCTCAATTTCACTCAATAAATGCTGGTGTTCCCCAGGGATCAGTTTTGGCCCCAACTCTGTTCCTCATTCATATCAATGATCTCATATCTACCACTCATAATCCAATACATTCCTACGCAGATGACTCAACACTCCACAGTTCCTTCACATTTACCAATTCTTTCACCCAACCCGATCTTATAAATTCAAAAATAAACACTGCAATTTCTCTGAACCAGGACCTTTCTAGAATTAATGAATGGGGACAAGAGAATCTAGTTTCCTTTAATGCACAGAAAACCAAGTACATTCAATTTTCTAACCGACAGAATCTCACTGACTCCCATATATTTTTTAATGATGTAAATATTCCCACTTCCCCTAGTATTGACATTCTCGGTGTAACATTAACTACTAACTTGAGCTGGACACATTATATTAGAAGCATTGCTAAGAATGCCTCTAAAAACTGGGACTCCTGTACAGAGTTCGAGAATTCTTCACTGACGAGCAGTTGGCCGTAATATATAAAAGTCATGTGCGCTCTCAGATGGATTACTGTTCACCTCTGTGGGGTGGAAGTGGAGTGGTTGCATTGAGGCAGTTGGACAAAATTCAAAATAAAGCTATTAGATTAATCAATAACCCTGCAATCACACAGGACCTTCCTACATTAGCCATACGAAGAAACGTTGCATCCCTTGCATTATTCTACAGATATTTTCACAGCAATTGTTCCGAGGAACTTGCTTCAATTGTGCCGCCTCTCCACATCTTTCCCCGTAGAACTAGGGCAGCTGAGAGCGCCCATGAATTTACACTTTCTCCTCCACAATGCAGAACTTCTGCTTATCAGAATTCATTTATCCCCAGAGCTACTACTCTTTGGAATTCACTTCCCTCGAATTGCTTTCCACAAACTTACAATCAACAAATGTTTAAATCCAGTTGTTACAAACATTTTATGAATGGAGGATGCCTTTAGGCACATGGACCTTTTTGTTTTATCTGTGTTTTTCCTTCCTCCATTCATTGTCTCTTAAAAAAAAAAAAAAAAAAAAAAAAAACACACTATTTATATTTTCAGTTGGTTGTCTACCTATATCAGTTGTCTGACCCACCTGGCCCCGACCTCTCTGTTTTTTTTTTTTTTTTTTTTTTTTTTTTAAATAGGTCCCACCCCTTTCCCATTCTTAAGTAAGCCATTTTAGATTTACAGAAGAGTGACCATTACTTGCATTACTGCATGTCCACAAACATTTCAGTAATGTAAGCATGTTTCCTTTTTTTTTTTTTTTTTTTATTAAGGTGACCGTTACAAAGTAGTGTACAATCTATCTTATTCTAGTTACATATAGTTTATCTTATTGTACCAGTACCTCCCTACAATCAACCTAGTTGTTCCCCAATTCGTCCCTCCGCCACAACAATTTCAAAGTCCAAGTCTCTCACTCTTGTCCTCTGTAGCGGGGAGGACCTTGTACCCCTGAGACATAGGAGTGCAGACCTGAGAAGAGAGAAAGAGAGCCGGCATCTCATCTAAGTTATGACTTGGCTTCTATGCTAGCGCTTTTTCTCCGATATTTGTTCAGCTAATCTGGCATAGAAGACTGTAATGCCCTCGCAAAAATCCCGCCACCCAAATACTCTGCTACCCGAGTTGACGTTTGGGTTAGTGTAAAATAGTCATGATGGCGAGTCCAAGAAACCCATCACGTGATGATATCCACGAGACTATCAACCTGGTTCTTTCAAGGAGAACTAAGGTTGCTAAAATATTAACGTCCGAGGTGGCAGAGTGGGTTAGCGCGCGGACCTAGGGTGACCGGACCTACTGAGGTCTCTAACCACGGTTCGAATCCCTGCACCGGCTGGAGATTTTCAGGGGGTTAAATTCCCTTCGTTCACCCGACATTTCACTGGTGGCAGCGGTGGGATTCGGTAGCTAGATAGAGCACCCTTTCTAAAGTCAGGGATAAGAACTTTATTTTCCTTTGTTTTTAAATTTAATTCTATAGAGAAGTATATTGATTTATGGTCACTGATCCCTAGCTGGTCGCCCACTTCTAAATTTGTTATCCAATTTTCTTTGTTGCTAAGAATTTGGCCCAGAATATGATATCCTCTAGTTGGCGAATTTACAAATTAAAAGAGAAAGCTGTCTAGTACTACTTCAAGAAAATCTTCGGATTCGTTATTGCTAGTTTGATTATCCCAGTCTATAATATCGAGAAGATTAAAGTCGCCTAAAATGCAAACATTATTATTGAGATGCCTTACTGATTTCTTCCCATATTAATTTGCCTAAATTTAGACAAAGACAGGGTGCCCTATAAATGGTTCCCAAAATGATTGCCTCACCTTCCCCGCTAATCTCTACCCGCACGCTTTCATTATAGCTATTTGTTTTAATATCTGATCTAAGGCAACATTTTAAAGTATCCCTGACATAAATTGCAACTCCACCTCCCCTTCTGTCTGTTCTGTCGTACTTAAATAAATTGTATCCTGGCATATGACATTCTGCTAATAGATGTCTTGAGTCAGTATTTATCCAGGTTTCTGTAATCGCTACAATGTCTATATTTTCGTTGCTAACAATTGCCCTAAGCTGATCCATTGTGTTACATAAACTTCTACAATTTGTATAATATACCCTCAACCTAGTACTATTATTTGCAACTATTTTTCTATTGTTTTATTAACTTATTATTTTCTGTTGAACTACTAGATTTAGATGGAAAATCTACTCTATCAGTATTCTCATCTTTACTATCAGTTACATGTGTTGTGTTATCGCTATTACTATCTCACATCACTATATCCGCACTATCTTGACTGATTATTTCTATATTACTCACTGGTTTCTTTAACATAACCCCGCAACAATCCTATCTAGTGATCTAGCTAAAGTAGACACCCCTATACAAGACACGGAACCCCATCCTGAGCATACAGCTTATCCTTACCGTAGAAAAGGGACCAATTGTCCAGGAATGGAATTGCATTTTATTTGCAATATTTCTCCAGTGGTTGAATATATAGACATAGAAATATTGATATTGTTATGCATCGCTGTAATCCAGCACGCTTGTATTGGTCTGTACTATTCTTCTTTTAGGAAATTCAGAACTTGAGATCAATCGACAGGAACAAAACTTGCTTTGACATAAATAATATTTGTTTCACTCAATCTTCACCAACGACAACGAATACGTAAGTTAGGTATAAGAGTTATATTCCTTAATAGCTAGATACAATGGATGTACATCAGGACCTTAGGTATATTGACCTAATTCCAATGTTTAAGTACCTAACGAGAATAAAAATGATTTATTCTCACCTAACACATCATTGTGTTACAATATAGAAAAAAATGTGAACTGACAATAAGACATAAAATAAAACCTATATATGATGACAATATATATATATATCTGAAAATAAGTGCACACAGAGAGGTACAAGTAAAGTAATATATGGTCAAACAGGTTTATCTGTCCCAGGTAGTGGAGGGAGCAAAGGTATGGCTGAGTTAGTGGGTGGTACGGGTCAAACAGGGATTCGCATCAAAGGTACAGTCGTTAGGATTAATTAGTTTAATTTTCCCTGTTATTAGCACTGCACGGTAGAGAGGTATCCCCTCCACCTCCTCTCCTTGTTCCCATTGTGACGCCTACCAGCGTTGGCAGAATCGCCTCTCGTTAGCCACTAGCGCTCGCCAGGGCAGTGAAATGGGCTACAGTTATCAGAGAATGTTGTTCTTTCTTTCATAGTACTTGCATTGTTACAGACAGTCCAGTGGTGGTCTTTATTTTCGTCTGTGACAACGGGAAATATTTTATATCATGAGTAGAATATAAGATGCATTGTAGTGAGAAGTTGAGAGAGAGAGAGCGGGCAGCCAGGGGGTAGTGAGTGTTGCCTCCCTCATCCCTCCTCCTCGCTCGGAGGAGTTTCCCGCCCGCGCGGGCTTTCTCTCGTCTTTGATTGGCTGGTGGTTCTTGGCGCGTCCTAGGGGCCTGCTGCCTTGTGACGTATCGGCCTGTGATTGGCCGACCACCATGCCTTTGTGGGATCCTGAGGGTCCCGAGGAGCTACCCTCCTCAGAGCAGGCTAGGGACGCACACGACTAACATCCTTTTTACAACTGTCCCCCATATCTCCACCATTCTGATACTGTCTCTCTCACTCAACTTCCTTTCTTTCATTCCTCTGATCTTTTAATGTCACAGCACTCCCTTTGGGTTCTGTACACGATTTCATATCGGCCTTTCGTATTGTGTGCGTCGCTCTCATATATATTTCCATGTATTAGAATAGGCTATAAGGGTTCTTAGTCTATGGAGGTTTGATGACTCTGTGTGTGTCTCCCTCAGTGTCCTTAGTTTATGGAGGTTTGATGACTCTTTGTGTGTGTCTCCCTCATTATCATTAGTGCTCTGCTGGGTTATTTAATGCTAGACTGGGATAAGACTTCTGTTGTCGTTGTCACCGATGTGTGTATGGTTTGCTTATACCTACACGACTTCGACGGTTTCTGTGATAGCCTAGGTTGTCCTTTTGGTTGTGCCTTTTGCGAGTGCAGCATCGTGTTGTAAGAGGGCATTTGCCTACTACCTTATAACACAGTGCTGCCTCTTTGCTTGACTTTAGAGGGATCGCCAGGGTAGAACCAGATACTTGAGATCTGGATCTACCAAGAGAGCATCCCCGTCATTAACGTAACTTTAATCATACCGCCTTAAGGACAACGCTAGGCTATGAGCCTGTCTTGCTCAGCCACAGTTTCCTAACCTTGATATCCCAGCTAGACTTTATTCGCCGAGCAGACACTAGTTAGGACATGAGCTCTTTTGATATGTATGCATTATTATTCACAGTATTTATTAGTCTAGGTTGTTGTTGAGTTGCACAACCATAGCAGACTGTTTCGTTGATGAGGAAGTACTTCTTTTAGTGTCGAGCATTACTGCCGTTGCGCATTTATAGTATTCTCGTGTCAGTTAACATTATATGTCCTATCTTTTAGTGTATTCAGTCTACACGTGTGGTGTCCTGCCTCCTGCCTTTATATAATTTAAGATACGAGCATCTTATGAGCATCAGACTTTCTTCAGAAGTTTTCCAGGTCTATGCTGTAGGACTATACTTCACTTTCTTTCAGATAGGAGTGAAGAGTTTATTGTTGTTTAGAGTAACTGTATTGAAGCATCTTTTTATTGTATTAAATCTTGCAGTGATTTAATTGATCTTTCCATAGCTTCCCTTTTATGCATTTTAACGTAACTTGCATCTTGTTTGTTATCAGGCTATACCAGTGTGGGTTAGCCTGAAGTAGAGTACATTTATGCCCAGTTAAGGATACCCCATTATCGCAGATTAACTCTGGAAGGTATAGGTGTTTTTGTTCGCCGGCATATAAGTTCGAGGGTTTGGATCTAGCGTACCGTTGTTGCATAGTGCCATATTACTAGTCCAATCATTAAGTGCCCTTGTTTTATTCGTAGCCCCGGTCGTAACAAATGGCGACCTTGCCTAGTATCTTATTTTAGTAGAAACCAGGATCCATTTGTTGATTATTGCAGTAATAACAAATAGTGCCCTTGCCTGGTATCTAAGGAAGAATTGCAGGATTGTTGGACATTTGTTTTTTGAGGAATATTTTGGACACATGGATTTTTTGTTTAGCAACGTAGTATAGCACTTGAGTTGTCTTCGAGCATATTTTTTGAGTGAATAGTGCTACATGAGAGTTTAGGTACTCCTTTTTTTTATAAACGTTGAGAATTTTTGGTGGACACTATGTCGGACGACGGATCTATGTACGGTGAGGACACAGTACGGGAAACAGACTCTGAGGTGCAGCAGCGGGGTTTCTTAGAAGGGATTAGAGTAATAACTAGTGAGGAGGATACAAGGAAGTTTCTGGAGATGCCTATTACTGTTGACCGGGTGTCGGGGATTGATCGGTATGGTCTCCAGTGTTTGGCCACGGTCATGGGGCATGTGGGCACTAGCAGCATGTCGAGAGGTGACCTGGTGGCCTGTGTGCTCGGCGGGGTGCGTGGGGCTTCGGGTGGAGCGGGAGCTGGGGCACCTTCGGCCCAGCCCCCATTCCACTCGACTCCTAAAATGGCGCTCTCTCGGGGTCCGGAGCCGGGTACGTTCCCACAGGCCGATAGTTACTGGCAGCGTGGTTTGTCACTGGGTGGGTCTCCAATTGTTGCATCTTCCCCTCCTCAAGGTTTGTCTGCCGAGATGTTGTTTCAGCTCGAACTTGCCAAACTTAACCAGCAGGCTGAGCAACGAAAGCATGAGCTTGGGATGGCTAAGATTCAGCAGCAGCAGCGGGAGGCTGAGCTAAAGCAGCGAGAGGCTGAGCTCGAGCAACGGCAGCGAGAGGCTGAGGCTACGAAGTACTGTGCAGGCAGAGATCTTGAGAAGTCTAGGGTGGAGTCGACAGGGCAGCGTCTCGGTTCGGGGAATCGAGGTCTTGAGCAGTCTTTGTCGCACCTTATTAAGTTAGTCCCTGCATTTGACGAGTCGGGTGTCACCGAGTTTTCCCTGCGTTTGAGAAGAAGTGCCGGGAGCACCAATGGCCCGAGGTTAAGTGGGCAGCCCTTGTTTCCTCTAGATTGGTTGGCAAAGGACTCAAGGCATATGATGCGTTGCCCTTGGAGTCTTGCATCGATTATGAGGTATTGAAGGAAGCTGTTCTGCAGGCGTACGAGTTACAACCAGAGACATATAGGTTGAAGTTCCGGGGTGTTACGAAGGGTCGTGAGTGCACTTTTCTAGAACATGCCCGGGAACTGTCTGATGCATTGAGAAATTGGCTGAGATCAGAGAAGGTGACGACGTTCAGAGAGCTTGAGCAGTTAGTCCTTCTAGAGCAATTTTTCAAGTGCACAGGCGGCGACCTGACTTTGAACCTTAAAGAGAAACGTCCTAAAACTCTACAAGAGGCAGGTGAGATGGCTGACCTGAGAATGTCACTGATTCATGGGTGCGGGTCTGCACAACGGACCGATGCAGTTAACAAGGGGCGCAACACTCCACCCCCCCGAGTCAGTGATGCACAAATTAATAACGAGAGTAAGAGCAATGATACAATTTTGATCACAAACCTAAAACCGTCCCGTTTAAGAAAGGTCAGGGCCCTTCCCCACCTCAGGGGAAGTCCAAGGGTGAAGTAGAGTGTTTTCATTGTCACAAGAAGGGGCATTTTGCACGATCCTGTCCTAGCAAGCTACCTACAGCAGTCGTGTCTTTGGCTCGCAACATTGGAGTGTCTTTGAAGTCGTCTGCGTTTGCCCGGGGAAAATGGTCAGAGGCTGGAGCACAGCCAGTGAAGAAGTGTCCGGAAGGCTTGACACCTGTCCGTGATACTTTCGGTGACCATAGAGGGCGCGGCTGCCTGAGTTGGGCTGGTTGCAAGCATGGAGTAGAATTGTTGCGTGATACGGGTGCTTCCCAGACATTGATGAAAAACTTTACAGGCAAACCTATAAACGCGGCACGGGTAGTTGTGGTGCAGGGTATCAATGCTACACGGTCATACCCGTTGGTCCGAGTGGAGCTGGAGGTAGAAGGTGTGGCACGAGAGTTGGATGTCGGAATCGTGGAGAAACTGCCAGTAGAGGGCGTCGACCTTCTTCTCGGCAATGACTTTGCGGTGCCTACTTCTGAAGTTCCACCCTTAGATGTTGCCGAGAGGGCGGCCGACGTGAGTAGGGAGGGGCAGGAGTTGGTCGAGAGGTATCAACCACAGCAGAGGGCGTGGGTTGTCACCCGATCTCGTGCATCTAAAGTGTCACAGCCTATTCCTCAGTCTCTAGACCAGCGGAGGAACGGTCGGAGGGAGAAAGCTAAAGTTGGGAGTTTTGTGAGTTTTGTTCCAGCGGCTCTCCTTAACGACTTAGTACTTGACCCAGAGGTGAGCTCCGGAGTGGTCCCAGAACCTGTTACCCCTAGTGACATGGTTGGGCGTGATGGCACTCCGCGACTTAGTAGTTTCCAGGTGGAGGAGAGTTGTGGGAACGGGGCTATTGAACACGAGGACGGGGAAACATGTCATGTGAACCTGTTGGAAGAGTTTGTGAGGCAACCACCTGAGCAGCCTACTGTCCCTGCGTTGGTCTGCAGCGACCAAGGTGGAGCAAGAGAGGGGGGCAGTAGGGCACAGGTGGAGGAGAGTTGGGATTGTCATGTCTCGGCGGAGCAGTGGGCGGGGGACACGAGTCTGGTGGCTGTGGAAGCGCTAGAGCACCTGCCTGAGCAGCAGTGTGCAGCGCTCCAGCACCAGCTCGGTTCATACCCCACTGGTCGTGCCGAGCACCCGAGCCTCACAACTCATGCGGTGCAAGATGTTCCGCGGGCAGGTTACTTGAATGTTTATAGACCGTTAGCCTCGTTGTTTCGGTGGTTCAAGGTGGGCGACGAGGCTTTGACATGGTTGTCAGGTCAGGGTCGACCCATGGCTGCCAAGGGTGGTGGTCAGAAGGAGGACATTGAGCAGATTGGTGAGGTTGGCTGTGGAGTTGATGTGCCCGGTCGTCGCATAGCCTCCCAATGCTGCTCTAGTCGAATGCAACATCCCTACCATAGACCGACTGTATCTGGCCATGTCGCTGAAGGCGTTGATGCTGCGCAGGCAGATGTAGTCGCAAGGAATGCGGGGGTGCACATGTACGGTATCGGTGGGGAAGCCTTAGCAATTATGAACTATGGGAGTGACTGCACAGATGGTACTGATTGTTGACCTGGCTGTTCTAGGGACGAAGGTGGAGAAGGGTGGAGACTATAGTTTAGTAGCTGCGGTCTCGGCTGGGTTGTGGGAGGGCACTAGGCATGTTGTTCTGCGAGATAAGTTGCTACCTCTTGTTCCTAAGCGACAAGAGGAGTTGTTTACTAGGCTGTGGCAGTACATCCGCATGTTTGTTGCTTCTCCAGGCCTGATGTACGGGGTAGAATCCGACATAGAGGCTGGAGACAGTGCAAGGCTCAAGTTAATTCCCTACCGTATAAATCCTGCTCAACAGCCTGTCGTGAAAACAGAGCTAGACGACATGTGGAAAAAGGGTCTGAGGGATAAAGGATATCGTGAGTGGTCGTTGCCAGTGAGTTTGCAACCTGAGTTGAGTGGCAAGATCCGTGTGTATGGTGATTGCAAGAGTGTGGAAGCATTATCCCTGACAGATGCCTATTCATTACCTAGAGTTGCCAACACCATAGACCGCATCGGGGCTGCCTCGCTCATCACGAAGGTAGAACTAGTGAAAGGTTATTGGCAGGCCCCGTTGCCGGAAAGAGCGAAGAGAAGTGCCAGTCTTGTGATGAACTGGGCAGTTTATCAGTGTCAGGTGTTGTCTTGCTGCCGGAACACAAGTTGGATGTGTGGCATGTTAAGGGCACTGATAATGTTTTGGCTGATTGTTTGTCACGGGAGGGTTTGTTTGCAGGAGAACCTTCGCCGTTCAGTCAGTGTGTGTTGAGAGTGGAGAAAAATTAGGCTTGCCCCTGTAGAGCAGCCGTCAAAAACAACATTAAAATTAAATAAAAAAAAATCACATAAAAACTCTTTCTTTTGATAGTTAATTGTAAGTTGCCAATGTTATAGCTAAAGTCCAAAGTTGAACCTGTCTTTCACTTAGTAGGCTGGGCTCTGTGAAGCTCGCTCTGGGAGCATAGCAGGCTAAAATTATACTATTATGTTTGGGAGGGGTTATAAGATTTTCTTTATGCTAAAATGTTGTTTTATTTATGATTGAGCTTTGCATTTCATTTCTGGTGGAGTGGCTGGTTGTGGCGGGTCTTGTCGGTATTCTGCCTTGTCAGATATGGTGCTCGTCTAATGTTGAGCGTCCCATATCTTGGGCGGGGTGTGACGCCTACCAGCGTTGGCAGAATCGCCTCTCGTTAGCCACTAGCGCTCGCAAGGGCAGTGAAATGGGCTACAGTTATCAGAGAATGTTGTTCTTTCTTTCATAGTACTTGCATTGTTACAGACAGTCCAGTGGTGGTCTTTATTTTCGTCTGTGACAACGGGAAGTATTTTATATCATGAGTAGAATATAAGATGCATTGTAGTGTGAAGTTGAGAGAGAGAGAGCGGGCAGCCAGGGGGTAGTGAGTGTTGCCTCCCTCATCCCTCCTCCTCGCTCGGAGGAGTTTCCCACGCGCGCGGGCTTTCTCTCGTCTTTGATTGGCTGGTGATTCTTGGCGCGTCCTAGGGGCCTGCTGCCTTGTGACGTATCGGCCTGTGATTGGCCGACCACCATGCTTTGTGGGATTCTGAGGGTCCCGAGGAGCTACCCTCCTCAGAGCAGGATAGGGACGCACACAACTAACATCCTTTTTACAACTGTCCCCCATATCTCCACCATTCTGATACTGTCTCTCTCACTCAACTTCCTTTCTTTCATTCCTCTGATCTTTTAATGTCACAGCACTCCCTTTGGGTTCTGTACACGATTTCATATCGGCCCATCGTATTGTGTGCGTCGCTCTCATATATATTTCCATGTATTAGAATAGGCTATAAGGGTTCTTAGTCTATGGAGGTTTGATGACTCTGTGTGTGTGTCTCCCTCAGTGTCCTTAGTGTATGGAGGTTTGATGACTCTTTGTGTGTGTCTCCCTCTGCTGGGTTATTTAATGCTAGACTGGGATAAGGCTTCTGTTGTCGTTGTCACTGATGTGTGTATGGTTTGCTTATACCTACACGACTTCGACGGTTTCTGTGGTAGCCTAGGTTGTCCTTTTGGTTGTGCCTTTTGTGAGTGCAGCATCGTGTTGTAAGAGGGCATTTGCCTACTACCTTATAACACAGTGCTGCCTCTTTGCTTGACTTTATAGGGATCGCCAGGGTAGAACCAGATACTTGAGATCTGGATCTACCAAGAGAGCATCCCCGTCATTAACGTAACTTTAATCATACCGCCTTAAGGACAACGCTAGGCTATGCGCCTGTCTTGCTCAGCCACAGTTTCCTAACCTTGATATCCCAGCTAGACTTTATTCGGCGAGCAGACACTAGTTAGGACATGAGCTCTTTTGATATGTATGCATTATTATTCACAGCATTTATTAGTCTAGGTTGTTGTTGAGTTGCACAACCATAGCAGACTGTTTCGTTGATGAGGAAGTACTTCTTTTAGTGTCGAGCATTACTGCCGTTGCGCATTTATAGTATTCTTGTGTCAGTTAACATTATATGTCCTATCTTTTAGTGTATTCAGTTTACACGTGTGGTGTCCTGCCTCCTGCCTTTATATAATTTAAGATACGAGCATCTTATGAGCATCAGACTTTCTTCAGAAGTTTTCAGGTCTATGCTGTAGGACTATACTTCACTTTCTTTCACATAGGAGTGAAGAGTTTATTGTTGTTTAGAGTAACTGTATTGAAGCATCTTTATATTGTATTAAATCTTGCAGTGATTTAATTGATCTTTCCATAGCTTCCCTTATATGCATTTTAACGTAACTTGCATCTTGTTTGTTATCAGGCTATACCAGTGTGGGTTAGCCTGAAGTAGAGTACATTTATGCCCAGTTAAGGATACCCCGCTATCGCAGATTAACTCTGGAGGGTATAGGTGTTTTTGTTCGCCGGCATATAAGTTCGAGGGTTTGGTTGTAGCGTATCATTGTTGCATAGTGCCATATTACTAGTCCAATCATTAAGTGCCCTTGTTTTATTCGTAGCCCTGGTCGTAACACCATACCCCCATCTAAACCCTCCCATTTTCTCGATTACATTTATTCTGAACACCTAATGAAGGAATGAAGTATTTCACACACATCTCTCGACCACCATCTCCTGCACATTAAACATATGAACTAAACAAAACCTAACCTGAAGCTGCTATTTACTACCGTTTCTAGTAGGGTTAACTGTACAATGATATAATATACCAGGTATGAGGGGTAGAAATACACACTTGTATAATTATATATAAGGTATAATGAGATTATTTGGTTATACACGAAACTGTTATACAGAGTGATATTGTAGAAGAAGAATTATTGATCAGTTCAATATTATAACTTGTAGTTAATCTGGTATTTAATAAATGGGCGTTATATAGTTATTTAGTACTTATTCTTAACAGGTGTGAGTTCTAATGATCTTGAAAGTTATCTCAAGAGAATAAGCTTGAATAGGCGTGAAGCTTTCAATGGTAGGTCAAATTGGATTTTCGGTCACGTATGTGTTTTTTGTATTATAATCCTTTTTCTCATCAGTTCCTTCATTATTGTGTTTTAAGGTGTTTTTCTTTCTGCAAATTCATTTTTACCCATTATTTTGCAATATTAAAACATGCCCCCTAAAGCCATATTTTGTCTTACCCTAACCTAACAACCTAACCTAACCTGGGGGCTGCCACCCCCAGACCTCCGCAGGGTTAGCATTGATATAGAATATGACAAAATACTAAAAATACGGTAAAAAAGTCAAAAATATTAGTTCTCAGCTGATCCAAGATGGCCGCTATGTTTCCTTCCACCCTTATTTAACCCACACAGTCTAAGGACAAATAATTTAATATGCAGCGGTAAAGACATATATTGTGGTGACTAACACTCTATGACAAAGCTATAGTACACATTTAGAACATTACAGTATATCCCATACGTGACCGAAAATCCAATTTATCCCAATAGTATTATGTGGAGTAGATTCCCTACATTTTGCCGTTACTCAGGGAGTATTTAACGCAATTTGCTATGTTTCAACCCATATTGCTACATAGCCATAGTGAACTTGGTTACAAAACAAGAAACCTGATCCAATAGAGTTACTTTATGGAAAGGTGTTAAGGGTAAGGTGACAAAATGAATAATTAAGTCCTTCCCTAATGTATGGGTGAGCGTAAGTGTTGAGGGCATGGGAACTTTAAAATAAAACCCTCCCTAATGGATAGATAAGCGTAAGAGTACCCGAGGGGTAGTTAATTAAAATAGGGCATACAGTATATATTGGTTATAACCTTTCAGGATTATTAAGCCTGTTTATGTCGAGTAATATTTTCAAGCCTGGAGCCTCTTTCGAAAACCCCAGTACCTTGCCCGAGGGTAGTTCGGGTCCCGTTTATACATATACAGAAGTTTTACATTATGGCCAACTAGGAAAACAATATGGCCTAATTATTGGGTAGATAGCTCTGTTAAGAAGATGAATGTTGAGTTAGCGTAATGAAGTCACATGACCGACTCACTGGGCACATTCTTGGCAATAATACATTTCATTTATTGGCAGATTGGCTGTTTACATTTAATGAGTCCTGAACTGTCTGGAAGCAGTGAGATTTGTGGTGAATATGATTAAGCAAATGTTTTGTTCTTGTATACGGTGCTAACAAGTAGTGATATCAGTATTTAATAGTTGTATAAAAAGATATAATTCTAAATACTTGAATGGTTAACTTTGTGTGTTCATTGATGGGATAGACTCAAGGTGGAATTGACACAGACGGTCCTCGTTGTCTCAAGCTTGTTACGTAGCTCAGACTGAGCCATTACAACGATGGAAATGAAATACAACTTCACATGGGTTAGTTTGGCAGCTATATTAGAGTATAATACAGTACTTAACCATCAGTACATCTGTATGAACCTTTCAGGGGTCAATGGTAAATTTATCGGTATGAATCACCCCCCTCACGCCGTCTCTCTCTCTTATCTCTCTCTCTCTCTCTCTCCCTCTTTCTTTAATTCTTTCAAATTTAGTAAAGCTACTACTTGAATCTGCCTATGATACATTGCATTCCTTCATTAGGTGTTCGGAATACATGCAATTGGTGAGGTCCAAAAGTAGCCCTTAACTGGGTGAGAGCGAGAGAAGGGTGGGTGGGTGTAGTTCTGGGGTTGTAGAGAAAATGGGAGGGTTTCGGTGGGGGTATGGTAACAACAAGGAGAGGAGGTGGAGGGGATACCTCTCCACCGTGCAGTGCTACTAACGCCTGAGTCCAGGGAAATGAAATGAATTAATCCTGACGACTGTACCACGCCAGCAAGGGTAGGTCACGTCTACATATTAAATTCCAGCAAATTTTGTACCAAATTCAAGTGCATTCATTTATCTTTTCCCCCTAGATATATTCTTGACTTTTTCTCCTCAGACTGATTTTACTTTAAGCTAAGGGTGGTATTTGTACAAACTAACCTATCCTAACCCAACCTGCCAAGCTTTTAACCTAACCCAAACCTAGCCTAGCCTATAGCCAGCCAATCTGTTTTATTATTAACTCTTGTAGATATTGTATTTAGTATCCTACTGTAGCTATACAGTATATATCTGTAATTTTAGTTTTTGCTTGCACGATCTTGTAATAACCTTTGACTGATACACTTTTTTATCTAAAAAGAGTAGGCTACTGCTTTACTAGGCTACAGCGACACCAGGGCCATCTGTTGACACAGTATATTAACCCCTTGTGTGCAGTCACACTTTATTTTATATAATCTCTATTTGGTGAATTGTATATTTAGTTACATATTCTGTTATACATATATTTGTTTAAGGTTAGGTTATCACACCTGGTAGCCTATTTCTGCTAATTTCAATTTTATTATTTTCGGTTAGGCTATTCAACGCTGGTAGCCTATTATTGCGTATTTCAATTTAAAAAAAAACTCTTGGTTAGGCTATCGCCCCTGGAAGCCTAATTCTGCGTATCTCAACATTTTTGTTTTCGGTTAGGCTATCACCCCTGATAACCTATTTCTGCGTATTTCAGCATATTTGTTTTCGGTTGAAGTGATTGAAGTGTTTTTAAAGTGAGTGAATTGTTTTTTAAGTGAGTGAAGTGATCTGAAGAAAGTGACTGTCACCTTGCCTCGCGCTTGTGCGAACTGCGCCGGTAGGTTTGGTGAGTCCATGTTTGCTACTATCGATCTTCAAGTCTGCCGGCTCTGCCAGCAACGAGAGAATTTTACAGTGAAATTAGATGAAGCCTACAACAAGATCAACGTCCTCACCATGAAGCTGGAATCACTCCAAGAGTTTGTAACACTCAACGTTGGAGTACCACAAACTTCAATTGTCACTGCAACTCCAGCAGCCACCAACGCCCCAACGTCAACTGCCAACAATTCAACGCCTACAGTAGCCACTTCAGCTGATGTTTCCGATACTCAAGATACAAATAGTGACTCTCTTCCCCCTCAAGACAACTTCCGTGTCGTGAGGAACAACGTTTGCCCCAAGACCAGGAAACACATACCGATTACCGAGTGTCAAAACCGTTTCCAGATACTCGCAAACTCAGATGACGAAGAGGAAATAGAAGAAGTCCGGCTCGTGGGAGACTCGATGATACGTGGTCAGCTCACAGAGTTTTGCGCCAGGGCACCTAAGACCAGGAAGCATTTTTGTATCCCTGGTGGTAGTGTGGATGATGTAGTTGTTGTTGTTGTTGTTGTTGTTCCCCAGGCTGTCAGGCCGAACAGCCCCAAGGTCTCGAGCAAGGCCAAGGCCACAAACGAGCGCCCCCACAAAATCCTCCCTGCTTACCACTAACAATGCCCAGGTGACCGAAGCCACTCCAAGGCAGGGAGCTAAGGAGGGTGCGGAAACGCCCGGGAAACCAAAGCCCCACCCAAGGCCCTGTGCCCTTCAGCAATTATGAAGGGAAAGTTGAGGGGCAAGGGAAAAATGTGACGCTTTGGCTCCGAATCTGCCAACTTCTAGGTTGGCAGTAGGGAGGTCAATCCACGGAAAAGACGCCGCCACTTGAGATCTAGAAGATATATAAGTAAAAGGAACAGTCAGAGTAAGCTATGGGTATGGCAGAGATCGCTCAGTTCTCACTCGGATAGACCAGCCCATCACCGCATGACTAGAACCCAATCCTCTCAGCATCAGCTAGGAAAGGCCCTAGAAAGCCGCCTTTGGCGGGGGGATAGCTCCCCTATTTCAACTCCTTTCGGGGTTGGGCACCCGCCCAATGTAGTAGATGATGTAGTTGCAGCAGTTGACGAAGTATCAAAGCTGGCCCCTGCTAATACAATGTACGTCATCCACGTTGGATCCAACGATGTACAGCGAACCCGGTCGGAAGATTTGCTTTTAAAGTACCAGCAGCTGATCAAGTCGTTTAAGGAGAAGTCATCAAGGATCATCGTCTCAGGAATCGTCCCCCGGCTCGGTGTAGAGAGCCGATTTTACAACATAGCCACCAGCACAAATCGTTGTCTAGCAAACCTCTGCAGGAAGGAGAACGTGGGATTCGTCGACACCTGGGACAATTTCTACTACGATGACTATTTGTTTTCGGACGATGGAGTTCATCTGAACCAGGTGGGAGCAGCACGTTTTGGGCGTCTTCTCAACGATGCGGTGAAGGATTTTCGGAGAAGAAATCGACTCAGCACAGGACAACCAGGAAGGAGGACCGAAGACAGCGAGGACGGCAACCTACAAAGGAATTAAATACTAATCCGTCAAGAACCGCGAATTTGGATAAAGCTCCACCAACACGACCCAAATTCAAAACCGCCAGGGATAACGACCGAGGACCGAGGACAGCCATGAATGTAAATGTAGATCCGACCAGAACCAAAAATTCGATGAAAGAACGTTCTGTGAGTTCTAAAACCGCAACTTTAAAGGTTTTCTATGCAAGCGCTCGTAGCATACGCAATAAATTTTCAGATTTAGAGGAACTAGTGTTTACAGAAAATTATGATGTGATTGGCATAACAGAATCTTGGCTCAATACAGAAGATAGAGACTTTTTAGCAGAGTATTCACTTCCCGGTTATGTAATGTTTGAGAACAGCCGAATAAATAAAAATGGAGGTGGCGTTTTATTTTATATCAAAGAAAGTCTTAACCCGACCCTCGTGTCAAAACCTCAAATTGTGAACGTCGACACATCTTTTGTGCTAATAAAGAATAATAAAGGTACAAAAATAATACTTGCGTTAATATACAGACCTCCAGCTCAATCAGTGCAAACTGGCCGAGAAATTTACGAACAAATTGCAGATGTAAGTAACTCACAAGATACCGTAATTTTTGGCGACTTTAATTTACCTGTGACCAAGTGGGGCGATACTCTTACTTCACACTCCGGATATGACTTGTATACGAACTTGCAAGAGAGTTCGCTTTATCAATTTGTTCGAACGCCGACCCGTGGTAATAACGTTCTTGACATTGTACTTGCAACAAAAGAAGAATTGATAGAGAATTTGAATGTTGGTGATGAATTCAGTAACAGCGACCATCGTACGATAACTTTCACTTTAAACTTTACTAGTAACGAACCAAATAGTAGCATCGAAAAAGTCCCTAATTTCAAGAAAGCAAACTTCCATAAACTTAGAGCTATGTTTAAAGAAACTGACTGGAGCTTTTTAATTAACAATAACGACATAAATACATCTTGGAAGTTATTCGAAACCACTTACCTAAAAGCAGTGCAAGACTGCATACCATCAAAAATACAGCGTCCAGGCCATAATAATAAGCCCAAATGGTGGAATAAAGATATTTCAAACTGCCTGCTTGCTAAAAAATTTGCTAATGATAGATTAAAATCCTCACAAAATGACGAAGAACGGGTGAAATTTGTAGAGCTACGACGCAAAGCCAAAAAGTTAATTAAGCAAAGTAAAAAGACCTTAGAGTTACACATTGCGAATCAAAGTAAAACAAACCCGAAAGAATTCTATAGTTATATCAGAAAGAAAAAAGTAGTTACTTCAACTGTTGGACCGTTAGTCGATGAAAATGGAGAATACACCAAAGACGAAGTACAAATGAGTAATGCCCTCAATACCTTCTTTGCATTAGTTTTTACAACAGAAGACCTCAGTGATATCCATACACCATCGCCGATTCAGATTGATAATTCAGATGTTCTAAGCAATATCACCGTTACAGAGAGAGAAGTATTGAATTGTTTAGATAAACTCAAGGTAAATAAAACGCCTGGACCTGATACAATCTCGCCTAGAGTTCTAAAGGAAGCTAAGAATGAGCTCTCCAAACCACTGACATTACTATTCAATAAATCCTTGCAGTCTGGATAATGCCTGATCAGTGGTAGCTAGCCAACGTAACACCGATATTCAAAAAAGGCAGCAAATCCCTACCCAGTAACTATCGTCCAATTAGCTTAACCTCAGTTGTATGTAAAATGCTAGAAACGGTCATACGAGACAGACTCGTAAATCACTTGGAGGAAAATAACATACTTAAAGATACTCAACACGGCTTTCGTAAAAAACGTTCCTGTTTAACAAACCTCTTAGACTTCTTCCACGATATCCTCAACCTCTACGATGAGAGTAAAGCTGTAGATATTATATACCTTGATTTTCAAAAGGCCTTTGACAAAGTTCCCCACAAACGTTTACTGCTAAAACTAAAAGCGCATGGAATACAAGACGGTGTGTTGAAATGGATAGAAAATTGGCTCAGCAACAGAAAGCAAAGGGTAGTCATAAACGGTAAGGCATCTAAATGGACCAATGTAAGTAGCGGGGTACCCCAGGGATCAGTACTAGGACCAATTCTCTTTCTAATTTACATCAACGACATAGATGAGGGTCTCACCTGCACAATCTCAAAATTTGCTGACGATACAAAAATTGCAAATAGCGTACTCTCAAAAGAACAAGTTGACGATATGCAACACAATCTAGATAAATTGTCATGTTGGGCCCAAATTTGGCAAATGAGTTTCAATGCGGATAAATGTAAAGTACTACATGTCGGATACCTAAATGAGAAAGCAAACTATTCGATGAATGGCACTCAGCTTAAGAATGTAAACAGAGAAACCGATCTGGGAGTAACAATATCCAGTAACCTAAAACCGAGTCAACAATGTTCAGAAGTTGTTAAGAAGGCAAACAAAATAATTGGCTTTATAGGCAGGTCATTTGAGCATAAATCCAAAGAAGTTATCCTAACCCTTTACAATTCCTTAGTCCGCCCTCTTCTGGAATACTGCGTTCAATCCTGGTGCCCTTATTACCAAAAAGATATAAACAAGCTAGAACGAGTTCAACGTAGAGTTACCAAAATGATACCTAGCCTGAAGAACAAACCATACGAAGAGCGTCTTAGAGAATTAAATCTATTTCCTTTAACCCAGCGCAGATTAAGAGGTGACTTAATTCAAGTGTTCAAAATCATCAAAGGCATCGACAATATGAACTGTAGTAAGTACTTCACTATCGACCAATCTAATTACACGCGGGGAAACGGTTGCAAAATTATTGGTAAATCTTTTAACTCGCACGAATCTAAGAATTTCTTCTTCAATCGAGTTGTCAACTTGTGGAATGGGCTTCCCCGAAACGTTATAGACTGCATCACCGTTGATTCATTTAAACTCCGCCTAGACAAATATCTCTCATCAAACCCGCGACTGACTGCGTTTGTAAATGAATAACTTTATTTTATCCCCTCCTCAGTTACTAACCCATCTGTCCTCTACTAACTTCCTAATCCTGCCACGGACATTAGTTCCAGGGCAGTAATTCCCTTTCCAATGTTCCCTTACCCACTCTAAACCACTGTTTGGACACTTGATCCTCAGTGTTTTGGAGGACAAGCAACCTAGAAGGGTCACTAGATCTGTTGTTGCTTGATTTCCTTTGTACTGCGATGATAGTTAAATAAAGATTTTAAGTATGCAAAATTTAGTCTAGGATGGCAGGGTTATTGATATAGCAAACCGTAGTTATATCCAGAGGGTTATTGATATAGCAAACCGTAGTTATATCCAGAGGGTTATTGATATAGCAAACCGTAGTTATATCCAGAGGGTTATTGATATAGCAAACCGTAGTTATATCCAGAGGGTTATTGATATAGCAAACCGTAGTTATATCCAGAGGGTTATTGATATAGCAAACCGTAGTTATATCCAGAGGGTTATTGATATAGCAAACCGTAGTTATATCCAGAGGGTTATTGATATAGCAAACCGTAGTTATATCCAGAGGGTTATTGATATAGCAAACCGTAGTTATATCCAGAGGGTTATTGATATAGCAAACCGTAGTTATAGTGTGTCTTGTTCTCTTAACACGAGGGGAAAGTTATGGAAAAGAGAGTCCGAATATGGCCTCTAAAGTTACATTATTTGAACACCAACATATCTTACACCCTTAGCAGCAATTCTAACACACAGTAACACAGAAACACTTAGTCTGGGGTGCAGGGGGAGAAATAGGATCCGTGAGAGATCTGGTCGACGTAGCACACTTAGTCTAAGTCTGTTTGCACCAGAAGGGGACACCGTATGCCACACACAATGCTAGAAGTAGAATGGACACTTCTAGCTCGCCTACACACTCTCTACCACTACTGCTGCCAGGGATCAACCATTGTACACGATCCGTTCCACCCGAAAGTTTACAGGGAAAGTATTGTTGGTTGAGTTGCCTACCTTTCCTTGAAAATTCTCAGGTAGTATTACACATTAGAGGTGATCACCTGTCTAATGGATGTCGGAACAGGAGGGCCATGCAAATTTTGGTTTCTGAATTACTGTGTAGTTAATAATAGTCTTAAAAATATAATGTACTGTACATAGGGATACATGGGGAATGTTATTCTGTATTTCTTAATACTAAACTCATATTTTCAGACAGCCTATTTGGAGATAAAATTATTATTTTATTGTTCTGCTGGCTTTTGTCTAATCATGCCCTTTTATAATAGGCTTTTGTTACCAGGAGGTTCGCCTTCTTCTTTTGTTGTTTGTGGACATCATGGTTGTAGAGGTGGTTATCTTGCTGGGAACAATTATGCATAAATACTGGGGCTGGTGGAGTATTTGCATAAAAATACTCTTCATCGTAGTCTAGATCCGGTTCTAGATGTGGAGGCTCACCTGTCCCGGAGAGCGGGCCGTTTTGGACGCTCGGGTGTACAGGTATGCCACCAGGGAGCGGCGCGTATCCTGTGCGTACCGGAAGTTGTTTTTGTTGTGGTATGGGCACTGAGGTATTTCTTCTTTGGACATGGCCCTTTTCTTACTTCTTCTCTTTCCTCTGATCGCCACTATTCTGGATACTTGTAATGGTAGTACTTCCGGATGTGGGAGCAGATATGGTGGTGATTCTGATCTGACCCCTTCCAACCCCTTCATTTCAGATATACACAATAGCTTTTGTCTTAAGATGTCTATGATAAAGTACAGCCTTTATCAACTACAAAATATTGATTAAATACTAATTGGGAAGTGTTATGCCAGGTTGTAATCAATCTCGCGTCTGTATCTATATTATTAAATCAGTTCGTGTGTCTGTTTGTCTGTGTGTTCTTCATACGCGGCCGCAGTTTTGGAACCGGGGAGCTGAAACTTTGCATGTGGGTGTCAATTGACCTGGGTCAGGTCATAGAGGGGGCGAGGCCGCGATCGGAGGTCGTTTCGAGGCCGAAATTGAAAAAAAAACAAAAAAAAATGGCCGTTTGGGGCAGAAGGAGGCCTCCGATCGAAAAGGTGTATGGAACGAAAGTTGTTCGCAGCCCACCAAAATGGGGGTACGGATGAGGTCAGATCCAAAATCTGAGCTCATTTAGCGGCCGAAATCGAGGTCGCCGTTTAATGAGGCACAGGGAGGTCAAGGCCGGTGATGATGGTAGTAGTAGTATTGTGATGATTGTGGTAGTAGTGATTGATGATGGTAGTAGTATTGGTGGTAGTAGTGATGGTGATTATGGTAGAATTTATACCCGGGCAACGCCGGGTATCCCTGCTAGTTATCTCTATAAATCCGGGCTTCGGATACTTAGATTTGGAATATGCTTAACAGGAACACGTCGAACTTCGTGAATATGATAAGTAGTTACTCAATCAGGCAATCAATAACACAATTAACACACAGGATAGTTTACACTTTTATAAATTCAAATGTTTATATAATACATAGGATGGGGTTACGAACTCCAATATTATAATGAATATTAAGTAAGTATCATGTGACTGGAGAGAGTTGAATCAGTTTTACTCTCTAGTGAATATCAGTTTGTCACTTACATAGTAATTAAGGGAGAAAATACGCAATGATGGGCAGATATATATATACACATATAAGTATCATTAATAATAATAATAATAATAATCTTCTGGTTATTTATATAGCGCCCGTATCTCCTCCTTCGAGGATTCACAAGCGCTTGGCTTTCTTTAGTCTACCAGAGACCATTACCCATCCCCCTTGCTCATGGGGAGATGGTAACCGCCGGCTGTATCCCAGAAAAACTTTTCAATCTGAGCGGGGATTGACGCAAGACCTTCAAGATGGGAATGAGGCACGCTGTCAACTGAGCCAGCCGGACGGCTGGCGATAATACATATTGACAATAATACATATGCGAGCCAAGTGTCTAACGCGAAGTATTCTGGCAAGGGTAATGAAAAGTATGGAACCATCGCTCAGTTGCGCGGGGGTCTGCGCGGTGGGCAAAAGAGATTAAGTCGCACTCAGGTGAGACTTCAAAAAGGTACCGCCCTGGGTACTATAGGTCAGATGGACTGGGATCCTTGAAAATAACAATTAACTTTAATGCGATAGAAAATAAAGTATTAAAGATATGAATTCTAATTGACTCTAGGAAGGAAGATAGTTTAAATCTGAATTCAAATATCTTAGAGTTATTGCGAATAATCTCTCACACGAGAAACGAAAAATAATATTCGATCATAGATGAGGTCAAATCACACGGGTTGAGGAACTCAGATTCACAGTAAATATAGTGACTGAATCGGAATAGATAAAATATAATCTAATATAGATTGGAATCAATTAACCAACTAATTAAGAAACGCCAATGAAAGAGAGTGGTAATATAGCTTAACAAAGAGTTATCTTGAATGGGCGTACACGACGAAGTTGCACTTAGGAAATACCATGGGTGTTGGCATGAAAGGAGTTTTGAATAAATTAACAAATTTCTAAAAGAACGCAGAACTATGTAGCGTTGTATTATAACTTAAACAATGGTTATTATGAATGAATTACTATAAGAAGTGATATAATAATCTTTAGCCAAGTAATAGGCGGAATCGACCAAGGAATATACAATCTGAATTCCTAAATGGGTGTTGAAAGAATTACATGACCCGGGTAACGTATATCATTAGATTATTCACAAGAACTAATAGAAATCAGCTATCTTGGCAAGAAATACACTCTAATTTAACGGAAAGGGTTCTTTTACTTTCGAGAGGGGGAAGTCGTACGATAAGTATTCTCTGGCTATAGTTACACGGATAAGAGAACCCTGAATTGGGCGTAGGTTCTAGGTACTGTATCTTGAATTTAAGAAGGGAACCGATTCACGTTATACACTTCACTTCGACTTGGATACACAAAGAATAATAAGACATAGGAGTAAAATCTGAGAGTATTCAACTAAGTAACATGTGTAAAAATTACTATGTAACGTACCTACAATTAAGGGTCTGAAGGATTAAATATAAATGATGGTAACAATATCTCGTACTTATTGAATCACTGTACGGATCAAAGTTATACTGTAATTCTTACATGGGTATTAGAGTCAAGATAGATCTTAGGCACAGATCTATAATTAAATTAAATAGAATACTCGCTTATATTTGATCTTACCTACACAACAAGAGCTACAACTTATAACACACAGAGACACTTATGGTATGGGGTAGAGGTAGCCATGAACGAGAATCTGGACGACGTAGTAGGACTCGTGGTTCTGCTGGGCTGGACGTCAGGGGGAACTCCCTCTCTCATAAGTACAGGTGAAGGTGGTTCCGGGCTCCTCTACACACTCTCGTTCAGGTTGAGTCTCAATACCAATGTTTACCCACAACCGGCCTAACCAGTGGAAGATAGCAATCGTATTTGCTAACTTCCTTCAATTTTAGTCAGACTATATTCGGTTTAGTTTTAGAACTCATTTTGGTCTATTTCGTGATCATAGGGACATGTGGATATTGTTGTTTTTGCTATGGTGAAGGTAATTCTTATTCTAAAAATACACTGAAGTTATTTATTTAAGCACAAGGAGATTCTCGATGTCTCAATATTACCCTCTTTGTTTTACAGGGTTATATGGTTGCATAATTAATTATTTGCTGTTCATCGTGATATCTGGCTTTTCTTAGTCTGCAGGCCATATGTTTATTACTGATCACTTCATTTGCACTATTCCCAGTCTTCCCATGAGGTACTGTAGAGGGGGTTCTGGGGTTCCCATTTGTGTAGATATTTCAATGGGTTTTGGTGAGGAACTTGCATAAAATATTCCTCACTGTATTGCAAATCTGGCTGGCAAGGAAGTAGAAGAGGAAATTAGAACGGAGGAGGAAGTGGTATGTCCGACCTATGCTTTTACGTCGTGAAGAGTATGGGGTGTATCAAAAATTGATGGTGGAGTTGGCAGAGGAGGATGGTGCTAAGTTCAAAAACTTTATGAGGATGCCCGTCGTTATGTTCAGGGAGCTGCTACGTCGTGTCGGGCCAAGGATTGCCAAGCAGGACACTACCTTTCGTGCAAGTATCGAACCAGGTT
The DNA here is from genome assembly GCA_032716605.1 of Paralithodes platypus. Taxonomy (NCBI): domain Eukaryota; kingdom Metazoa; phylum Arthropoda; class Malacostraca; order Decapoda; family Lithodidae; genus Paralithodes; species Paralithodes platypus. Next base: position 44,861,809 of record CM064483.1, on the reverse strand, counting down.
TGCGGCTGGCTATAACGCTGCAATTCCTGGCCTCTGGAAACACCTATACAGACCTCTCTTATTCCTTCAGAGTTGCACCAAACACCATCTCCAAGATTGTCCCTCAAGTGTGCAATGCAATAACTGATGAGTGCAGGGGAGGTGTGGTGGAGTGGTCTTGCCACTGGCCTGGTAATCCAAAGGTCCCGGGTTCAAATCCCGATGTATCAATGGGAAGATATTATTGGGATGGAATTTTTTTCTGTACCTGGTATCAGTGCATTACCACAAGCCCACCGAAACGTCAATAAAATACCCTCATTGTTCCCTGATTAAATAGCACTGTATGAATATTCCCATATTCAAAATATGCTATAGGGTTGCAATGCCTGGTGAGTTATCTGCTCAACAGGTGGCGCTGTGTGTGTGTAAGTGTGAGAGTCCGAGTGTAGGAGGTGAGACAGTGAAGCATGGGAATGAGGTGGCTTCAGAGATGGGGTCGTTTCGGGCCATGAGTGAGCACCGTGCCTCATGTGAAGGCAAGATGGCAGGTGCTCGTTGTACTCTACGTGCTTCACATGTCTCACTCCCTAGACTGGAACAAGACCTCACAAGCTTCACTGTTCATTGTAAAGCGGTGAATGTTAAGGCTCTCAGCCTATGCCCGAGCGGAAGTAAGTTGGAATATAGAAAAAAAAAAAAAAAAAAATGAGGGAGGTGATGCCCAAGGACACCTGCAAGGACACTGAAGCAAGAGAGAGTCAAAAGATGGAGGGAGTACTTCAACGAGTTGCTAAATGTAAGGAAGGAAGCGCCAGCAAACATAGTTGGATGGGGTATGGGACGGAAAAGAAGAGAAGTAGTGGAGGAGGAGGTGGGGATCAGGAGGTTAGAAGTGTGGGAAGCCATGAAAAGAGTGAAGTTGGGGAAAGCACCAGGAACAGATGAATTGTATGGGAAAATGTTGAGGTATGGTGGTGAGATAGTGATCGAATGGGTATGGAAAACGTGCAAACTAGCATGGGAGAAGGGGAGTGCACCTGATGACTGGAAGACAGGTATAATAGTCCCCCTATATAAAGGTAAAGGGGAAAGAGGAGTGTGTGGGAACCACCGAGGAATATGTCTTTTAAGCGTAGTAGGGATTGAGAGAGTGAGAGCGAGAATGGAGAAATGGATAGGTGACGAGCAGGGAGGTTTTAGGAAGGGAAGAGGATGTGTAGATCAGACCTTTACCCTGAATTGTGTTGTGGAGAAGCAACAAAAGCTGTATGTTGCCTTTATGGACTTGTCGAAGGCCTATGACAGAGTGGATAGAGAAGGTATGTGGAAAGTACTTAGAATATACAGAGTATTTGGCAAGTTGCTGAAAGCAGTGAAGAGCATGTATGAGGGTGCAAAGGCGGCAGTACGTGTGGAGAATGAGCAGAGCGAGTTCTTTGACCTGAATGTTGGGTTGAAACAGGGGTGTGTGATGTCCCCGTTGTTGTCTACTGTATATATGGATAGAGTCATGAAAGAAATATAAGGAAGAGCAGTGGGTGTTGGTATAATGCTGAAAAGGAAGGGAAATGAGTGGAAGCTGCCTGTACTGCTGTTTGCTGATGATACAGTTCTGATGAGTGATAATGAATGGGAGTTGCAGGGTCTGGTAAATGTGTTTGGAACAGTGTGCGAAAAACGGAATCTGAAGGTAAATGCGGGGAAGATCAAGGTTATGGTCTCGAAACGGGTGAAGCCACAGAGTGTGAGGTGAAGTTGAACGGTTAGGCTATGGAGATTGTCAGCTCATTTATGTATCTGGGCAGTGTGTTGAGTAAAGATGGGACTATGGATGAAGAAGTGCGGGAGAGGGTGCAACAGGGGAAGAGGGTTGTAGGATCGCTGAAAGCAGTAACAAGAAATAGGGTGGTCAGTATGGAAGTGAAGAAGTCCTTGCATGACAGTGTGGTAATCCCGACACTGACATACGGAAGCGAAGCATGGACGTTTGAGAAGAGACTCAGACCAAGAGTGAGAGGGGTGGAAATGAGTTACTTGAGAAGTGCGTGCGGAGTAACATGGAGGGATAGACAGACGAATGAGGAAGTAAGAAGGAGGTGTGGTGTGGAGGTAGATGTGCTGGAAAATGTGAAAAGGAACACCTTGAGATGGTTCGGCCATATGGAACGTATGGAAAGCGAGAGAATGACTAAGGTGCATGAGAGCAAGGTGGAAGGACAGAGAGGGAGAGGTAGACCGAAAGAGAGGTGGAAGGATGGAGTGAGGAAGTATATGGAAGAAGGCGGTGCTGGTTGAGAGGAGGGACGTTGACTGAATGGGGACAGAGGTGCATGGGGGCGGTTCGTTCGTGGCCACCCCTTCGGGGATTGCGGCGTCAGGCAATAGATAGATAGATAGAAACATCCATAAATACGCACAACATATAGTGTATGTATATAAATATTAAAAGGCTAATGATGAACCTGTGTGAAAAAAATAATATATATTAATGAAAAAGTACTTTCCATCGCCATATCTCCAACCGATAAAAGAAAAACTATTTCACCAATTTGTTTTTGGCCCCCCTCTGGCAGCATCCCCTAAAGCCATGTGTGTCCACTGATCCTTTTCTCTCGGTTAAAGGTTTACCAGTTACTGTGTGTATTTAACAGAGTGAAGCTTACCCTAAGACGTGTGCATGGGGGGTATGAGACACCACACGCCTGTGCGCACGTATTTGAGCTGTTCCCATCACTAACATTGTTATTTTACCATAAATAGCATTAATACTTATCCATATGCGCCTATTTTAGGTTGATTATAAAGGTATTAACCTGTTACAGCAATAAAACAAGTGGAAACAGCGTTTGGATGGTCAAAATCGTCGATACAGGCCGGGAGTTACATAATGTATGGCTGAGGCAACCTCCCTCCCCTCCTCCCCTCCCCTTGTCTGGAGAGACACTGTTACGCAATAGTCTTTCTCTCGCTCTTTCCTACGCTTGGTAACAGTGGTGACAACGCCCTGCTACCAACTCGCTAATGTTAGCACGAAAATAGACCACAGAATAAGGGAATAACAGGGAAAATTGGTGATAACTGGAGGAGTGATATTTGGCATGGCCCAGATGCAAAAAAAAAAAAAAAAAAAAAAAGTTCAGGTTTTTTTGGGGTGTTTTAAATGGATTTGTTTAGGCCCAGGATCTTAAGAGTCTTCCCGCAGTCGCCAGGGGAAACTCTTAAGAGTCTTCCCGCACTTGCCGGGTTAAAGGTATTTTGCTAGATTTAGAACCTGACTATAAATTTGTGTACCCTTCAATCTTTAAACAATTCCAATATGTTATTAAAATACAGAGGAAAAGAAAAACGAGTAAAGGAGAAGAGGCGAGGAAATTCAAGAGAAAACCAGAAGTCGATAACATGACCCCGCCCAAGACAAGAATGTCCAGGTCACCCACCAAGGAGGCGAACCTCAGAAGTGGCCAACTCGCGGCTGTGGAAGAGACTTGCCCATCACCCGAGGAAAAGAAATTTGCCCGAGGGGACCACCAGCCCTGACCAGGAGGATCATATTCTCCCAACCAATCTGAACATCATAATTTAGCAGCATATGTATATAAATGTATAATATTAAGGAAACAAATAAACATTAAAAACCATTAGATAAAGAGTGTGATTAATATTAAGGTAACATGTCGCAAGACAGATTCACTAGGTAATCAGATAGTGAACAGAATTAAACAATGTTGAAGGTTCTCGTCAGATTACGAGAGTTCTACAAAACCATCTCACAGAGATGCTTCTATTTTTTAAAGAAATAATAAACACCTATGTACAGTCGTCAGGATTAATTTGTTTCATTTCCCCTGGACTAGGCGTTAGTAGCACTGCACGGTGGAGAGGTATCCCCTCCACCTCCTTTGCTTGTTGGTTCCATACCCCCACCTAAACCCTCCCATTTTCTCTCCGACCCCAGAACTACACCCACCTTCCCTTCTCTCGCTCTCACCCAGCTACTTCTGGACCTCACCAATTGCATGTATTCTGAATAACTAATGAAGGAATGCAATGTATCATAGGTAGAGTTAATTATGAACTTTACTAAATTTGCAAGCAAGAGAGAGAGAGAGAGAGAGAGGAGAGGAGGGGGGGAGGGAATGTTCGACGAAAACCTTACACATGATTCGAGTGATTCATACTGATACATTTAGACCTACCATTGAAACCTGAAAGCTTCATACCGATTCACTGATGGTTTAATACTGTTGAACTATCATAATCTAATAAAGCTGCGAAACTAACCCACGCAAAGTTATATTTCCTTTTCATCGTTGTATAATGGCTCAGGCTCGGCTACGTAACAAGCTTGAGACAACGAGGACCGTCTGTGTCAATTCCTCCACGAGTCTCTCCCATCAATAAACACACAAAATAGACCATTCAATTATTTTGAATTAGTTCTTTGTATAAAATTAGTTAATACTAATATAACTATTTATTAGCACCGTATACAAGAATTAAATATTTGCTTGCGGATTTTTTCCACAAATCTCACTGCTTCCAGACAATTCAGGACTCATTAAGTGTAAACAGCCAATTTGCCAGTACATGCTATGAATTATTGCCGTGAATGTACCCCGTGAGTCGACCATGTGACTGCATTACGTTAATTCAACACTCTTAACATAGCTATCTACCCAATCAATAGGCCATATTGCTTTCCTAATTGGCCATAATGTAAAACTACTCTATATAAACGGGACACGAACTACCCTCGGGCAAGGTACTGTAGTTTCTGAAAAGAGGCTCCAGCTTTGAAAATATTACTTGACTTAAACAGGCTAAATAATCCTGAAGGGTTGATAACCAATATACTGTATATGCCCTATTTTTGCTAACTACCCCTTGGGTACTCTTACACTCATCTATCCATTAGGGTGGGTTTTCTTTAAAGTTCCCATGCCCTCAACACTTACGTTCACCCATACATTAGGGAAGGAATTATTTATTTTGTTACCTTACCCTTACAACCTTGCCATAAGGTTACTCTGTTTTATCAGGTATCTTGTGTTGTAACCAAGTTAAGGGGGGCGTCCGCTATGGCTATGTAGCAATATGGGTTGAAACATAGCAAATTGTGTTAAATACTCTGTTACGACCGGGACTCGTATAAAACAAGGGCTCTTAATCATTGGACTAGAAAGGCACACAGCCACAACGGTAACACTAGATCCAACCCTTGAACTTATAATGCCGGCGCACAAAAACACCTATACCCTCCAGAGTTAAATCTGCGATAGCGGGGTATCCTCTAACTCGGTATAAATGCACTACTACTACAGGCTGATGATCTCTGATACAGCCTGATCACAACAACATACAATTACGTTAATAATGTATACAAGGAAAAAGATAGAGAGCTTAATTAAATCACTGGAATGATTTAATGCAAACAAGAAGAAGGTATAATTAAAGTTACTCTAAACAATAATAAACTGTCACTCCTATATTAAAGAAAGTGAATGAAAGTCCTAAAGCATCGAACAGGAATCTTCTGAAGAAAGTCTGATGCTGCTTAAGATGATCGAATCGGATTTTGAACTGTTATATAAAGCAGGAACAAGATATGACAAGTGTAGGGACATACAGTGTTAACTGGCACGGGAATAACGATAAATGCGCAAAAGTATTATCTCCAACAACAAAAGAAGTACTTCCTCAGGCAACACAAAAGCCTGCTCGGGTTGTGCAACTCAACAACAACCAAGGCTTACAATCAACGTGAATAAAAATGCTGCATACATAACATAAGAGCTTATAATCCTAATCGGGTGTCTGCTAGGCGAATAAAGTCTAGCTGGGATGTCGTAGGCTAGGAAACAATGGCTGAGCAAGCGGCTCGTAGCCTAGTGAGGTCCTTAAGACTGTACGGCCTATTTACGTTAAATGACGGGGTGCTCTCTTGAGAGATCCAGATCGCTAGTATCTGGTTCTCTCCTGGCGACCCTCTTCAAGTCAAAGCAAAACGAGTTAGCACAGTGTTGGGTGGCAGAGGCAAAAGCCCTCACTCGCAACACAATGCTAAACTCACAAGGTACACAGTCAGAAAGACAACCTAGGCTTCCCACGTATCCGTTGCGATTGTACAAGTTCAACAAAACCTGGTACACATTGGAAATCACAACACCAATAGCCTCACCCCAGTCTAGCATTAAATAGCCCACCAGACAACCAAGAAATAAGTAGGGAGACACCGCGAGTGTGTCGAACTTCTACAGACAAAATGGTAACCCCTCCAAAATGCCTAACTAAACATGAAATATCTGAGAGCTTCAGCATATAATACGATGGCCGATATATGAAATCGTGCAGAACCAAAGGGGAGTTATGATGTTAAATAGATTGGAAGAATGAGAGGTAAGAAGTTGAGAGAGAGAGAAAGTGTTCTATAGGTAGAAGTCGGGGACAGACGGCAAGGGAGATGTGAAGGTTATGCTGGTCAGGCAAGCTCTGAGCAAGGAAGGCACATAGGCAGCAGGGAGTGCGGGGGGACTACTTCCTGCCGCGGCAGGAGGGCGGCAAGGCGGCCAGCCACTTAGAGGGCCCTGCCGTGGCATGACGTCACCGAGACAACACGTAACACTACGCGCACAACACTCTGCCTCCTGCACTTACTCACTCACACTCTCTAGCTGTATCATTCAGTCTTATACATTAAACTTATAACTAATGATATAAAATATAATGCATTGTCACAGACGAAAATAAAGACCACTTCTATACTGCCTGTGACATGACGATTCAAAAGAAAGAAAGTACAACACTGTAGATAGACTGTAGCCCATTTCATTGCCCTGGCGAGCGCTAGTGGCTACCGGGAGGCGATTCTGCCAACGCTGGTGGGCGTCACACCCCGCCTAAGATATAGGACGCTCAACATTAGGCGAGCACGATATCTGACAAGGCAGAATGCCGACAAGACCCGTCACACATAGCCACTCCACCAGAAATGAAATGCAAAGCTCAAGTCTTACATAAAACAACATATCAACATAAAGAAAATCTTATAACCCCTCTCAAACATAATAGTATAATTTAGCCTACTATGCTCCCAGAGCGAGCTTCACAGAGCCCAGCTTCCTAAGTGAAAGACAGGTTCAACTTAGGACATTAGCTATAATTGGCAACTTACAATTAACTATAAAAAAAAAGTTCTTATGTGACTTTTTATTTAATTTTAATGTTGTTATTGGCGGCTGCTCGACAGGGGCAAGCCTAGTTTTTCTCCACTCTCAACACACACTGACTGAACGGCGAGGGTTCTCCTGCAAACAAACCCTCCCGTGACAAACAATCAGCCAAAACATTATCAGTGCCCTTAGCATGCCACACATCCAACTTGTGTTCTGGCAGCAAAACAACACCTGGCACTGATAAACTGCCCATTTCATCACAAGACTGGCACTTCTCTTCGCTCTTTCCGGCAACGAGACCTGCCAAAAACCTTTCACTAGTTCTACCTTTGTGATAAGCGATACAGCCCCGAAGCGGTCTATGGTGTCGTCAACTCTCGATAAGGTACAGGCGTCTGTCAGGGATAATGCTTCCACACTCTTGCAATCACCACACACACGGATCTTGCCACTCAACTCAGGTTGCAAACTCACTGGCAACGACCACTCACGATATCCCTTATCCCTCAGACCCTTGGGTAATGGATAGGTGTCTGTCAGGGATAATGCTTCCACACTCTGGCAATCACCATACACACGGATCTTGCCACTCAACTCAGGTTGCAAACTCACTGGCAACGACCACTCACGACATTCCTTATCCCTCAGACCCTTCGTCAACACGTAATCCAGCTCTGCTTGCACCACAGGCTGTCGAGCAGGATTTATACGGTAGGGAGCCAATTTGAACCTTGCACTGTCTCCAGCCTCCATGTCGGATTCTACCCCGTACATCAGGCCTGGAGAATGAACAAACATGGGGATGTACTGCCATAGCCTAGTACACAACTGCCTTGCACTGTCTCCAGCCTCCATGTCGGATTCTACCGCATACATCAGGCCTGGAGAATGAACAAACATACGGATGTACTGCCATAGCCTAGTAAACAACTAATCTCGCAGAACAACATGCCTAGTGCCCTCCCATAACCCAGCCGAGACCGCAGCTTCTAAACTGTAGTCTCCCTCCTTCTCCACCTTCGTCCCTAGAACAGCCAGGTCATGAGGGGGACAATCAGTACCACCTGTGCAGTCACTCCCATAGTTCATTATGCTAAGGCTTCCCCGCCGATACCGTACATGCGCACCCCCGCATTCCTTACGACTACATCTGCCTGCGCAGCATCACCGCTTTTAGCGACATGGCCAGATATAGTCGGTCTATGGTAGGGTTGTTGCATTCGACTAGAGCAGCATTGGGAGGCTATGCGACGACCAGGTACATCCACTCCACAGCCGACCTCACCAATCTGCTCAATGTCCTCCTTCTGACCACCACCCTTGGCAGCCATGGGTCGACCTTGACCTGACAACCATGTCCAAGCCTCGTCACCCACCTTGAACCACCGAAACAACGAGGCTAACGGTCTACCAACATTCAAGTGACCTGCCCGCGGAACATCTTGCACCGCCTGAGTCGTGAGGCTCGGCACGACCAGTGGGGTATGAACCGAGCTGGTGCTGGAGCGCTGCACACTGCTGCTCAGGCAGGTGCTCTAGCGCTTCCACAGCCACCAGACTCGTGTCCTCCGCCCACTGCTCCGCCGAGACATGACAATCCCCACTCTCCTCCTCCTTCTCCACCTTGGCCGCTGCAGACCAACGCAGGGACAGTAGGCTGCTCAGGTGGTTGCCTCACAATCTCCTCCCAACAGGTTCACATGACATGTTTCCCCGTCCTCGTGTTCGATCTCAACAGCACCATTACCACACTTCTGAACTTCCGGATCCTCCAACTGCAGTTTACTAATATCCGAGGGAGCCAACCTGTCTAAATGCTTCCGAAGCAACCCATGTCCTCCCCCAATATCAAACTGAGCAACCTTTTTTCTCTCTGTGTGTAACGTTGCTGCCTCGGAGTCTCTTCCTGCTCTACCTTCTCACTAGCTGTGACAGGTCCTGGGGCTCCTCCAAACTCCAACAATGGTGCCAATACTGAGTCGCCAAGAAGAGCTGCTGGTACTAAACTCTCCAAACTTTTACCAACATTAGCCAACATTCCACAGCCACCAGACTCGTGTCCTCCGCCCACTGCTCCGCCGAGACATGACAATCCCCACTCTCCTCCTCCTTCTCCACCTTGGCCGCTGCAGACCAACGCAGGGACAGTAGGCTGCTCAGGTGGTTGCCTCACAATCTCCTCCCAACAGGTTCACATGACATGTTTCCCCGTCCTCGTGTTCGATCTCAACAGCACCATTACCACACTTCTGAACTTCCGGATCCTCCAACTGCAGTTTACTAATATCCGAGGGAGCCAACCTGTCTAAATGCTTCCGAAGCAACCCATGTCCTCCCCCAATATCAAACTGAGCAACCTTTTTTCTCTCTGTGTGTAACGTTGCTGCCTCGGAGTCTCTTCCTGCTCTACCTTCTCACTAGCTGTGACAGGTCCTGGGGCTCCTCCAAACTCCAACAATGGTGCCAATACTGAGTCGCCAAGAAGAGCTGCTGGTACTAAACTCTCCAAACTTTTACCAACATTAGCCGTCTTCTTCCAACCGTTCCTCCGTTGATCAGAAGACTGAGGAATAGGCTGTGACACTTTGGATGCAAGAGATCTTGTAACAACGCACGCCATAGGTTGTACTTGACACTTCTCTACCCACTCCTGTTCCTCCCTACTCACGTCGGCCGGCTTCTCGGCAACGACTAAGGGTGAAACCTCAGAAGTAGGCACCGCAAAGTCGTTGCCGAGAAGGAGGTCGACGCCTCCAACAGGCAAGTTCTCCACAATTCCAACATCCAACTCTCGTGTCACACCATCTACCTCCAGTTCCATCCTGACCAACAGGTATGACCTGATAGCATTGATACCTTGCACCACAACCACCCGTGCCGCGTATATTGGTCTACCAGTAAAGTTCTTCATCAAAGTCTGATAGGCACCCGTATCTCGCAACAGCTCAACTCCATGCTTCTTACCAGCCCACTTCACGCAGCCACGCCCTCGTTGGTCGCAAAAGACATCACGGACAGGGTTCGAGCCTTCCGGATTCTTCTCCACTGGCTGTGTCCCAGCCTCTGACGTTATACCCCGGGCAAACTCAGACGACTTCGGGGACATCCCAATGTTGCGAGCCAAAGACACAACTGCATTAGGTAGCTTGCTTGGACAGGCTCTTGCAAAATGCCACTCCTTAAGACAATGGAAGCACTCTAGCTTTCCCTTGGGGTTCCCTTGAGGTGAGGGAGGACCCGGACCCTTTCTAAACGGGACGGTACTAGGTTTATGATCAGTTTAGGTGTCGTTGCTCTTGTTCTTAGTGTAATTATATGTATCAGTGTTTCGGGGAGCGGGAGGGTTACGCTCCTTATTGCCTGCATCACTTCTCTGTGCAGAACCGCACCCACGAATCAAAGATAACCGAAGGTCAGCCATCTCAGCTGCCTCCTGAAGAGTTTTCGGGTTTTTTTCTTTAAGATTCAACGTCAAATCGCTGCCCGTACACTTGAAAAATTGTTCTAGAAGCATCAGCTGTTTCAACTCCTCAAACGTCGATGCCTTCTCAGAACGCAGCCAGTTTCTAAATGCATCGGACAGATCCCGGGCATGCTCAAGAAAGGTGCACTTACGACCCTTCGTTACACCCCAGAACTTCAATCTGTACGTCTCTGGTTGTATCTCGTACGCCCGCAGAACAGCCTCCTTCAATACCTCATAATCGACACAAGACTCCAAGGGCAACGCATCATATGCCCTGAGTCCTTTGCCAAGCAACCTAGAGGAAACAAGGGCTGCCCACTTAACCTCGGGCCATTGGTGCTCCCGGCACTTCTTCTCAAAACGCATGAAAAATTTGGTGACACCCGACTCGTCAAATACAGGGACTAACTTCAGAAGGTGCGATAAAGACTGATCAAGACCTCGATTCCCAGAACCGAGACGCTGCCCTGTTGACTTCACCCGAGACTTCTCAAGATCTCTGTCTGTACAGTACTTCGTAACCTCAACCTGAAGCTCAGCCTCCCGTACGGCCTTTCTCTCCTCAATCTTAGCCATCTCAAGCCGCTGCTCAGATTCATGCTTTCGATGCTCCGATTCATGCTTTCGTTGCTCCGCCTGCTGCTTAAGTTTAGCGAGTTCGAGCTGAAACAACATCTCGGCAGACAAACCTTGAGGAGGGGGTGCTACTATTGGGGACCCACCCCATGAATCACCTAGAGGCATACCCAACCGCCAGCGGGCATCGGTCTGCGGGAACGTACCCCGCTCCGGAGCCCGAGGGGGCACCATGGTAGGAGTCGAGTGGAATGGGGGCTGGGCAGAAGGTGCCCCAGCTCCCGCTCCACCCGAAGTCCCACGCACCCCACCGAGCACACAGGCAACCAGCTCACCTCTCGACAAACTGCTAGTACCGGGAAACCCTAAGACCGCGGCTACACACTGTAGTCCGTACCGGTCTAGCCCCGACACACGATCCACTGACACCGGCTCCTCCAAAAGTATTCGAGCATCCTCCTCACTGTTTACCACCCGAGCGCCGCTAGGCAACTCCACCTTCTCCACCTCCTCGCCTGTGCTCTCACTATGTACTGATCCGTCGTCCGACATAATGTCCACCGAAAATTCTCAACGTTTATAAACAAAAAAAAAGTACCTAAACTCTCATGTAGCACTATTCACTCAAAAATGCTTGAAGACTCTTAAGTATTATACTACTTGCCAAAAAAAATCTGTGTCCACTATATTCCTTTAAACAAAAAAACAAATGACCACAACACTCCTGCAATATTTCTCTAAGTTCACAAAATCTTGAGCAAGGTCGCCATTTGTTACGACCGGGACTTGTATAAAACAAGGGCTCTTAATCATTGGACTAGAAAGGCACACAGCCACAACGGTAACACTAGATCCAACCCTCGAACTTATAATGCCGGCGCACAAAAACACCTATACCCTCCAGAGTTAAATCTACGATAGCGGGGTATCCTCTAACTCGGTATAAATGCACTACTACTACAGGCTGATGATCTCTGATACAGCCTGATCACAACAACATACAATTACGTTAATAATGTATACAAGGAAAAAGATAGAGAGCTTAATTAAATCACTGGAATGATTTAATGCAAACAAGAAGAAGGTATAATTAAAGTTACTCTAAACAATAATAAACTGTCACTCCTATATTAAAGAAAGTGAATGAAAGTCCTAAAGCATCGAACTGGAATCTTCTGAAGAAAGTCTGATGCTGCTTAAGATGATCGAATCGGATTTTGAACTGTTATATAAAGCAGGAACAAGATATGACAATTGTAGGGACATACAGTGTTAACTGGCACGGGAATAACGATAAATGCGCAATAGTATTATCTCCAACAACAAAAGAAGTACTTCCTCAGGCAACGCAAAAGCCTGCTCGGGTTGTGCAACTCAACAACAACCAAGGCTTACAATCAACGTGAATAAAAATGCTGCATACGTAACATAAGAGCTTATAATCCTAATCGGGTGTCTGCTAGGTGAATAAAGTCTAGCTGGGATGTCGTAGGCTAGGAAACAATGGCTGAGCAAGCGGCTCGTAGCCTAGTGAGGTCCTTAAGACTGTACGGCCTATTTACGTTAAATGACGGGGTGCTCTCTTGAGAGATCCAGATCTCTAGTATCTGGTTCTCTCCTGGCGACCCTCTTCAAGTCAAAGCAAAACGAGTTAGCACAGTGTTGGGTGGCAGAGGCAAAAGCCCTCACTCGCAACACAATGCTAAACTCACAAGGTACACAGTCAGAAAGACAACCTAGGCTTCCCACGTATCCGTTGCGATTGTACAAGTTCAACAAAACCTGGTACACATCGGAAATCACAACACCAATAGCCTCACCCCAGTCTAGCATTAAATAGCCCACCAGACAACCAAGAAATAGGTAGGGAGACACCGCGAGTGTGTCGAACCTCTACAGACAAAATGGTAACCCCTCCAAAATGCCTAACTAAACATGAAATATTTGAGAGCTTCAGCATATAATACGATGGCCGATATATGAAATCGTGCAGAACCAAAGGGGAGTTATGATGTTAAATAGATTGGAAGAATGAGAGGTAAGAAGTTGAGAGAGAGAGAAAGTGTTCTATAGGTAGAAGTCGGGAACAGATGGCAAGGGAGATGTGAAGGTTATGCTGGTCAGGCAAGCTCTGAGTAAGGAAGGCACAAAGGCATCAGGGAGTGCGGGGGGACTACTTCATGCCGCGGCAGGAGGGCGGCAAAGCGGCCAGCCACTCAGAGGGCCCGGCCGTGGCATGACGTCACCGAGACAACATGTAACACTACGCGCACAACACTCTGCCTCCTGCACTTACTCACTCACACTCTCTAGCTGTATCATTCAGTCTTATACATTAAACTTATAACTGATGATATAAAATATAATGCATTGTCACAGACGAAAATAAAGACCACTTCTATACTGCCTGTGACATGACGATTCACAAGAAAGAAAGTACAACACTGTAGATAGACTGTAGCCCATTTCACTGCCCTGGCGAGCGCTAGTGGCTACCGGGAGGCGATTCTGCCAACGCTGGTAGGCGTCACAACTCCCTGAGTAATGGCAAGACGTAGAGTATTTTCTCCACATAATACTATTCTTATTATCTTGAGATAACTGTCACGATAATTTGAATTCACACCTGTTAAGAATAATTATGTGCAGGAGATGGTGGTCGAGAGATGGGTGTGAAATACTTAATTCCTTCATCAGGTGTTCAGAATAAATTTAATCGGTGAGGTGCCAGAAGTAGCTCCTAGCTGAGTAAGAGCGAGAGAAGGGAGGGTGGGTGTAGTTCTGGGGTCGGAGAGAAAATGGGAGGGTTTAGGTGGGGGTATGGAATCAATAAGGTAAGGGGGTAGAGGGGATACATCTCTACCGTGCAGTGCTACTAACAGGGAAAATGAAACAAATGAATCCTGACGACTGTACATGCCTTCTATAAAACTACAGTTCTCTATTTTAAATTCAAACAGACCACATGTACTTCCTTCTCGGCTTGGGCCAACGAACTTTGCCTTTTTTCCTAGATAAGTAAAGATGACCATCAGAATTGCCAACCTAGCAGATTGCCAGTTACATCCTTCAATAACACTAGGAAATTGTTCTTAAGTAAGTTTTTCTATATTAGAGATCTCAGTCTTATCTGTACTAACCATAGACCCCTTTACATAAGGACTGGGAACGAGCACTCTCGGAGTTTGAAACTTGGGTCCATTGCTTAAAAGCAGTATCATGAAAGCAGTGGTCTCTCCGACTTTCTTAAACACAAAAATATGTACACAAACACAACTTTACATATAAACGCATGTAATTTCACACGCAATCGTCCATATCCCCGCCATATTGGCGACATAATGTCTCGCCAGAAAACGAACAGCCCAGGATGATGCCAGACGCCAGTCACCCACGAGACACGTTAGAGGCAACACATTTTTGTTCTGTTGTTCGTTATCTCTCAGCTTATTGTAAGTAATTTTCTTATAAATACTTACCAGTCACAAAAGGATCTGTGTTAACAACTTATTTAGCTGATAAATATTAGAATTGAGCTGATGTCAACGGGTTGCTTTGATATGTACTGATAACCATTTTACAACTATTCTTGTTTTTTTGCTTTACAGGAACAATGCCGAAAAGATGTGCTGCATTCAATTGTCGTGGAAACTACAGGGGAGAGCCATACAGTCCTATGGTGTGTTTCCCGAATGAAGAACAGGAACGACATGCATGGATTAGTGCTATGCTAAATAGCCCAGAAAGTTTGAGAGACAGGTCGAAACTATGGATTTGTGCATCACACTTCGACTACGATTGGGTCACAGTTCGGGGAGGAAAACGACCAGCTGGGCCTCCTACAGTTTTTAAAGGTGTACCCAAGTCTTGCCTCAAACAACTTACGTCAGCTCCTAGGTTAACTAAAACGGTGACAAGTGAAGCAAGACTTTAAAAACAAACTGAATTTGAAAATGAACAAGACAAAATGCATAGTTATGACAAATTTGCAGGAGATTGGAAAACACTTCCCTGAGTTTTATATAAAGCAAAATGGTAGAGAACTGACAATGTTTAAGACAGATGGTAATGGTAGAACAGTTGATAAGTTTCTTCATTTTAAAGAGGTACAGTCTCCTTTTGGTTTTCTGCAGCTGGTAGTAGCAGAGAAAAGTGGCTTGGAGATACCAAAAAGTAAACTGAATCTTCAAAAAAATAGCTTGGTAAGTAAGTGGTCTCAAATTGAAGAAATACTGAAAATTATGAACACTCATGAAGCGACTAATACTGACCGCTTAAAAAGAATAATTTCAGAACTTTACTCTATCACAGAATTGGTTTAAAATGATGAATGTTAAAAGCAAGTACAGCGCAGTTCATTTACGAGACCAATATCGTGAACCTTGGACATTAAACTGTACAAACTTCAAAGCTCTGCAGGAAATGTGTACAGTTGTATCCAGCTGTCGGTGGACTGGTGGGCATGGCAGAGAGAAGAAACTAACACTGTCAACAGCAGATGCCTTTGTCATCACAACAAGGTATAACATAGAAGCAGCACAATATCTTTTTGAAACCCATGATTTTGCTTACATCCTACCTGCTGTTTTTTCACAAGATCCCCTAGAAAAGTTTTTTGGTCAAGCAAGACAACGTAGTGGAGGACATTTTTACATTGACATTGGGGATGTTCAAGCAGCATCCAAAGTACAGCAGTTGCATCAGCTGTTGAAACGTGACATCGTTCCTGACCGAGCCAAAGAAGTAAGCTGTGAATTTTGTACAGCAATAGATGATGGTGATTTACAACTTCTGGAAGAGCAGACATTACAAGACACTACACTTCTAGATTCAGATGATACTTTAAAACATAAAATTGTCTACATTGGGGGATTTTTAGCTCATAAACATGGACAACAGGAAGTAGATTCTGGGGAATGCTTGTCATCAGAGTTTTTGACTGCGCTCAATCGAGGTGGGCTGAGTATGCCTACACTGGCTACTGTCTTCTTTGTACATAGTGGCATCACCCTTCAAATGTCTCTTCAAGACTCGAAAAAGTGTTGTCGCAATTACTTGAAACAATGCTTGTAGATGCTCCTTTAGCTAGCCATTCAGGAGCATGCCAGACATTGTGTAATGTGTTGTTTAAGGCCTTTGTATTTAATACAAGCGATCGGGAGTGTACACTAGGCTGCTTAAGGCGACAAGAGAAACTTTCTAATGTTTAAGTTAATTATTGTGTTATGTGACTTTTGATATATGTAAAATTATGTGTAAAGTAATATTTTGCAAAGGTTTTACTTTAATTTCTTCTAATATTTAATTAATGTAAGTCATGGTATGATGCTTTGCTTGTATAATACATGTTCTTATAAACTATCTCATTATAACTGTATATTTTCCTATTATGTTCAATCACGAAAGAGACTTATGAGTCAATCAACCAAAAACAAATGTTTTATATTCCTTTACTTGGTTGCTCTAGTTAATAAGATGTTGTAGAGTAAAAACACAAAGTCCCATATCCAGTAAAACTAAAATAAGACCTCAGTTTGTGGGCCTGACAATGGACCCAAGTTCCGGGACCCGAGTATGGCCGATGCCAGTCCTTATGTAGAGGGGTCTATGGTACTAACTAACTCTAACAGGATTATAGATTATGAAGCACCTTAATAATCGCTATAGAGCCTTGTCTGCAAATCTACAACTCCATAACCACGGAAGGAGAGACACACGTGAGCTAGTAGACACGCACTATTGCCAATTCAGCCTCCAAGATTGCGAGGCTTATAACTATGATAAACATGTTTTGGTGTATACATTGAGATAGAAACTATCCAGATTCAATCTACTAAATGAACATAGCATTACCAGATAAAGATTAAGGTGAAGGTTACAGGCCTTGTTTAAAACGCAGTAAGGAAAGCAAGCGTGCGAGCTTAGGAACAGACGCGACCCCAGGATGACCCCAAGGGATGCCAACCGAATACTCTTGCCACCAAGCTAGTAATTTTATATAAACTGTATGTCCTCCATATCCAACCCTTAAAATAATAATTAGCAAATACTCCAGAAGTAAAAGCTAACCTTCTCCTATATATTTTTCCAACATTAATAGTGCACAACTCATATAGAAATAAATAACATCTTCACGAGGTAGGGCAACACCAAGTCATAAACCCTGTCCCCCCCTTTGAAATCTCATGCTCAGAGAACACCTAGAAATCACCCTCGAAACTCTGTATTAAAGTTATATTATAGTCCTCCCCTTTGAGTTCTGTTGATAACTTAGACAGAAAACTTTGATTTACCTCCCATCTGCCCATTATCTTCTTTTGAATGACTCTTCAAGGATATTAGAGTATTGTTATACTATAAGTAAGATTCACCTCCCCTATGACAAACAGGACTTCTTGTCCTTATAAATAGTGCAGACACAAGTCCTTACTATCCTTCGACAGAGAATGGGTACCCTCCAGTACTGGTGCACATTAGGCCAAGGAAATTTGAAAGAAAATTAAGTAGAAACAAGCTTTCTTGAGATCGACACCCCGTTCTGGAGAAATATTACTTTTACCGAGTCATAAATAGTTATTGATAATGGCACCCTGAAGTCCTTATACTGTCTATGAACATAAAAACCATATTTTAGGATATTTGTTATTTGCGGCAACCCAATCAATTAACATAGAGACCTTTAATAGTTTTTGTAGCATAAGTATTACAATCATCAGTGGTATGTCCCCCTCCGCTTATATTGTAATATCTCTAATAGTGCAACAGTAACCTATATATGCGGAACATTATTATTATGAGTGGAAGCTGCCTATACTGCTGTTTGCGGATGATACAGTCCTGATGAGCGATAATGAATAGGAGTTGCAGGGTCTGGTAAATGAGTTTGGAACAGTGTGCGAAAAACGGAATTTGAAGGTAAATGCGGGGAAGAGCAAGGTTATGGTCTTCGAAAGGGGTGAAGTCACAGAGTGTGAGGTGAAGTTGAACGGTCAGGCTATGGAGATCGTCAGCTCTTTGAAGTATCTGGGCAGTGTCTTGAGTAAAGATGGGACTATGGATGAAGAAGTGCGGGAGAGGGTGCAACAGGGGAAAAGGGTTGTAGGAACATTGAAAGCAGTAACAAGAAATAGAGTGGTCAGTATGGAAGTGAAGAAGTCCTTGCATGACAGTGTGGTAATCCCGACACTAACTTACGGAAGCGAAGCATGGACGTTCGGGAAGAGACTCAGACCAAGAGTGAGAGCGGTGGAAATGAGTTACTTGAGAAGTGCGTGCGGAGTTACATGGAGGGATAGACAGACGAATGAGGAAGTAAGAAGGAGGTGTGGTGTGGAGGTAGATGTGCTGGAAAGTGTGAAAAGGAACACCTTGAGATGGTTCGGCCATATGGAACGTATGGGAAGCGAGAGAATGACTAAGAGGGTGTACGAGAGCGAGGTGGAAGGACAGAGAGGGAGAAGTAGACCGAAGGAGAGGTGGAAGGATGGAGTGAGGAAGTATATGAATGAAGGCGGTGCTGGTTGGGAGGAGGGGCGTCGACTGACTGGGGACAGAGGTGCATGGGGCGGTTCGTTCGTGGCCACACCTTCGGGGATCACGGCATCAGGCAATAGATAGATAGATAGATATTATTTCTGGCACCCCAGGAATAAATATAGTTATATTTATTAGGATATATTTCTGTATAGTTAAAATGTTGAAAGACCCAGGCACCCCTACCTTTCAAAATTTGTACTATTAGGAAATTATACTAGCATTAATCACAGAGATCTAAGGTAGAAAGATCTTTTGTGTTAGAAGGGTTTAGCGAGACACCCTCACGGGCACTCTGCATATATAAATCCTAGGCGCAAATTTTCTGTGGCACCCCACCAGGATTTGTGACTAAAAAGTTAACACAGCCCCGAGTTCTCTGAACCTGCATAATTTTGTTGAGCTGTGTTTAAAGTTGAACTGGCATAGGCGATGACGTGTTCTTTTCCATCCTGCACTTGAGCTAAGGCAGCACCAATGGCATATAGGGAGACATCTGTATATAGACGAAAAGGCTGCTTGTAGTCAGGAAAAGATACTGTGGGAGCTTGTACTAACTTTTCTTTTAATGTTTCAAACGCGAGATTTCTTTTGTGTGTCCACACGAATGCAGTATCTTTGTGAATGAGTTGATGAAGTGATCTGGCTATCTCTGCAAAGTGAGGGACAAAACGCCTGTAATAGGTGGCTAAACCTAAAAATGATCGTACTCCTTTTACTGTAGTGGGAGGTTGTTAATTTTTAATGGCAGATAATTTCTTGGGATCTGGTGATATACCTTTATCAGATATCACATGGCCTAAAAATCCTACCGAGTTTCTTGCAATTTCGCATTTGGAACGTTTAAGTTTTAATCCTGCGTCTCTGATACGTTGCAATAGTTGACGGAGTCGGTGAAAATGTTTATGCCAGGTCCCTGAGTACACAATTACGTCGTCTAAGTAAGCGAGGCATATTTCTCAAGTTAGTCCTTTTAATACGGACTCCATAAGTCGAGAGAACGTAGCTGGGCCATTACATAATCCAAACAGTAGCACGTTGAATTCGTATAGATGTCCTCCACTGGTCGAAAAAGCTGTTTTCTGTTGATGTTCTGCTTTAATTGGCACTTGCCAGTATCCGGCTTGAAGATCTAATGTGGTGAACCATTTGGACCCATGAAGTGAGTCTAGGGAATCATCTATTCGAGGTAAGGGTTTGGCATTTTTAATCGTGGCGCCATTCAGACGTCGGTAATCCACACAAAATCTTGTTGAGCCGTCTTTTTTCTTTACTAAAACGACTGGTGAGGACCATGGACTGACAGAGGGTGTGGCGATCCCGGCATCTAACATTCAGGTCATGAAAGGAACAATCTGTACCACCTGAGCAGTCACTCTCACAGTTTATAAGTGCCAAGGCTTCCCCGCCGATACCATACATGCGCACCCCTGCATTCCTTGCGGCTACACCTGCCTGTGCAGCATCACCTCCTTCAGCGCCACGGCCAGATGCAGTCGGTCTATGGTAGGGCTGTTGCATTTGAATAGGGCAGCATTGGGAGGCTATGCGACGGTCGGGGGTATCTATTACATAGTCAAACTCACCAATCTGCTTAACCCGGGAACTGCTGGGAGACTCTTAAGAGTTTCCCCGGCGGACTGCGGGGAGACTCTTAAGAGTCAGAGAAAAAAAAAATCAACTTTTGACATCATTTTTTTTTTTTTTTTTGTTGGCCCCTGGGCCATGCAAAATCTCAGTCCTCTACCTCCCCTCCTTTCCTCCTCTCCTTCAGTTATCACCTATTTTCCCTGTTATTCCCTTATTCTGAGGTATATTTTCGTGCTAACATTAGAAATCCGGTTACAGGGTGTGGTCATCACTGATAGCAAGCGAATGCAAGAGAGAGAGAGAGAGTATCGATCGACTGTGTCTCAGTGGCCTTGGGGGAAATTGGCGGGAAAGCAGCTTGCCTCACCCATACATTATACAACTCGCGGGCTATATCTCCGATTTTGACCATCCAAACGCTGTTTTCACTCGTTTTATTGTTGTTTCAGGTTAATACCTTTATAATCAACCCATAATAGGCGCATATGGATAAATATTAATGCTATTAATGGCACAATGAATATTTTAGTGACGGAAACACCTCAAATACGTCAGCACAGGGGGACGTTTCCAATTACCCCCATGCGCACTTGTTAGGTTAATGACCTGATACTGACCACAAAACTTAGCAGCCATGGGTCGACCTTGAACTGACAACCATGCCAAAGCCTCGTCGCCCACCTTGAACACCCTATATTTAGCCTGTTGGTTACAATGGTCTCTCATCTCCGGCGTCCACTGCCGATACAACAATGCCCCTTTTATGATAAATTTCTCTGCTTGACCGTTCTTCCCACCAGTCGTACCAACCTTCATAAACAGGAGGCTCAGACTCGGGTCCTCGTGCTGCAACTTGCTCAATTTGTTTCTAGGTAACTCCATCAAGACAGTTACCTCTGACCTCTCGAAAATATCAGAAGGTTGAGTCGGTATCAGTACGTCAGACTCCTTGTCTGGCACTAGGTCACCTCTACTAGTCTCGGTAGCCTCACTGAGGTCAGCCAAGCCCACAGCTGTCTCCGGACCAGTGTCATCTAGTAGTGCATCATGGGATGGCCCGCACTCATGGCTGTCGGCCCCCGCATCCACTAAATCATCCACCTGTTGTGCCAAATGTGCCACTGATTGGGTCACTGCACCAACAGGGTAGATAGAGTCCATGTTATCTTCTAGCAAACAACCACCACCAGGGGGCACAAAAACAGCCTCAGCGACGACTATAGGAGGCGGGAAAACTACATTCCCTGCCAAGTCAGTCCCGAGCAAAAATTCCACCCCCTCAACTGGCAGTGTCCACCATAGCCACCTTACACTCGGCAGTCAAAAGTGGGCACTCTAGGGTCACCGAGACTAAATCAAAGAATTATTCACTGTTGATTCCCCTGCACATTATAAACTCTCCTGTACTAATAGGTCCCCCTGTCAGGTTGTGACGCATGGATTGTTGTGCACCAGTATCCCTAAACACCTTGACGGGGTAAGTCTGCTCCCCAATCCGTACAAATCCATCATGTATGAATGGCCGACACCAATCAGGGGAAGTCTGGTTATGCTCAGGTGGTGATACCATCAGGGGCGGCAAAGTGCTTACTACCTTGCTTCGCGCTGGCCAACACTGCCCCCCAAACTCACCAGTACCTGGCTTGCCTTTCACAGGCACCTCCCCTAATGTCGCCACCAACTGGACAGCCTTGGGTTCCTGGGTAGCCTTCCATTTAGCACACTGAGTATAATATGACCCACTTGCTTGCAAAAATAACATCTCACTTCCGTATAAGCTTGCTGGTTGTCAGCCTTGGTATAATGTTGTGTCTTATTTTTGGTACCTTTGGGTGATGATGGGCGAGCTGATACGGTGGCTGCTTTGTGCACAGGTGGGTCTCTCCTGTCACCAATGCTCCCCATGCACGTGCCATGCTGGGCTAGTGCAAAGTCATCAGCCCAAACTGCTGCTTCCCTTATTGAATTAAACTGCTTTTCTTTTAATTTTTCCCCAATGTCCTTTTCAACTATGCTTGTAAACTGCTCCATCAGCCAAACCTCACACGCCGCCTCCAAAGTATCAGCTGACTCTGAGTGCAGCCACTTAGCTAGAGTATCGCGCAGGTACCTGGCAAATTCCACATGCGAGTCTAACTGCGTGCGCGTGAGCGTGCAAAAACCGGAATTTTGGGTGTTATTGCCTTCAATTTTTTACTCTTGTAAAATCCGTTTTCGGGGGCTCCGTAGAACCAATTTTTGACCTTTTTGATCAGTTTTTTGTGGGTTTTCCTTTATTCCTAACCCATTCGCTATTGTTTCTGGAAAACAAACTTTTTTCAAAACCGGCTGGTCCCTGGTGGTACATTTATTAATAACTAGCTGGGGCTCAGTGGGTTAAGTACATTATACTCTAGCTCCTGCACTTCATAGGCAATCGTATGCATCAAGATCCTTGCCTTTCAAGACATTAGACACCAACACTGCCCAGCGTTGCCTCTTCCGCCTCCTCCCTAGATGCATGACCAGTATTATTCCCCTGTCGTCTTTTCCCACTAGTTTCCAACTTCGTCTTCTCCAAATCTGCCTGCAACTCCATCTTCCGCAACTTAATCCTCTCTTCCATCTCTCTCAACTTAATCATCTCTTCCGTCTCTAATCTCTTTAACTGCAGCTCAACCTCTGGACTCCTTCTCGACCCTATCGGGGTTATAGGAGGAAACTGGGCATAAGGGGGAACATTGTGCTGAGCAGCCACCGTATGAGTGGCAGTGAAACGCTGGGGTGTGGCCCACGACACATGGGGGGAAGAAAGAGGATACTGGGGATTGCTAGCATAACTTGAAACAAATGTACTGGCCATAGGGGCATGAACATAGCCCTGTGAAAATGAAGGGGCCGTACTGATAGGGTTAAATGCTGATGGTGGAGGCGTGGTGGCAGGTGCTGCGGTAATAGTAGGAGACTGCCTAAATACAGTATCATCTTGCTCTGGAGTTGTTGCTCCACTCCGGTCCCCATTAGAATGGTAGCTAGCCTGACTGATAGGACGCTGTGGCACATGCTGGATGGTGCCATCATCCACAACACGAGTACTAGCTTCAAAATAAGGACCACTAGGCTGCGCAGCCAACTTGCACACCTCTTGAAATAACTCTGCCTTAGATATACCACTGCACCTCTACCCATACATCTCCAACACACATCTTAATTCATCACTACTCCTGCTAGCAACCTCTTCTTGACTAGGTTGGGTTCTAATAAACTGCCAAACGTCCTCCCTTCCCACAATGTGAACAGGAATGTAATCAACATGCGACATCTTAGCAATAGTTGTGGACACGGGTTAATGAAATATGAGTACTATGTCCTTAGACTTTCAACTGCAAGAAAAATACTGACAATCCAAATATAGTTGCTTCACACCACAAGAACTCTATACTATCACACTATCCTGGCGAGGTCACCACTGTTACGAGGGGAGCCGGGGCAACCAGATGCTCTAATAGCCTAGCCCACAGTACCGTACTACCCTGCAACAGGCACGCTCTTAATATATGACTCAAACACCAAGACATGCAGGTTCTCTAGGAAAAATGGTTGTCTTCCTCTTTGCTCTATTAAAGCAGTAACAAGGAGACACAAAAATATCTATTGTCCCCGAGTCTAGTCCACAGTGCGTGTAGTATGCAAGAGAACTTCTAAGGTTATTCTAAACTGCCCAAATATTACCTAACCATACCACTACTAGACTCCCAGAACAATCTATATCATGCCCAATCGCTTAGGAATTGAGCAATAAACCATGGAAAGTCCAGTGCATAAACCTCTGTGCCAAGCCTATTATCCCTAGCCTATGTCCTAATAATACACCGAGTGGCTCTCTTCAGCACAGCTCGGTGGTGGTGTTGTAAGGGATAAACAACTTTAATGACTTGACCCTTACAATATCATCTGGGGTTAGCTCAATACACCCGAGTACAATGGGGACAACCTCACCTAGTAACAGGCTCCACCCCTAGTTCCTGACTGCACCAATGTATTGCTGCTAAAACTAAACAAGGCACAAGGGTTGGTATCTTAGTAGGTTGAAGGCTGGCTGCCACCCCCTAAAGGGTTAACTAAGGCCCGAGTTAGAGGATGCTGTGTGGTGGAAGGGAAAAAGACAATAGCCTATTATGGCACTGCAGACCTACACACACACCCAACAACCTCGTTCCTCAAAGGCCTACCAAAACTAAGTAAACAGGCCAATCCTCAAACCACTAGAGTTACCAACCAGGAATAATATTCACACATAAATATAATATGTGTTCTGCAACAGAATAATGGAAACGACATGAAAAAATAAAAGGAGAAGCTTATACTCTACATTGCCAGGAAAAAGAAATGCAGTATCTCTAACAAATGCAGAAAAATCCTGTATGCAACATAATTAAGATAGAACAATAATTTTCTGATTAAATGACTCCCAGAATTGCCCTGCTACTATTCAATAAGAAACAAGATGGTAAATGTGGTAAACAAAGGGAACTATAAGGCACGCCTGTGACAGCCCACGCAGCACATGTGATTGGTATGGTGTCTGTCTCACGAGTGACGATCATGTGAATTATTGTGCACACGAGAGTCCCAGGAGGGGAGGAGAGCTCCATAAATTGCTAGGCTCAACAATTATTTTAAGCTCCTAGGCTCTCATTAACTATACAAAAGTAATCAAGTAAATATAAGGCATCATGGTGCAAACTTATGATAAACAAAGAATTCCCCAAGGGCTGAACAAAATAAGTAATTATACTTGTGGCAACAACAGAGACAGCTAGCTTCTCTACAAGGTATTGCCTCACATAGTGCAACCATGACGTCACCACCCCGACACAAAGGATGCAGGGAGAGAGAGAGAGAGAGAAAACATGGCTCTCTCCCAATATAACAAAGGCTATGTAAATTATTAAAACACATACAAGTGAACTGAGGTTATATAAGTTCAGGGGAATGTGACAATATATATATATATACCTGTACCCCCACCGTTCGACCATTGGTGTTTTCTGAGTGGAATAAAAATACTGGAGTGAATTTCATTGGCTGACTATTTCCCGCTGGAGCCTTGCCCGTCCATGGTTGTAAGACCAAACACTATTTTAACTACCTTTTGATTTCCCTATTGTAATTGCATTTCCTGTTGATTCATAGTTTGACTAAAAATATTTGAAGTTAATATTGGAAGCGTTTGAAAATATAGTTCGTGTTTCAGAGGAAATTATTGTACTCGCTGTGGCTATGAGTAAAGTATAAAAGCAATATTGTTTTTTCTTTGTTCACATTGTGTCTCTGCAGAACTTGGTATCAGTGGTTTGAAAATTCTAAGAATAAATAGTTATTATTTATACTCCCTCTCCCCTCAGCGGGCAGTATAGCATAAGTAGGAGGGCTAAAGATCGTCTGTCTGCCTTTTGCCTCCTTGACGATCTGACGTAATATCTGGCAGACATTACAACAATACTACAATATCTGTTACACATTACTACCAAATGCCAACATATGGCAGTTATCAATACCAGCATCTGGCAGGCATCACTACCTTATTCGAATATATTATAGACATCACTGTAATATTCCATCATCTGGCAGACATCACAATCAAATTACAGCATGTGGCATACGTAACTAGTATATTCCATCATGTGGCAGACATCACAATCCAATTACAGCATATGGCATTCGTAACTACAATATTCCATCATCTAGCAGACATCACAATCCAATTACAGCATGTGGCATTCGTAACTACAATATTCCATCATCTGGCAGACATCACAATCCAATTACAGCATGTGGCATACGTAACTACAATATTCCATCATCTGGCAGACATCACAATGCAATTACAGCATGTGGCATACGTAACTACAATATTCCATCATCTGGCAGACATCACAATCCAATTACAATATGTGGCATACGTAACTACAATATTCCATCATATGCCAGTGTTATGCCAGGTTTTTACTGGGGTTAACTGGACTATTTAGGTAGGTTTCTACTCTACTGGAGAAGTTGAAACCACATGAACACATGCACAAAGGTAATAGAGGATAAATATAATACAGAGTATACCATAAAATATCTTATTCAACGTAACTATAATATTTATACAGAGTTACATTCAGACATGGATAGATATATAGTTACACAATTTTCCTAGCACCATCGAGGATTCACAATAAGTTCCAGGGGGATGACACTCTGCACTTCCGGTGATGACGCTAGGCACTTCCAGTGATGTTGCACTTCCTTGGCACTTCCGACGAGGTTCTTGGGCCGTGGTGGTGGTCCTGTCGTGTGGTGATGACAGCAGGATGGAAGATGTTGTAAAACTCTTGGGTTTGGGGTCTTAAATGAATATGTTACGTTCTACCAGTGTTATACGTAATATATCATCGTATTAATGTGAGAAGTTATACCAGTGTTATACTGTCTCTCTCAACTATCCTGACCTTTATAAGAGTCTTTAATCAAGAACCTTTACAGTACTCTTGGGTTTGGGGTCTTAAATTAATAGGAGTCTGTTCTGCCAATGCTATACATTATCGTATCATCGGATTAAAGTAAGAGGGTTGGGATGCCAGTGCTCTCCATCTTCACTTAACTGTCCTGACCTTTATAAGAGTTTTCTAGGGACTTTGGATGGGTTTATATTTGGGCCTTTTACGAATACGTGCCTTGGCGCCAGTGCCTAGGACAGCGTATTGTAAGGACTCTATGCAAAGTGCCGTTATGCCAGTGCTACGGTATCTCGCAAGCCCTGACGAGAGAATTCAACTGCCAGTGCATTAACTTCTAACAAACCTTATTGAGGTTAGGTTTACTACCACTAGAGCGCACATCAGTACAACTTTCTCTAGCGACAGTAATTCCTGGTGATCGAGGCGAGGAATTAATATTGAAGTGCCACCATAGTGTGTTTCCATCCTCTTTTTTCGCTATTTCAGCCTGACATCACAATGACATAACCCAATTACAGCATTGGCATACGTAACTAGAATATTCCGTCATGTGGCAGACATCACTCTCCACTTACAGCATTTGGCATAGGTTACTACAATATTCCATCATCTGCCAGCAATTAGTACCACATTTCAACATCAAGTGGACATTACCACTTTATTTCAACAATTGACCCATATCACTATCATATTCAACCATCTGACATTTTTTTTTTTTTTTCTATGTGAGTGAGGGAGACAAAAGGCAGAACTGCATGTAGGGAGTGCCTCCCACATAGTTAAAAGAGTGACAGGGATAAAATCAAGGGACGCTCGAGCAAAAATGCCTGGACACACTGAGTTTGAAGCAATTTAAGTCATTGGAGGAGGGAAAGACTGACTCTGGGAGAGAGTTCCAGAGCTCGGCTGTTGACTAGAAGAAAGTCTGAGAGTAACATTTCACTCTTGGGTTGGAGAGTTGCACAAAGTAGTGGTGGGATTGTGTTGCAAGACGGGTACCACACACTCTACGTAGAGGAGGTGGTATACACTGGGAGAGCTCTGAGAAGCACTGATTATTGTAGTAGCGATAGAATAGCGAGAGATATGCAACATTGCAGCGAAGAGAGAGAGTTTGCAGAAAGTTGGTGAGTGGGCGAGAATTAATGATACAAAAGGCCTTCCTTTCTACTTTGTCTAGGAGTGCGGTGTGAGAGGATCCCCCCCCACACATGTGAACAATACTCAATTCAAGGATGCACTGTGCCTCTGTACAGAGCAAGAAGCTGTGCAGGGGTAAAGAACCCCTTGAGGTGGTTGAGCACACCCAGTTTCTGGGAGGCTGCTTTAGCAAGACCGGTAATATGGTCCTTCCAAGTGAGAGCAGAAGAGAAAGAGATACCAAGAATATTGAGAGAATATAATAATGATAAAGAAAGTGTTTTGGTAGAGGTTAACGAAGGTAGTGAGACCATAGTTATTGGAGTTTTGAACAGACCGCCAAATATGAGTAGAAATGACGGAACATCATTATGGGAGGAAATTAAAATGGCATCAAGGTTTAGCAATGTGTGCATTATGGGGATTTTAATTTTCCGAATATTGATTGGCAGCAGCAAATAGGCGACTCCGTTTTAGAAGAGTTTACTGAGGTAGTACAAGACAGTTTTTTTATTCCAATTCATAGACTATTAGACTAAAGGTACTATTATTCTCGATTTAGTTTTCAGTACAATGAACATATGATAAATAATGTGAGATTGGTGACCACCTAAGAAGTAACGACCACAATTATGTGTATTTTAATATACAATGGAAAAGTAATACCAGAGAGAATACGACATTAATACCCGACTTCAGAAAGCCGATTATGGTGGGCTAAGAATTATAAATGCCCTATTAGCGGACCCTATGGTCAAACAATTAAGTCGATCCAGATGTTCAAATGAGTGTACCCCTTCTTGGGTATCTGTCAGCTTAATTAACCCTTCCAGCCCGGGTGTCATTTTAAAATGACACCAAAACAAAAGGGCCGGAACCCGGGTGTCATTTTAAAATCCTTGTGCTTGAAAGCGTGCTTCAAAATTTGCGCGGCCAATTTTGGTATGGTAGGAGCGACCGCAGCGCCACCAAGCCTCAACTACTAGTGTTATCAGTTCGTACGTGGCCGCCATAGCGAGTAATACTGAAAAAATGTTTTCCGACGTGTCCGATTCGTTGCAACCTCCCGCGGGCCCCAGTGCTACCCCACTCGCAACTTCAACGCCTGTTGCAACCGAGAAGAGAGCTCAACAAAAGAAAGTTAAGCGTTTGTTGAGTGATAGCGCTATACAGCGACAACTTTTTGAAAGTGATGAAGAGAGCAGTGGCGAAAGCTTGGTGGACAAGGTACAATTTATAAGTGAAAGTGAAGACGATTTCGTGGGCTTTGGAGACGACGATAATGTCGATTTATTTGAGGGGGGAGACAGTAGTGATGATCCTCTAGTGGAAGTGTTTCAGGAAGGTGCCATTGAGCTTCCCAGTGTGCTAGAAACTAGGCTTACCCCCTCGCCATCTTTGCTAGGTCAGCCTAGGCCTAGCCCTAGCCCTACCCCAGGACCTTCCCCTTTGCCTGCCCGTACACCCTTGAAAGTGGGCAAATATTTCTACAAACAATCATTGATCAAAAGTGCAGCTAAAAAAGCACGCAGGGCAGCCGCAGAAAAGCATAGGGAAGCTGAAGATAGCGATAATGACGCCGACCCTGGCCTAGCAACCACCCGCATTCCATTGTCCCGACGCCTTAACACGGGACGCCGCGTGGGTCACCCACAGCCCTCGCCTTCATCTCTCGTTCAGGATGACCAAAGGGCCTCTTCAAGTGGTATTGGTGATGTGCCACAGGCCTCAACACACCGCAGAGCATTATTTGCTGCTGAAAAGCCCTCGGCTCGCCGCAAAAGGAGCCCAACTCCCGAGGCCTCGGCTCCCATTCTTGAAGCTCCCGCAGCCTCCCGCGCCCCACACCGCCGACGCCCGGTCACTTCTTCACCAGAATTGTCTCCTGAAGAGGATGCTGACGACCCCAACATTGCCCCAGATGACCTGACGTCGCCTGAGGAGGAAGAAGAAGAGGAACAGGAACAGGAAGAGGAAGAGGATGTGCCGACAAATCGAGGGAGAGGGCGAGGTCGTGGACGTGGTCAGCCTGCCGACGCCGCTGCCCCTGGGCCTGGGCCTGGGCGTGGGCGTGCAGGGCGTCCGTGTGGCCAAGGGCGTGTGCCAGGGCGTCCAGGGCGTGTGCCTGCTGCAGCAGGACCTCGAGCATCAGCATCCGACCTGTTTGTGTGGACAGATGGAGCTGATTTTGAGCCAGATTGTCCTGCCTTTGACGAGGTACAGATGGGTTCTGGGGTGTCACCAGCATATCCCTGTGGCCCAGATGCTACCCCCAGTGAACTTTTCTGTGGCTTCTATGACAATGAAGTCATGGAATACCTTGTCAAAGAGACAAATCACCACCATGCTATCTGTGCCAACTTTCTTGGGAGGAAGACCAGTGCCAAGATGGTGGCATGGAGAGCTCTCACTGTGGCAGAACTATATGTGTTCTTGGCACTCACAATGCTGATGACTCATATAAGGAAGCACGTTCTGGCTGACTACTGGATCACTGGCGACATCATAACGACTCCATCATTTGGCAAATACATGTCCAGGGACAGGTACTTCGACATCCTCTCCTATCTCCACCTGACAAACAACATGGCAGTCCACCTTCCCGACTCATTATGGAAGATCAGGAAGCTGTATGACATGATACGTCATCGTTTCACCACATACCTGATTCCTTTCCAGAAGATGTGCCTCGACGAGTCTCTGGTCCTGTTCCGTGGTAGGCTGCACTTCCGACAGTATATCCCGTCCAAGAGACACCGCTTCGGCATCAAGCTCTTCGTCCTCTGCGACTGCTTGACGGGGTATGTGCTGGACTTTATAGTCTACAGCGGCAAGGCTGGAGAAGTTGTGACTGACCCTCTCATTGGTTTTGGTGGCGCTGTAGTGAAGAAGATGATGGAGAGGCACTTCAATAATAACCACATCCTATACACAGATAATTATTACACGTCGCCTCTCCTGACCAAGTACCTCCATGACCGCAAGACCGGAACTGTCGGCACAGTCAAGGGCAAAAGGAAGGGCATGCCAGGCTACCCAACCAAGACGAAGAAGGCGGACATCTTCCACAAGAAGAGTGGCCCCATCCTCTCCATCCACTGGCATGACCAGCGCAAGGTCAACCTCCTCACCACATGCCACAAGGCCCAGATGGTCGCCACAGGGAAGGTGGACCGAACAACCAAGAACCCCATCCAAAAACCAGCTGCTGTCCTGGATTATAACATCAACATGCGCCTCGTTGACAAGTCCGACATGCAGATGGGCTTCATCGACTGCCTGCGAACATTTTGCAGGTGGTACAAGAAGTTTATCCTGCATACGGTAGATATGTCGATCCTCAATGCCTACAACATCTACCGTCTGAGGACTCCAGGAGCCAAGAAGTACAAGTCCCTGCGGAAGTTCCACAAGCAGGTGCTACTTGAGCTACTGGCTAAACATGCGGGTACACCAGGCAGGCCAATACAAGGACCAGGCCAGCTTGACAGAACGGGGTGTGCTGAATTCTTCAGGAAGCACCAGCTCAGCGCCCTTCCTTTCAAAGCACCAGGTAGTAACGCTAGGAGTCAGAAGAGTTGCCATGTGTGCAGCCACACAACTCGCAGACCCCGCAAACCCACAAAAACCACTTGGGAATGCCTCGAGTGTCAAGTTGGACTGTGTGCTGGCACCTGCTTCAACGACTTCCACACTCTAACAAACTTTTGAAGTGGAAGTGACAACAGTGAAAGTGACACTCAAATGTAGGCTAAGAATAATAATATAACTAAGTATAAGTGAAAAGGACACATAAGTAATAATAAGTGCCTTCAATAACAATATGAACAAGTGAAAGTGACACTAAAATATATATTTCTAACAATAAATAAGTGAAAATGACACTCAATAAGCCTAGGCCAGTCAAAGTGACAGTATAATAATAATAAAACTAAGTATAAGTTAAAGAGACACACACAAGTAATAATAAGTGCCTTCATAACAATATGAATAAGTGACAGTGACACTATATATATTAGCTTACCTAACAATACATAAAAGGGGAAATGACACTACCAATTATCAAAGTCCAGTGAAAGTGACACTAATAATCATAATAATAATAATAAAACAAAGTAATAAGTGACAGAGACACAAATAAGTTCATATAAATAACTTTATTGAGTGAAAATAACATAATAACTATAATAAATGACAGAATAACCAATAAAACACTATCAAATCGCTTCCCGGCATAATCGCGGGTGGAGCGACGAGTGCAACTGGGCGTCGTAGCCGGGGCCGCGGTTGAGTGTTCGGACGCGCCGAGGTAAATATGCGGCAAAAGTTACCTCCACTTCCATCACCATCACTCCGGAACCAGTTGAGCTAGAGAGCTCTACTCAACGTCATTCTACGCAGGAAGGTAAGGCGCTCATTTCTATATATGTTTGATTAATGTAGGTAATATATTAAGCGAGGTTAGCCTTAGTATACTTTTGTTGATATTCAACCAGATCGCCCGGATACGAGCTCCGTCATTAGGAGAGCCTGCCCGGGCCAGGAGGGTTAGGCCAGGAAGATACGTCAAACTTGGTAGATACATATGATAATTGTATAAATTCAGTATTCAATGCTCAAAATAAATATATCCCCAAAAGAAAATTTAAATCAAAACAGAATCAACCAAAATGTATGAATAATACATTAATAGATCTTCTAGGGAATATATAGAAAAATTCAGAAAGGCAAAAATCACCTACTTTTTTACTATCAGACTCCAAAACAGGTCAAAAAGGAAATTAGGAAAGCAAGCAGAAATTATGAAATCAGGATAGCAAATGACTCAAAAAATAACCCTAAAGCTTTTTACCAACTATACAAATCTAAAGATAGAGATGTAATAGGCTCCCTTAAAACTTTGATAGGATAAATGACAGACAATGGTTTAGAAATGTGCAGTACATTAAATAGTCAATTTCTTTCCGTTTTCACTAATGAAAATTTGGCACAGATTCCAGAAGTCTGTAAGGTATATAGTGATAGTATAGAAAATGGGTTAAGTACAGTTACTATAAGTAGAAATTATATGCTTAAGGAAATTGACAGACTGAAACCTCAGAAATCGCCTGGTCCTGATGAGGTATATGCTGGAGTATTAAAAGAATGCAGAGATGAGTTAAGTTATCGATTAACATTTCTATTTAACAAGTCATTAGAAACAGGCTTAGTTCCAGAAGCTTGGAAGCTTGCAAATATAGTTCCGATCTTCATAAAAGGTGATACATCAATAGCATCCAATTACCATCCCATTAGTCTTACATCAATCATAGGGAAGCTACTAGAGTCAATTATTGCTAGGAAAATTAGAAACCACTTAGAAACATTTAACTTAATCAGCTCTCCTCAGCAGGGATTCACTCAGGGACGTTC
Source organism: Paralithodes platypus (assembly GCA_032716605.1). Lineage (NCBI taxonomy): Eukaryota > Metazoa > Arthropoda > Malacostraca > Decapoda > Lithodidae > Paralithodes > Paralithodes platypus. Next base: position 44,828,450 of record CM064483.1, on the reverse strand, counting down.
TTGCCTTACTAATTTGCTTAGCTTTTTCTCAGAGGTATAATTATGAAGCAGTAGATAATGCCATGTCATAATATTTTATTATGACTGTCCATACTTAGTGTACTCAAACTAGTATGAACAGTCTCGATGTTACGTAATCTGGGTTGATGTAGCGTTACGTATCATTCCGTAGTCTTAAGTTGAACGCTTCCATAACCTTGGTCGAACGTTCCATGATTGGGTAGAATATATTATTCTATAGTTGTATATGGGAAAGTATTGTAGGATTATAATTCCCATATATATATATATTTGTATTATTTAAGATTGTTTACAAGTATCTCATTGTAAAGAAGATGGGATACATTTTCCATATGTTATGCGCGTGCGCGGTATGTCACGACAGAGACAAACATAACGCGCTCGCGCACTCTCCAACCAACCTCCGTCCCAGCTACACACGCTAAGCCTTCTTTCTCCTAGTTATTTCACCAGGTGTTTTCGCTTCACTTTTCATCTCATACTCCATAGTCACTACATCATCATCTTTGTTACTTAGCACAACTTAACGTACATATCTAGCCTATCCTAGCCTATTGTAGCCTCTTTTCATACTCTGTTTACTATACTAACCACTTCGAGTCATCTAGCCTATTTTCCGCCATCCTCCAATCACCAGCTGAGTTTATCAAAGGGTAATTATATTTTTATATGGTTAATACTTCTTCATTATCAAATATACAGTCCACTTATCTAAATTAGCCATATAATTGGTCCTTAAACCTTTCACTAGTTTGCCCCCCCCCCTTTTTTTTGGGGGGGGGGGGGGGGAGTTATTCGGCGGTCGGTAGTTGCCTTGCTTGGAGTGGAGCAGGCCTATCCCTGTTTTTGTCATGAGTCCTACTACGTCCTCCAGGCCCCGGTCTTTTGGCCCCATGGGGCTGTCTGGTTTTTTCCGTCCGCTCTTTGCTCTGGCCGCCCCAGGTGCCTGACCACCAGTGGGACAGGATGTGGAAACTAGTGGATGGGTCAGGGCTGCGACGGGATTTTACCCAGAATGAAAAGTTATAAATCTGATCCAGTACAGTACTCAAAACAATAATTAGCCTACTTTAAATGCTTTTTCGGGCTCATTACATTATATTAAAACTACTGTAGCCCTAGAAAATATTGCACAATTGGCATGGCATTAAGATTAAATTCATCCATACTGTACTGTTTTTAAATTTAATCTAGATTTATAGATCAAATTATACTGAAAAATAACTTCTTTAAAATTTAAAGGTTATTCATTCACATATCTTTCTAAATTCTACTCTCGTCGTGTGCCCTGAAGGCAGGGTAATATGATAGCTGATAGGCTGAGTGTGTTAATCCAACTCAAAACTTTTTTCCTTGTGACTTCTTGAGATGAACTTTTCTTGTGTACAATTTTCACATTTATTAAATTTAATAATATAAAATTAGTGGTACCCATTGAGCCTGTTTAAATTACCCTATAGGCTCTCTCTCTTAAAATTCCTGAATTTATTATAACTTTAAACGGTACCTCTCTTTTTGACATCTGGAGACTTTTTGGCCTATACCGTATTGTACTAAATTTCCCTCCCGGCTTTTCTTAACATATGGTGTAATGATTCTATAATTTCATAACTATTATGTAAGGAGTTAAATTGAAAGGCTCCAGATTGCTAGTCTACATTGTGCACAATTCTTATTCCGCATTTCGTGAGGGTGTTTTATTTTCGGCTCGCGATTTATTTGATTTCTCGGAGTACTGTATTGTTGGCCGCAACTTATTCGGTCTGGCATTGATAGTTTGATTTAACGTCATTAGATTTCCTTCCCGTATAATCATGGCTAAAAGTGTACAAAAGCGTCGGGCTGGACTTAACACCTTACGAGCGGCCTATGCGGTTTATTTATGTGTACCGCACAGCGGGGTGTTTTTAGCCAAAATAGGGCTGTTTACGTGATCATTTTCATGCCTAAATAAGACCCAGAACGTAAAACAAGTACCTATCCCTGAAAGGGCATAAACAGAGCTTTCGAATGACACCATAACGATCCTTGTATGATGGATAGTTTTCTTGCAATAACCGTGCAACGCGAGTGCAAAAAGCAGGTAATTCGGTACTTTCAGTACATAATTGAGTATGTAGCGAGTGAGAGGAGGGAGCTGAGATTTGTGTCAGTAGGTTCGCCGCGGTGGTCTGGAGCAGTCATACGCTCGCTAGTCTCCTGCCACCACTTGTCTCTCTCTCAGCCACATTACGTGCTGAAATTGCCACTCGAGTTATGTCGAGCGCCGCCACATAGTCCAGCTTTATTTAACTCGACTTATGTTGCTCGCCGCTAAATAAGGGTTAAGGGCTCTTTGACGGTCTTTACCTCTGATATTGACGGATTCCTTGATTCGGCATCTAGAGTGGAGGTGGAGGCCAGGTTGCTCAGTATTCAAAAGCAACTTGACAAGTATGAGGTCACACAGGAGGACCTGGCCGACACATACGAGGACGCCGAGTATATCGAGGTGATCAGAGAGGATACCCTATATATGGAGGGCATACAAGTAATCGTTGCCACACTGAAGGGGATCTTGATTACAGAGGTCAAGAAAGAGCCAAAGAAATCTGCAGTCAAGTTACCACATCTTACTCTTCCAAAATTTGAAGGTGATGCCACCATGTGGTCGGGATTTTGGGAGATGTTCAAGTGTACCATCCATGACAATCCCGACCTCACAGATATACAACGCTTCACCTATCTAAAGGGTCAGCTTCAGGGTGATGCACATAAGCTAGTCGAAGGATTCATAATCGAAAGTGCAAGCTATGCCCCAGCAATTGAGCTCCTGCAAGAGACATATGGGCATCCAGATCGAATCAAGGCAGCTTATGTTACCAAATTCAATCAATTAGTGTCACCCAAACACCAAACAGCTGACCTGAAGGACTTCTATGCTGATACAGAGAGTGTGATGAGGTCAATCATTAGCCATGGTATTTGTTTGGAGGAATTTTGTGTGGTGACTCTTGTCAATAAGTTACCATCACCACTAAAAGAAACCATAAAACGGGAAATGGGAGACTCGAGCCTGGATTATAAGAAATTCACTCATTGCCTCCAGGCTGAAGTGTACAATATGGCGGGTCAAGACAGAGTAGGGGGTACACCCATGGCTACGGCAACATTTACCGCCCAGAGTGAGTACAGGAAATTCAACTGTGTTCTGTGTAGTGGCACCAATCATTTATGGTACAAGTGTATGAAGTATAAGACAGGGCCTCTTAAAGTTAAAAGAGCCCGTCAACTACGTCTCTGCACTGGGTGCTTGTCAAAAGACCATGGCCATTCGGGTTGTACTAATCCTAACGTAAGAAGCTGCAAGTTTTGTAAGGGCAAACACTTTCATTCCCTGTGTACACAAAAACAAGGGAAAGAAAGTAGACCAGCGGAGGATAACACCAAGATAGAGCATACTGCTGCTACTTCAACTACAATGTCCGTTGCCACAGGTAAAAATACAGTAATCTTGCCCACCGTACAGCTGCCGGTAAAGGGTAAGGATAATAATTGTGTTAAAATTAGATCGCTACTTGACCAATGTTCTCAGAGGACCTTTGTGAAGTCTTCTGTTCTATCCTCCCTTTCCTACATTTCTAAAGGAACTGAGGAGTTAGGTCTTCACGGATTTACCGGGAAACAGGCCTCTAGGGAATATAATGTTGTGGCACTGCAATACAAACACAGAGGTAAATTTCATCATCTAGACACAATAGTGGTTGATGAATTGCCAGAACATAAAGGTGAACTTAACCTAAAGTCTAAACTGGTTAGTTTACAAAGTAAAGGCATAAAATTAGCCGATCCTCACGCGACGGACACAGATCAGCTGGAGCTGCTCATCGGTGCGGATCACTATTACGATATAGTGCGACCTGGGTATAAAAGGTCAGGTAGTCTAATTCTGCTTCCTACCAAGTATGGGTACGCCATCAGTGGTTCATATGTGACACAGCCTACAAGCTCCAGCACAGAAGTAATTACTGTATTGAAAGTAGCAGTAACACCAATGGACGAATACATGTTCACTGGTAATATTCCACCATGCAAAAATGACTTACATGTTTTGTGGGAATTAGATCATATCGGGATAACCCCTAAGGAATACTCACTGATTGAGCGTCAAGCACTATCGTCGTACGAGGATACCGTTACCTACGATCCCGACAGCCAACAGTATAAAGTGAGACTGCCCTGGAACAATTCCAAGGATCAGCTGCCATCTAACAAGGGTTTGGCCATAGGCCGTCTTCGGGGACTTCAGAAAAGATTCCTCAAGGAGCCTGACTTTTGCGAGGAATACTCAAAAGTCATAAAGGAACAGGTGTCCCGGGGTTTTAGTAGAAGAGGTGCCTTTTGATACATCAGATACCGGGCATTACTTGGCTCATCATGGTGTAGTCAAGGAGAGCAAAACTACGACAGTGCATATTGTCTTCGACTGTTCCGCCAAGATGAGTGAATGTCATTCTAGTCTTAATGACTGCCTGTACACTGGACCCTCACTGGTGCCAGATTTAGCGCAGGTTTTGCTTCGGTTTCGACTCGTTAAGTATGCCTGGGTGTCTGATATTGTGAAGGCATTTCTAATGTTACGGCTCCATGAAGACGACCAGGACTATACGCGATTTATGTGGCCCAAATATCCGAGGCAACTGGATTCCCCCCTAATTTGTTACCGGTTCCGGGCAGTTTTATTTGGAGCGACTTGTTCCCAATTCCTTTTAAACGCCACCATTTTGAAACATTTGTCTTATGTCAGTGCAGATCCGCAGATTATTCATCAGATTCGGTCAGGGTTGTACATAGACAATTTATTGGGTACAGGAAATGAAGAAGATTTCCTGGTTGATACCTATGCTGTAGTCCGAGAGATTATGAATGACGCCCATCTACAATTGCGTGAATGGGCGACTAATAATTCTGTTTTGCGGACTGTACTGCAACGGGATGGTGTGGCGGCTGTACAGCAGGAACAAGTTAGAGTGCTAGGGTTGTTTTGGAAAACGGACACCGATACCCTCTCATTCGGCGTTCAGTACGCGCAATATTCGCAGATTACAAAACGAATTTGCTTGAGTATGACAGCTAAACTTTTTGACCCCTTGGGGATAGTTCTACCGGTGTCGATCAAATCGAGATTATTTCTTCAGCAATTATGGAGGATAAAATTAGGTTGGGATGAGGTTTTGACTGGCGATCTGGTTCAGGAGTGGGAAGACATTATTTTGGATCTTCGTCTCTGTAAGGGTTTTAATTTTCCTCGGAGAGTTGTCATGGACCATCCTGTTTCCATTCATGCCTTCTCAGACGCTAGCAAGGTCGCGTACGGCACCGCCATATACTTTGTTGACACAAGTGGCAGCCGTCTAGTCATGGCGAAGGCGAAAGTCGCCCTGATCAAATCCCTTTCCATCCCAAAATTAGAGCTGACTGCAGTTCTGTTGGCTGCTAGACTCGTTCACTTTGTAGAGGAAACTTTTAAAAATTTGCTAAATATCTCGGAGACAGTTGTATGGAGTGACAGCCAAATTACGCTCTACTGGTTACATAGCCGTAAGAAGCTACCAGTGTACATCACCAAGCGTGTCGACGAAATTCGTACCCTGCTCCCAACCGCACAGTTCCGGTATGTGTCTACCAAAGAGAATCCAAGTGACTGCATTACTCGTGGTGTCTCTGCTAAATTTCTCAAATCTTCTGCGTTGTGGTGGAATGGCCCATGCTGGCTTAATGATCCCAACGAATGGCCAGAGAATATAGATTTGAGCGAGCAACACACTGCTATTGTGGCACCGGTAATTGACTCGGTGCCTGACGAAGACACACGGTTATGGGACTGGGATAGATTCAGCAGCTATGAAAAGTTACAACGTGTTACAGCATGGGTGTTACGATTTGTACGAAATGTAAAAGCAAAAATTAAAGGCACACCGCCCACAGGTAGTGCTTACCTCAATGTGAAGGAGATCAGAATTGCAGATCAATTATTACATAAGCTCTGTCAACAAGAAATATATACGCAGGAATATAAAATACTGGTTAAGGGAACAAAGTCTAGGAATAACCTGATCAATCAGTTGGGCTTACACTTGAAGGGGGACTTGATACATTGCGGAGGCAGATTACGATTGGCAGCCCTCTCTGAGGCAAGTAAGTATCCAATACTACTGCCCCCCAATCATCCCTTCACCCATCTTATCATCGATAGGTGTCACCGACTCTGTTGTCATTATGGGGTTGGTCATATAGTCACCTATGTAAGACAACGATGGTGGGTGCCTAGAATCAGGCAGGTGGTCAAGAAAGTCCTTCGCAAATGCTTAAAGTGTAGAAGAGTACAGGGAACACATTATGATCCTGTCGGAATTCCTCCCTTACCAAACCTGCGAACTACCCCAGGTGACCCTTACAAAGTTACCGGGGTTGACTACAGTGGAGCAATCCCTGTGAAAGATTCACCCAATCTTAAGGTGTATATGATACTTTTCACCTGTGCTGTTACCAGGTCAATTCACCTGGAACTGGTCACCAACCTCACTTGTGATAGCTTCCTACATGCCTTCCGAAGATTTTGCAGTAGACAGGGATATCCGCGTATCATGCTGAGTGACAATGCAAAGACTTTCATAGGGGCATCTATATATCTCAAAGAAGTGAGCAACAATCCTAAGATTCAGACCTGCCTAGCGGATGTAAAATGCGAATGGCATTTCATTCCCGCCAGAGCGCCTTGGTTTGGTGCCATATGGGAGAGAGCCATAGGCATCGTGAAGGCGGGTCTGAAGAAGGTGTTGGGTAGAGCTCTCATCTCGATTGAGGAACTCAACACCATACTCTTGGAGATTGAAGCCACCGTAAATGATCGCCCTCTATACTATGCTTCTGGTGATTTGGAAGACCTTACCCCAATCACACCCTCAGTACTGTACGTGGATACAGACTGCGGGATCTTCCTGAAGAGCATGACGAGGATACTATGGAGGATCCAGACTTCATAAGTAAGGAAGTGATATCGGCCCGCTACAAATACATTCGTAAATTATCGCGAGATATTTGGCATCGCTGGTCAACAGAATATCTGGTGACTTTAAGGGAAGTGCAAAAGAATAAACTAACACCATTAAAAGGTCATTGGCCTAGGGTAGGGGATGTGGTAACCATCCATGAGGAGGGCCTGCGCGCATTTTGGAAATTGGGTCGGATAGAGGAGTTATTACCAGGTCGTGATGGTGAGGTTCGGGTAGCAAAGGTTCGCACCAGGACTGGAGTAATCACACGGCCAACAGTCCGACTATATCCTCTTGAGGGTGACCTCGATCGCAAGGACACCCCCTCGGATCAGTTATCCATTGAAGTCCCCTCTCTGGCTTCTACTTCGGCGCAGCCTGTTGACGCATCTGGCGAACGCCCACGTCGACAGGCAGCCCAGATATCCTCCCAAGCTTGGCGGGATAAGATTGCCTCCAGGCAAATCTAATCATGTAAATTTTGTATATTTTTTTGTTGGTGGGAATATGTCAATACTTAAAGTACTCAAACTAGTATGAACAGTCTCGATGTTACGTAATCTGGGTTGATGTAGCGTTACGTATCATTCCGTAGTCTTAAGTTGAACGCTTCCATAACCTTGATCGAACGTTCCATGATTGGGTAGAATATATTATTCTATAGTTGTATATGGGAAAGTATTGTAGGATTATAATTCCCATATATATATATATATATATTTGTATTATTTAAGATTGTTTACAAGTATCTCATTGTAAAGAAGATGGGATACATTTTCCATATGTTATGCGCGTGCGCGGTATGTCACGACAGAGACAAACATAACGCGCTCGCGCACTCTCCAACCAACCTCCGTCCCAGCTACACACGCTAAGCCTTCTTTCTCCTAGTTATTTCACCAGGTGATTTCGCTTCACTTTTCATCTCATACTCCATAGTCACTACATCATCATCTTTGTTACTTAGCACAACTTAACGTAAATATCTAGCCTATCCTAGCCTATTGTAGCCTCTTTTCATACTCTGTTTACTATACTAACCACTTCGAGTCATCTAGCCTATTTTCCGCCATCCTCCAATCACCAGCTGAGTTCATCAAACGGTAATTATATTTCTATATGGTTAATACTTCTTCATTATCAAATATACAGTCCACTTATCTAAATTAGCCATAATGACATTATATATTTAGATTTCAGTAAAGCTTTCGACAGAGTCCCTCATGAGAGATTGATGAGAAAGGTTGAGGCCATGGAATAGGTGGGGCATTGTTGGGATGGATATTAGGTCATGGTTAATTGATAGGAAGAAGAGTCAGCATAAATGGTACCAAGTCAGAATGGGGAGCAGTCAAAAGTGGTGTCCCCAAGGGATCTGTATTAAGTCCAGGTTGTTTGTTATATACATAGATGACATTGATTTACGTATAACTAGTAGGATAAGTAAATTTGCAGACGATACCAAAATGGGGAGAAAACTTAATTCAGATAGAGATATAGAGTGCCTCCAAAGGAATCTATTGTAGAATCTTACACAAATGGTCAGTAAATTGGCAGATGAAGTTTAACATTGACAAATGCAAGGTATTAAAGATAGGGATGACGCATACAAATGTTAAATATAAACTAGCTAATATGAAATTAGAAAATGTCTTGTAGTGTTATTGAAGTTTAGGCAGTCTGTTGTTTGAAGATGCACCAACAGACTCCCCTTGGGTGAGAGGGTGTCACTCCCAACTGAGTTTTGTAACCTATGTTAGTTGTGAGTTAGTTATAATTTACATAGCCTTTGTTATATTGAGGGAGAGCCCTGTTTTCTCTCTCTCTATCTCCCTTGTATCTTTCGTGTCCAGTGGTGACGTCATGATTGCACCATCTTATGCAATACTTTGTTGAGAGGCTACAGTACCTGTCTCAATTGTTGCCACGAGTGATTCACTAATTATTTAGTTTATTTAATCCCAGTGCGGGATTGTTTTCGTTTATCATAAGTTTCCACAATGTTGTCTTATGTTGTTTTATTGATTACTCCTGTATTGTTAATGAGAGCACAGGCAGTTAATTATATGTTCTGGCGGTGCCTGGCGCTCCCCTTTCCCTCCCTCGCTTGGCTGTGGGAACTCTTTGGGCTGCAGGAGCTCACTCTAGTCCTGGCTCTCGCGCTGACAACATCACTGTTTGATGCTGGTTGGCTTGCTTCCTTAGTTTCCCTTAAATACCGCATATTTCATTTTTTTTCTTATTGGATCAAAGCATAGCAGGGCTGGAGTCATGTCAAGCATATTGTTTTTGTTTTAATCTTAGTAGTTTAATTACCAGAGTTTATTTAGTTTACACTGCATTCCTTTCTCGGGCAAATATTAGATGTAAGCTTCATACCTGTTTCCTTCCATTTCTTTTCCATTATCTCTGCATTGTTTATCAGTATTGGATGTGCATATTATTCATGGTTGATATCTCTGGGAGATTGGGTGACTGGACTGGTTATCTTTGTTTTTGTCAGGCCTTTGAGGACCGAGGTTGCTGGGTGTGTGCTTTAGTAGGCTAAGGCCAATTTTTCTCCACCACACAGCATCCTTTAACTCGGGTATTATCCAACCCTTTATGGGTGGCCCCCAGTCTTCAACCTTCCAAGATATCAACCCTTGTGCCTTGTTTAGTTTTAGCAGCAATATATTCGATGCAGTTAGGGACTAGGGGTGGAGCCTGTTACTAGGTGAGGTTGTCCCCATTGCACTCGGGTGTATTGAGCTAACCCCAGATGATGTAAGAGATAAGTTATTCAAGTTATTTATCCCTTACAACACCACCGCCGTGCTGTGCTGAAGAGAGCCACTCGGTGTATTATTAGGACATAGGATAGGGATAATAGGCTTGGCACAGAGGTTTATTGCACTGGACTTTCCATGGTTTTGCTCTGTATTGTTCTCAATTCCTAAGCGATTGGGCATGATATAGATTGTTCTGGGAGTCTAGTAGTGGTATGGTTAGGTAATATTTATGCAGTTTAGAATAACCTTAGAAGTACTCTAGAATACTAGCAGCACTATCAACCAGACTTGGGGACAATAGATATTTTTGTGTCTCTGTGTGTTACTGTGTAGTACGTAGTGTAGTGTAGTGTAGTGTAGTACGGTGGGCTGTGTGGGCTAGGCTATTAGAGCATCTGTTTCCCCGGCTCCCCTCGTAACAATATATATATATATATATATATTGTTATGTTTATGGGCGAGGTGAAATGACACAAACAATAGACTACACAATCATGAAATTCAAGACTGATGTCAAAACCCTCTCCAAAATATCCAGGTTCAAGGAAAACTAGATTACAAATTCTTAGTTTAATAAAATTAAGTATATAATGTAACAAATAAAATCAGTCTCTTCAGGACGAGAAATAAGAATATATAATGCACTAAGATAATCAGAAAATATGGAAGTCAAAAAATAAATAACTATATACCTTTACTGAAACAATGCAAGGTAAAAATAACTATATCGAATAAGAATTAATATTTTCTCAAGATTACTGGAAATGGTTAATAACTGTTTAATAACTTAAGGGAATGCACAACACGTTAATAAAAGCAAGACAAGTAATTAGTACAACTATTTAAATGTGAAATAAACACTAAAGTATCACTTGAGAGAATATTCTTTCTGAAACTTACAATACTAATGATAAAGCAATCAAAAGGAAATAAAGAAATTATATTAGGTCACAGTAAACTTAATGACAATTAATTATCAACTGATTACTAGAATTATGAATTATTTAGCAATTAGCCTACATATGAAATAGCACTGAAATATATATAATAGGCTAACAATGATAATAATGCTAAATACACTATTATATTCAATGTACTCAACACTGAGGAACACAGGTAATGATTGCAGGTTACTATATCTTGATGGAGGCCAGAGAAATAATGGTATCACTTCACAAGGTATAAATCACTATATACAGGCAAGATAGAGAGAGAGAGAGGTGTGCGCGAAGCTAAGGTCGGTCAGTCTGGAGTCGAAATTGCAAGGACTCAGGGGGTATATATATATCTCTCACCACTGAATCTGGAATTTTCTATTAGAATTGTTAGATGACCCCACTTTTAGAATGATAAGAGATGATGATAGGGATAAAATGTACCATCAGTGGTTCCCAAGTAGCCTACATTCACTGCAATTTAACAATGCTCAAGTGCCTGCCCCTATATACTAAATAGGCTACTAAGCATGTAGATATTAAGTTTCAATATTGTTTATACACTCAACTGACAATCCAACAAATAACATCCTCGAATCTAGCTAAATCATAAGTGACAACTGTAGGCTATACAATTAGGCAGGCCAGTATAGTATAAGTATAATTAATAACATTTTAGGCTACTTAGCTTGTAATCATTTTAAGACACAACTATCACTGATTGTATAGGCTATGAAAAACTAACTATGTATTTAGCTAGCTCCAAAAATGCATGTTTAAAAAAAATATATAATAATAATAATAATAACACTACAACGAAAAATTTATAATGTGTGAAACTAATGTACTATAAATAAAGCGAAGTGGTATGCCCACTAACTTTTATGCCTCCCACACTTGCTTCATCTTTCCCTCTTTGCCTCCCACATAAAACCCTCTCCTCTCACCTCTCTCTTTCCCTAAAAAAAACAAAAAAACAAAAATCTACTACACACGTGAATGAAATGACGCAATGCTGGGAGAGACAGACTGAATCCTGAGAGGTCTAGAGCTTTGGAGAAGCAAGCAATAAGGGGGACACTAAAATATTATCCTAATCTTATGGCTTATATAATCAATGTTAATTCTGGATTACATAACACCTCCCCCCTAAAGAAATAAATTTACAGGGGAAATGTCTATACTTTAAAACAATTAGGCAACAATCTAGACAAGCAATCTGCAATCACATTTTCTTTCCCTTTAATATGCCTTATATCTAAAGGATATTTTTGAAGAAGCAGACTCCACCTGGTCAATCTCTGATTTTTATCTTTAAATTTACTAAGAAACTTCAGTGGGTTGTGATCAGTATAAGTAACAATAGGATCTGGGCCTGAACACAAATATAAAGAAAAATTATCCCAAAATCAGAGCAAAAAGTTCCTTCTCAATAGTTGAATAATTCTTTTGCGGTGGAGTGAACTTCTTGCTGTAATAAGATACAGGATGTTCAATACCTTGGTCATCCTACTGCAACAAAACTGCCCCAGCTCCTGTATCACTAGCATCCACAGCCATTTTAAAGGCTTTAGCAAAGTTAGGGGTGGAAAGCACTGGCTGACTCAACAGGATAGCTTTGAGTTTGTTGAAAGAGGATTCACATGCTTCATTCCACTCAAATTTAACTCCCTTTTTCAGAAGATCTGTGAGTGGTGACACAAAGATTGATAAATTTAGAACAAACCGGCGGTAGTATCCCACCATACCGAGAAATCTTTGCAATTCTTTTCTATTCTTAGGTCTGGAAAGATCACTTATCACCTGAAGTTTAGCCCCTGGTGGCACAACTTGTCCATTACCAATCACATAATCCAGATACTGTACTTTAGCTTGACCAAATTCACATTTTGATAGATTTGCAACAAGATTAGCCTGAACCAAACGATCAAGAAAGTTACTGACATGGTATAGATGATGGTTGGAGATATCCCTAGCACGCTGAGTTATAGGTACTTGCCAATATCCCTTTAACAAGTCAAATTTACTGATGTACTGTGCCTTTCCAATCTTATCTATACAATATTCCATGCGAGGTACTGGGTAGGTGTCTGTTTTGGTGATCTGGTTAACATGTTGATAGTCAATACAGAGCCGTTGTGATCCACCTGGTTTAGGAACTAAGGTGACAGGAGAACTCCACTCACTTTGGCAGGGCTCAATCATCTTGTGGGTGAGTATGTAGTCAATCTCCTTCTGGATCAGGGGAACCTTCAAGGGATTCACACGGTAGGCTGGCAGCTAAATTGGATTCGCAGCTCCAACATCAAAATGGTTGTTCTTCCTGGAGTATCTCGGAAAACTTGATGGTACTTCTGGAGTAGAGCCGTGAATTCCTGCCTCTCCTCAGGGGTTAGATGAGATAACTTAGTCTCCAGATCACTCATGATAGCAACATTCTTCCCCAGGCTATCACTCCAGTTCATACTTCATGGGAGTGCCTCACTTTTGGGGCCTTGAGTAACAGCTACAGTGCAGACGGTTTATCAGGGTCTCTCCTGTGGTACAGTTTTAGCATGTTGACGTGACAAAGTTGTTTGCTCTTCCTACGATTTGGCGTGGCAATAACGTATTTCACATCACTGGCTTTCTTCTCCACCATGTACGGTCCACTAAACTTGGCTTGAAGAGGTTGTCCTTGTGTTGGCAGCAGAACTAGGACCTGATCACCTGGCTGAAACTGGCATACTCTTGAGTTCTTGTCATACCATGTTTTCATCTACTCCTGAGCAGTTCCCAAATTCTCACGAGCTAGCTGGAACGCTGTTGATAACCGCTCCTTAAAGTTCGCCACATTTTCCAGTAAGTTGACGTTATCCGATTCCGACAGCCAAAACTCCTTCAACAACTTCATAGGACCTCTAACTTCATGCCCGAAGAGTAGTTCAAAAGGTGAGAAGCCTAGTGATTCATTTGGAGACTCTCTTGAAGCAAACAGCACAAAAGGAAGACCTTTGTCCCAATCTTTCTGGTGTTCCAAGCAGTACTTTCTCAGCATAGATTTGAGTGTCTGATGATATCTCTCCAGAGCTCCCTGTGTTTGAGGATGATATGCAGAAGACGTGATCTGAGTAATGCCCAACTCTTTCAAAGACTGCTTAAAAACATTGGACATAAAATTGCTCCCTTGATCTGACTGTGCTTCCTTAGGCAGTCCAAATCTGGTGAAGAACCCAAACATTTCTTTCACTACATTCTTCTCCGAAATATTTCTGAGAGGGATTGCTTCAGGATAACGAGTAGCCATATCAATGAGTGTCAGCAAATAGGAAATCCCTGAAGAAGTCTTGGGAAGAGGTCCTACAATATCAGCCAACACCCGAGTGAATGGCGTCTCAAAGGGAGGAATGGGAACGAGTGGTGCAACTTTCTCTTGTTGAATACACCTCCCCACTATTTGACAGGTGTGACAAGATTTGCAATACCCGGAAACATCCTTGAAAATACCTGGCCAGTAAAAATGCTTCAGAATACGGGCTGTAGTCTTTCTCACTCCCATGTGTCCTGCCAAACTGGAGTCATGAGCCACCCTAAGGATATCCTGCCTACAAACTCGAGGAATGACAATTTGATGCACAACCTCCCATTCACAGCCTGCTGATGACGCTGGGGGTCTCCACTTTCTCATTAATACTCCTGACTTAAAATAGTAACAAGTAGAAGCACTAGCTGACTCTTCCTCACTACAAGCAGAACTAGCTAACCCTTCCAACTCTGGGTCAGCCTGCTGCAACTCTACCAACTCACGAGGTGACAAATTATTCACACTGCGGGGAACTGCTTCATCCTCTGAATGGTCTAAATTAGCAAGGAAAGTATCAGCCAAGAGAACATCATCATCTTCATCACCCACTAAATCACTAGTAAGTTTAGCTTTTGCCCTAGTGACAGCACATGCAGGAAACACATCAGATGAGCCGTCCCCGACTCCAGCCACTGGCTCACTAGACAACCGAGGAGCTGGACAAACCCGACCCCCAGCAATGTCGTTGCCAAGGAGAAAAGTCACACCAGACATAGGAAGTGTCTCAACCAATCCTACCATAACTGGGCCTTGAACAAAATCAGACTTAAGATTCACTCTGCACAGAGGGACAGAACAATAATTACTCCCTAAACCCTGCAACATTATAGTTTCACCAGAGGAATTATTATAGCCTAAAACACTAGTCACTAGTAGGGATTGGCAAGCACCTGTGTCTCGTAAAATGTTAACAGATTTTCTGTCACTGCCATTAAGTGAACTGACAACACCATCAGACAGGAAATTTGCATAGGAACTCTTGAGAGTGTCACCCACATCACTGCTAAAAAGAGGAGGTTTATCAGTAGAGCTTACGTTATCCTTCAAAGCAGGTACAACAGAATTACTACTCAAACGAGGAGCTTTATCAATAGAGCTTACGTTACTCTCCAAAGCACTCAAAGCAGGTGAAACAGAGTAACTTATAAGACATTGGGAACTCTCAAGAGTGGACACCACACCAACTGACTGAACATTTGCAGGTTTATTATTAGCATCACGCTGTTTCTTAAAACATTTCTCAGCAATATGACCTAGTCTACCCCAATAATTACATTTCTTCTTAGAGAAGTTAGAAGTGGAAACATTATCTTTACCCTCCTTCTTAACACCTGTACTCTGAGACGAGGCTACATATTACTCTCATATATCTTTATTTGATTACCTGTATAATGTTTGTGAGTGAGAACATACTCATCAGCTAAAATTGCAGCATCAGAAACAGTGTCTACCTTTTTCTCATCAATATATAAACTTACATCTTTCCTGACTCATCTTTTGTAGTCCTCCAATAAGATAATCTGCTTAAATTTATCAAAGTCAGCATTTACATTCTTAGAGTTTAACCATTCATCCAACAAATCTTCTTTAATTTTGGCACACTCGACATGAGATTGCTTATCCTGCTTATAAGTGGTCCTAAATTTAGCTCTGTAGGCTTCAGGAACAAGCTCATAGGCTTTAATGATCAGGCTCTTAACTACATCATAATTATCAGACTGCTCCTGAGACAAAGATGCATAGGCCTAAGTGACTTGAGCTTTACCAGTGAGTAGTCACTCAGTACACTCTGAAGGAGTATTGGCCAATACTGTTTGGGCCATTTGAAACCGTTAGCTGCCTTCTCAAACAATTGAAAGTATTTTGTTACATCAGATTCATTAAAGACAGGGACAAGTCTAACATTTTTGGCCACATCAAAATTATCAGCATTAGATGGCCTAATTCCAGCCTGTTGCATACGGTACTCATGGTCTAACTTAGCAATTTCAAGTTTAGTGTGAGCCTCAGCTTGTGCCTGTTGTGCTTGAGCTTCCTGAATACGAGTCTGAATCATTGCAAGTTCAATTTGTTTATCCATGTCAATTGGAGGAGTCGCATCAAAAAGCTTTTGATTAATCATAGCAACAATTTGATCCTTACTAGCATTAGGAGGAGGAGCAATCTCCAGGTACTGAGCAACAATTCATTTTTATGTCTACCTTCTACTTCAACAACTGTCTCAACACCGGCTACAAAATCCCCAGCTTCCTCTAAAGTAGAAATGGTAGACATGATGGAAATTTAAATATCGGTTCCATGTCAGTTGAACCAGTGCCACTTCAACCAGTGCCACTTTAACCAGTGCTAACTCAACCAGTGGCCACTTCAACCAGCTACCATTTTAACCAGTAACCTAACCTAACCTAACCTAACCTCAGACAACCCGGCAATGGCGGGAGGGATGAAGGGTGCGGGCGTAGCCCTCTCTCTATGTATCATCCTTCTCAACATCCAGAGGGGCTGTGCTGATATACAGGTGCAGAGGGGACCGGTAGTGTACCAGGTCAACACTAAACAAGTATTGAGGGACCTCGTCACACAGAAATCACACACGAGTGAAATTTCTGTCACCATTCCTGCCTGGTCTATTTCATATATCGGGAAGACGCCGCGACTGGGCAAATACTCTGGCACAACCTCGCTACAACACCTATTGTGCTACACTCTAATTAGCTGCGGAGATGTAGAGACCAACCCCGGCCCTAGTTCAACGTTGAAGAAACCTCACCACCAAACAAGTAAGGCAGACACCGACATTTCAACAGTCCCTAGCAGTAAAATTCGTTATAACAAACTGGGCCAGCAGGCACCCAAGTCTCCCGTCACGCTCCAACTCACAACCAAGACCGCAGGGCAACCGCCAGCACAGTGCCAACATTCTACCTACTCAACATTACCCTCAACTGTATCATCACTACCACAGATATCGGTGACCCAAGTAACACAACATGCAACCAGAACACCCAAACAAACAGGAAGCTCTAGCAAACACATCGACAATGAAGTAACAGCAACAACGGCCAAGAACAAGGACATAACACAACAAATACAGGTAGGGGTGGGAGGGGGGCAAGGGGGAGCCACAACCTGTCCTCATCTCACGCGCTCACACACCATCAGCCGCTCACGGCGCACAGCTGATCACCACACCGCCAGACGTACGATGAACAGTAACAGGAAAATATGTATAGTGTGCGATATTGGATTCAACAAAAGGAGTACAACGTCACAATGTAGTAGTTGTAATGAAACAGTACACGATCGATGTACTTACATTACTAGCAGAAAAGAAGTGGAATGCGATAAATGTAGGGAAATAGCTATTAAGGGTCCCAAAATCATTTGTGAAATATGTGAATCACTCATAACAAGAAAACAAAGGATCATAAACTGTGTTAAGTGTAAAACTGTAGCTCACATGAAGTGCATCTCTAAGAAGACCAACAGTGAAGAACGGGAATTCCTATGCAACATATGTGCCTTGCATTCATTACCGAATATTAATGTAAATGAACCAATTAGTATTAACAACTCAGAATCCAGCCAGGACACATTCAAAATCAAAGATGAATACAGAGTGTTCACCAACAAAGGGCTCCATCTTATCCACATTAACGCCAGATCAATGTACCATAAATTGTCAGAATTAAACTTGTTAGCTAATAAGGCCAAAGCTTCAATAATTGCAATCACAGAAACCTGGCTGGATTCAAGTATAAACGATGGTGAAATAAACATTCAAGGTTTCAATATGGTTAGGAATGATCGCAATAGGCATGGGGGAGGAGTATGTCTGTATGTAAAAAACAACCTCACACACACAACCAGGACCGACCTCCATGTAGAAAATCACGAAGCTCTGTGGATCGATCTACACCTGCCGAGGACAAGACCCATCACAATTGGGGTATGCTATAGGCCACCAGACGACACACAATTCTTGACCAAATTTGAACGAACGTTGTCATCGCTAGACCCTCGGAATGAATCCATCATACTAGGGGATTTTAACCTGTGTTACAAACAACGAAATAATAGGCTTGTACGCGAATATAGGCATATACTGACAATGCACAATCACAAACAACTCATCACAACCCCCACACGTATCTCTGAGAACACTGCCACAATAATAGACCACATAAACTGTAACAGAGAGGACAAAATATCCCAATCAGGGGTTATACAGACTGGGATAAGTGATCACTTCGTCACATATTGCACACGAAAAACCACAAAAATTACCCTAGAGAATCACAAGATTATCAAAACAAGGTCACTCAGAAACTACAATAAAGAAACATTTCTGGACATTTTATGGAATACAGACTGGTCTCCAGTGTTTGGAAGTACAAACGTTAATGACGCATGGGTTGGCTTCAGAACCATCATCACAAACATTCTAGACGAAATAGCTCCTCTGAAAGACATACGAATTAAAGCAAGGTCAGACCCATGGATCAACAATGACATACTACACCATCTGGAACACAGAGACAATCTGTTAAAAAGGCTAGCGAAACATAGACAGGATCAAGGTCTGAAACATGAGTTCAACAGGGCCAGGAATAAACTAAGTAGGAAAATAAAATCAGCGAAAACTAATTATTTTCACAATAAGGCAGAGGAATATCAGAATAACCCAAAGAAACTATGGAGGCACCTAAAAACAACAGGCTACAGCAACAAGACAAGGGATTCGTCTAACACTAATATTGCTCTCACCATTAATGATCAGATTTGCCACGATAAACGACAAATTTCAACCTACTTCAACTCCTTCTTCACCTCCATAGCAAATACACTTGCACAGAACCTACCTCAACCTCTCAATAAATACACGACAACAACGGCCACCTTTCGAAATTTCTACAGAGATAAAGACATACACCCAAACACATTTGGATTGCAAAATGTTACACCAAAATACACTTTTGACGAGCTGTCTAACCTAAATGTACATAAAAGCACAGGACCAGACAAAATTCCTGCCAAATTTCTACGAGATGGAGCCATTGGTATAGCAGGCCCCCTAACTCACATCATCAACTTGTCAATTAAGACCAACACTGTACCTGCTGAACTGAAGGAAGCTATTGTAACCCCTCTATTCAAGAAAGGAAATAAACTAGAAGTTGGTAACTACAGACCAGTTAGCATATTATGTATTGTATCTAAAATCCTTGAAAGAGCGGTATATACCCAAATTGAACACTACCTCAAACAAAATTATCTATTCTATAAGTTTCAATCAGGTTTCAGATGCATGTACTCGACAGACTCCTGTCTCATCCACTTAACGGATCACATTCGTAAAGAAATGTCTAAAGGTAACTACACCGGTATGGTTCTTCTTGATCTACAAAAAGCGTTTGACACAGTAGACCATGATATCCTATGTAATAAACTACAAGCAATGGGCATAGGATCTGTGAACTGGTTTAAATCTTATCTTAGTGGTAGAACCCAAAGAGTCAAAATTGATGATAATATATCTGATCCTATGCCAATTAACTGTGGGGTCCCGCAGGGAAGCATCCTTGGTCCCTTACTCTTTCTCTGTTATGTGAACGACATGGAACTGAGCGTCTCATGTAAATTATTACTGTATGCAGATGACAGCGTGCTCCTGGTTTCAGGAAAAGACCCAATAAGTATTGCCGCTTCACTTTCCAAAGAACTAGAATCATGTAGTGAATGGCTAGTGGACAATAGACTATCTCTTCACCTGGGCAAGACGGAAGCCATCTTATGTGGAACAAAACGCAAACTGAAAGACATTGTGGGCTTCTCGGTCAACTGTAATGATATTCCTATAACAACAGTGTCACAAGTTAAATATCTCGGACTAAAACTGGACGCGAGTTTGTCAGGTGAAACAATTTTGGAATCTATCCTGAGTAAGTGTAGAGCACGTATAAAATACCTGTATAGACAGGTGGGATGCTTGCCCGCGGCGACCAAAAAGACCCTCTGCCAAGCGCTTGTTCAATGTCATTTTGACTATTCTGTGTCATCCTGGTACTCTGCATCATCTAAATCAGCACAGCACAAACTTCAGGTCACTCAAAATAAAATGGTTAGGTTCATGCTGAACCTAGGACCCAGATCACATGTTGGCCAGGAACAACTTCAGTCACTAGGTATGCTCAATGTCGCTGACAGGGCCAAACAAATCAGGCTCACTAATGCCTTCAAAATTTTCTATGACAGAGCTCCAGAGTACCTAAAGAATGATTTTGTTAAAGCAAATGAGAGGAGTGGACATAATACAAGAAACAGGATGTTTAATTTTAAGGTCCCGAGAATCCAAGGACAGGGTAAGCAAACATTCTTCTTCACCGCCATCAAAGACTGGAACGACCTACCCCAGTCAGTCCGTGAAAAGAGAACACTGTATTCCTTCAGACGTAGCCTGAAGGAACACCTGAACCGGACAGCTGCGAGAAGGGAGCACCAAGCTTATGTCTACTACTAAATGCGACATAAGAGATAGACAAACCAAACTGAAATGATTACTGATTACGGATTACTGATATTTACTATAGGATGTAAGGTATCTTAAAATAACCCCCTAGAAATACTTTTTCTAAAGTATCCATTTCTTTATCCTCCCCATTTTTCCCCAGCTAACCTAATCCCACAAGGACCCCAATGGAAATACGCCTAACGGCCTTATTGGGCTATCCTTAGTTGGAATTATGCAGGGCTGGTACATGTCATATTTGTAACAAACTATGTGGTACCAACTCTGTAAATTGCTAACTGAATAAATATTATTATTATTATTATTATTAACTAACCTAACCTAACTTAACCTAACCTAACCTACTGGTTAAAATGGTCACTGGTTGAAGTGACCACTGGTTGAGTTAGCACTGGTTAAAGTGGCACTGGTTGAAGTGGCACTGGTTCAAGTGACCTGTCACCTTAATTTTTTTTTTTTTTTTTTTTTAAGAGACAATGAACGGAGGAAGGAAAAACACAGATACAACAAAAAGGTCCATGTGCCTAAAGGCATCCTCCATTCATAAAATGTTTGTAACAACTGGATTTAAAAATTTGTAGATTGTAAGTTTGTGGAAAGCAATTCGAGGGAAGTGAATTCCAAAGAGTAGTAGCTCTGGGGATAAATGAATTCTGATAAGCAGAAGTTCTGCATTGTGGAGGAGAAAGTGTAAATTCATGGGCGCTCTCAGCTGCCCTAGTTCTACGGGGAAAGATGTGGAGAGGCGGCACAATTGAAGCAAGTTCCTCGGAACAATTGCTGTGAAAATATCTGTAGAATAATGCAAGGGATGCAACGTTTCTTCGTATGGATAATGTAGGAAGGTCCTGTGTGATTGCAGGGTTATTGATTAATCTAATAGCTTTATTTTGAATTTTGTCCAACTGCCTCAATGCAACCACTCCACTTCCACCCCACAGAGGTGAACAGTAATCCATCTGAGAACGCACATGACTTTTATATATTACGGCCAACTGCTCGTCAGTGAAGAATTCTCGAACTCTGTACAGGAGTCCCAGTTTTTTAGAGGCATTCTTAGCAATGCTTCTAACATAATGTGTCCAGCTCAAGTTAGTAGTTATGTTACACCGAGAATGTCAATACTAGGGGAAGTGGGAATATTTACATCATTAAAAAATATATGGGAGTCAGTGAGATTCTGTCGGTTAGAAAATTGAATGTCACAATCACAAGTAAATAAATTAATATATTCTTAAACAAGTCCTGAAGATCCTGGCTCAATGTCGCCAATGTTATGTTTATGGGCGAGGCGAAATGACACAAACAATAGACTACACATAAATTCAAGGCTGATGTCATAACCCTCTCTAAAATATCCAGGTTCAAGGAAAATTAGATTAAAATTCTTAGTTTAATAAAATTTAGTATATAATGTATTAAATTAAAATCAGTCTCTTCAGGACGAGAAAAAAGAATAGATAATGCACTAAGATAATCAGAAAATATGAAAGTGAAATAATAAATAACTATATACCTTTACTGAAACAATGCAAGGTAAAAATAACTATATCACATAATAATTAATATTTTAACAAGATTACTGGAAATGGTTAATGACTGTTTAATAACTTAAGGGAATGCACAACACGTTAATAAAAGCAAGACAAGTAATTAGCACAACTATTTAAATGTGAAATAAACATTAAAGTATCACTTGAGAGAATATTCTTTCTGAAACTTACAATGATAAAGCAATCAAAAGGAAATAAAGAAATTATATTAGGTCACAGTAAACTTAATGACAATTAATTATAAACTGATCACTAGAATTATGAATTATTTAGCAATTAGCCTACATATGAAATAGCACTGAAATATATATAATAGGCTAACAATAATAATAATGCTAAGTACACTATTATATTCAATGTACTCAACACTCAGGAACACAGGTAATGATTGCAGGTTACTATATCTTGATGGAGGCCAGAGAAATAATGGTATCACTTCCAAGAATACCTTGGACAACCCATTGTCATCTGCTGCCACACCTGAACCAGGTGGGAGCAGCACGTTTTGGGCGTCTTCTCAACGATGCGGTGAAGGATTTTCGGAGAAGAAATCGACTCAGCACAGGACAACCAGGAAGGAGGACCGAAGACAGCGAGGGCGGCAACCTGCGAAGGAATTAAATGCTAATCTATCAAGAACCGCGAATTTGGATAAAGCTCCACCAACACGACCCAAATTCAAAACCGCCAGGGATAACGGCCGAGGACCGATGTCAGCCATGAATGTAAATGTAGATCCGATCAGAACCAAAAATTTGATTAAAGAACGTTCTGTGAGTTCTAAAACCGCAACTTTAAAGGTTTTCTATGCAAACGCTCGTAGCATACGCAATAAATTTTCAGATTTAGAGGAACTAGTGTTTACTAAAAATTATGATGTGATTGGTATAACAGAATCTTGGCTCAATACAGTAGATAGAGACTTTTTAGCAGAGTATTCACTTCCCGGTTATGTAATGTTTGAGAAAAGCCGAATAAATAAAAATGGAGGTGGCGTTTTATTTTATATCAAAGAAAGTCTTAACCCCTCTTGTCAAAACCTCAAATTGTGAACGTCGACACATCTTTTGTACTAATAAAGAATAATAAAGGTACAAAAATAATACTTGCATTAATATACAGACCTCCAGCTCAATCAGTGCAAACTGACCGAGAAATTTATTAACAAATTGCAGATGTAAGTAACTCACAAGATACCGTATTTTTTGGCGACTTTAATTTACCTGTGACCAAGTGGGGCGATACTCTTACTTCACACTCCGGACATGACTTGTATACGAACTTGCAAGAGAGTTCGCTTTATCAATTTGTTCGAACGCCGACCCGTGGTAATAACGTTCTTGACATTGTACTTGCAACAAAAGAAGAATTAATAGAGAATTTGAATGTTGGTGATGAATTCAGTAACAGCGACCATCGTACGATAACTTTCACTTTAAACTTTACTAGTAACGAACCAAATAGTAGCATCGAAAAAGTCCCTAATTTCAAGAAAGCAAACTTTCATAAACTTAGAGCTATGTTTAAAGAAACTGACTGGAGCTTTTTAATTAACAATAACGACATAAATACATCTTGGAAGTTATTCGAAACCACTTACCTAAAAGCAGTGCAAGACTGCATACCATCGAAAATACGGCGTCCAGGCCATAATAATAAGCCCAAATGGTGGAATAAAGATATTTCAAACTGCCTGCTTGCTAAAAAATTTGCTAATGATAGATTAAAATCCTCACAAAATGACGAAGAACGGGTGAAATTTGTAGAGCTACGACGCAAAGCCAAAAAGTTAATTAAGCAAAGTAAAAAGACCCTAGAGTTGCATATTGCGAATCAAAGTAAAACAAACCCGAAAGAATTCTATAGTTATATCAGAAAGAAAAAAGTAGTTACTTCAACTGTTGGACCGTTAGTCGATGAAAATGGAGAATACACCAAAGACGAAGTACAAATGAGTAATGCCCTCAATACCTTCTTTGCATCAGTTTTTACAACAGAAGACCTCAGTGATATCCCTACACCATCGCCGATTCAGATTGATAATTCAGATGTTCTAAGCAATATCACCGTTACAGAGAGAGAAGTATTGCATTGTTTAGATAAACTCAAGGTAAATAAAACGCCAGGACCTGATACAATCTCGCCTAGAGTTCTAAAGGAAGCTAAGGATGAGCTCTCCAAACCACTGACATTACTATTCAATAAATCCTTGCAGTCTGGAACTATGCCTGATCAGTGGAAGATAGCCAACGTAACACCGATATTCAAAAAAGGCAGCAAATCCCTACCCAGTAACTATCGTCCAATTAGCTTAACCTCAGTTGTATGTAAAATGCTAGAAACGGTCATAAGAGACAGACTCGTAAATCACTTAGAGGAAAATAACATACTTAAAGATACTCAACACGGCTTTCGTAAAAAACGTTCCTGTTTAACAAACCTCTTAGACTTCTTCCACGATATCCTCAACCTCTACGATGAGAGTAAAGCTGTAGATATTATATACCTTGATTTTCAAAAGGCCTTTGACAAGGTTCCCCACAAACGTTTACTGCTAAAACTAAAAGCGCATGGAATACAAGACGGTGTGTTGAAATGGATAGAAAATTGGCTCAGCGACAGAAAGCAGAGAGTAGTCATAAACGGTAAGGCATCTAAATGGACCAATGTAAGTAGCGGGGTACCCCAGGGATCGGTACTAGGACCAATTCTCTTTCTAATTTACATCAACGACATAGATGAGGGTCTCACCTGTACAATCTCAAAATTTGCTGACGATACAAAAATTGCAAATAGCGTACTCTCAAAAGATCAAGTTGACGATATGCAACACAATCTAGATAAATTGTCACATTGGGCCCAAATTTGGCAAATGAGTTTCAATGCGGATAAATGTAAAGTACTACATATCGGATACCTAAATGAGAAAGCAAACTATTCGATGAATGGCACTCAGCTTAAGAATGTAAACAGAGAAACCGATCTGGGAGTAACAATATCGAGTAACCTAAAACCGAGTCAACAATGTTCAGAAGTTGTTAAGAAGGCAAACAAAATAATTGGGTTTATAGGCAGATCATTTGAGCATAAATCCAAAGACGTAATCCTAACCCTTTACAATTCCTTAGTCCGCCCTCTTCTGGAATACTGCGTTCAATGCTGGTGCCTTTATTACCAAAAAGACATAAACAAGCTAGAACGAGTTCAACGTAGAGTTACCAAAATGATACCTAGCCTAAAGAACAAACCATACGAAGAGCGTCTTAGAGAATTAAATCTATTTCCTTTAACCCAGCGCAGAATAAGAGTTGACTTAATTCAAGTGTTCAAAATCATCAAAGGCATCGACAATATGAACTGTAGTAAGTACTTCACTATCGACCAATCTAATTACATGCGGGGAAACGGTTGCAAAATTATTGGTAAATCTTTTAACTCACACGAATCTAAGAATTTCTTCTTCAATCGAGTTGTCAACTTGTGGAATGGGCTTCCCCGAGACGTTATAGACTGCAGCACCGTTGATTCATTTAAATTCCGCCTAGACAAATATCTCGCATCAAACCCGCGACTGACTGCGTTTGTAAATTAATAACTTTATTTTATCCTCCCCTCAGTTACTAACCCATATGTCCCCTACTAACTTCCTAGTCCTGCCACGTTAGTGGCAGGGCAGTAGTTCCCTTTCCAATGTTCCCTTACCCACTCTAAACCACTGTTTGGACACTTGATCCTCAGTGTTTTGGAGGACAAGCAGCCTAGAAGGGTCACTAGATCTGTTGTTGCTTGATTTCCTTTGTACTCCTTTGTACTCCTTTGTACCTGGCACAAGTGATGGATCCAGAGCTATGGTTTGCTAAAAGAACTGTCAATATCCTTTATCTTATTGCCAATTCTAATAATAGAATAGTAAAAACTATTTATAACATGGCTCGCCTTGGCTCCTACTCTGTCATGGGCGGTGATATTAGACATCTAATAGCCCGATATAATATGTCAGAAAACAGATCATTGAACAATGGCATGAAGAATGTAATAGACAGGAGGATTTTAGTCGAATTTGTAGCCAGATCAGAGAACTATGTTACGTAAGAGATATGGGGAGTAATATTCTATCAAGAGAGGAGTGTAATGAAATCATAAACAATCTATGTACAGAATAATATACTATTATCACAATTGATTCTTGAGTAGGCCATTTTATGTATAATTAGTATATATATATATATATATCTCGAGTGAATGAATTGTATGACATTTTTGTACATATTTAAAAAAAAATTTGAATAAAGAATTTTGAATTGAATTACTTCACAAGGTATACATCACTATATATAGGCAAGAGAGAGAGATGTGTGCGCAAAGCTAAGGTCGGTCAGTCTGGAGTCGAAACTGCAAGGACTCAGAGGGTATATATATGTCGCCAGTGAATCTGGAATTTTCTACTACACACGTGAATGAAATGACGCAATGCTGGGAGAGACATACTGAATCCTGACATGTCTAGAAATATTAATTCTGGATTATATAACAACATATATATATATATATATATATATATATATATATATATATATATATGTATGTATGTATGTATGTAATGCATGATTCATATTATGTTTTATGGTTCCACTCTCTTCCTTCTCTCGTCTGTTTTTTCCCGCGTGTGACATACCTCCATCCAATTACCTACTGTGTGCCTCAGTTTAAAGACCAAAAAACCCAGTGAGGAATACAACAATATATATCAAATAAACACCAATATAATTATAGAGCTGACCCTTTTACACTCTCCCACTACACATCTGGTACATGGACCACGACATGGAGGTCGACTGTTAAGGAAAAGTATTGGCATTTTTTTTCGTTTCTTAGTATGTCTTAAGGGGATTTTTTTTTTTCTTCTGGACCCTCTTCTCCCTCGTGCTTATTTCCTAGTTTTGAGATTTTAATACGTTCGCCCCATTAGTTTGTATTTTCTATTATCTTTCGTGCCATTTCTTAGTCAATAGTAAGACCTGAATAAATGATAAATAAAATTGTTTAATGGTAGCCAGAATGAACGTATCTTGCTATGTAGTTAAATAAGACACTTGTACTCGGTATTGAAATATTACTTCAACTATACCTTGTTCATTATAGGTAGGCCAGAAATCTCAATCCCAACCTTCTCATAACTCCTATATCTTTACCCCTTTTGTTTTGTTAATTGTCTTCTGTAATTCGTTTTCCTTTCTACGTGCTTTCTGTACGCTTAAGTAGTTGTCCCATAATAAATCACATTTGAATTAGTACCGATATCCGAATTACGTTTTCTATAGTTTAAAATGTTTACCTGTACAAAATCCAGTCGCCATTATTTGTTGTCATAGTACTGAATGTTTAGCTGTGTAATATTTTAGTATGTATATAATGTAAATATTATTTTATTACTGTATTGTTAAAATTTGTTTTTGTTTTCCTTTCTAGACTATGTAATATTTATGATTGGTATGTTTATGAAATTTCAATTAACGTGTTTTATATTAAGGCATTATAGATGAGTCTTCCTTTTTCCAGTTCCTTCTTCATTTTGTCTTTTATTAATTTACATGCGGTTTATTTCTGAATAATATTTATCCATAGTTTACAACACAATTTTGTGTGTGTTGTTGAGTGTTGTGAGGTACAGCAGACATCACTGTTGTTGAGTGTTGTGAGGTACAGCAGACATCACTGTTGTTGAGTGTTGTGAGGTACAGCAGACATCACTGTTGTTGAGTGTTGTGAGGTACAGCAGACATCACTGTTGTTGAGTGTTGTGAGGTACAGCAGACATCACTGTTATATACAACTATCTGGTAACTTTACTATACCTGGACCAAAACAACACTATCACTATCACACTATCACTCTTACTTATGCCTAATATCCTAATCTCTTTTAAAGATGTACTTTCTACCCTCTCTGGGCTTAATACTAATAAGGCGTACGGTCCGGACGGTGTTCCTCCTGTTGTTCTCAAAAACTGTGCTTCCGTGCTGACTCCCTGCCTAGGCAAACTCTTTCGTCTCTGTCTATCCTCTAACGTCTTCCCTTCATGCTGGAAATTTGCTCACATTCAACCTGTCCCAAAGAAGGGTGACCGCTCTCAACCCTCCAACTATCGTCCAATTGCTCTCATCTCTTGTCTTTCTAAAGTTTTTGAAACTATTCTTGCTTCCAAATTTCTTAAGCATTTCTCTTCTTATAATCTGCTCTCAGATTGCCAGCATGGCATGGGTCGCTCTACTGGTGATCTTCTTTCATATCTTACTAACTCTTGGTCATCCTCCTTTCGTGAATTCGGCGAGACTTTTTCTATTGCACTAGACATACCGAAAGCCTTCGATAGAGTCTGGCACAAATCTTTAATTTCTAAACTACCCTCCTTCGGTTTCTATCCCTCCATCTGTGCCTTTTTCTCTTATTTCCTTTCCGGCCGTGCCATAGCCGCGGTTGTGGACGGCCATTGTTCACTTCCTCACCCCATAAACTAAGGTGTACCTCAGGGCTCTGTCCTACCTCCTATTCTCTTTCTAATTTTTATAAATGATCTCAACTGTACCTCAATTCCCATCCATTTATACGCAGGCGACTCAACCTTACACTACTCCATTAGTTTTTCAGAACGCCCCAGCCAGCAATCCCTCAACGACAAACGTAATGAAGCCATAGAACTCTTAAATTCTGATCTAAATACTATCTCCAATTGGGGCAGAGAAAACCTTGTTACCTTTAATGCTTCCAAAACCCAATTTCTCCATCTATCTACCCGTAAGGAACTCCCAGCGGACTATCCCTTATTCTTCAACAACACAAAAATCAATCCTTCATCTTCTCTCAATATTCTTGGTGTCTCCTTTTCTTCTGCTCTCAGTTGGAAGGACCATATTACCAGTCTTGCTAAGGCAGCCTCCCAGAAGCTGGGTGTGCTCAACTGTCTTAGGGGGTTCTTTTCCCCTGGACAGCGTCTTGCTCTGTACAGGGGCATAGTGCGTCCTTGTATTGAGTATTGTTCACATGTGTGGGGAGGTTCCTCTCACACCGCTCTCCTAGACAAAGTTTTAACCCTTAATTAGCGGCGAGCAACATAAGTCGAGTTAAAAAAAGCTGGACTATGTGGCGGCGCTCGACATAACTCGAGTGGCAATTTCAGCACGTAATGTGGCTGAGAGAGAGAGACAAGTGGTGGCAGGAGACTAGCGAGCGTATGACTGCTCCAGACCACCGCGGCGAACCTACTGACACAAATCTCAGCTCCCTCCTCCCTCTCTCACTCGCTACATACTCAATTATGTACTGAAAGTACCGAATTACCTGCTTTTTGCACTCGCGTTGCACGGTATTGCAAACTATCCATCATACAAGGATCGTTATGGTGTCATTCGAAAGCTCTGTTTATGCCCTTTCAGGGATAGGTACTTGTTTTACGTTCTGGGTCTTATTTAGGCATGAAAATGATCACGTAAACAGCCCTATTTTGGCTAAAAACACCCCGCTGTGCGGTACACATAAATAAACCGCATAGGCCGCTCGTAAGGTGTTAAGGAAGGCCTTTCGTATCATTAACTCCCGTCCACTCACCAACTCTCTGCAATCTCTTTATCTCCGCCGCAATGTTGCATCTCTCTCGCTATTCTATCGCTACTATAATAATCAGTGTTCCTCAGAGCTTTCCCAGTGTATACCACCTCCTTTACGTAGGGCACGTGGTACCCGTCTTGCAACTCAATCCCACCCCTACTCTGTGCAACTCTTCAACCCAAGACTGAAATGTTACTCTCAAACTTTCTTCTACTCAACAGCTGAGTTCTGGAACTCTCTCCCAGAATCAGTCTTTCCCTCTTCCTATGACTTAAATTGCTTCAAACTCTGTGTGTCCAGGCATTTTGGCTCGAACGTCCCTTGATTTTGGCCCTGTCACTCTTTCAACTATGGGGGAGGCACTCGCTATAGGCAGTTCTGCCTTTTGCCTCCCTCAATCACATAGAAAAAAAAACAAAAAAAAACATTACTACTTTCCTACAGAGGGAAGCTAAAGCCGGCGTCACACGTGCAAGTTTACCAACTACATGTGTCTGAGCCTTCAATCCCCTACAAGGTATGACATTTTTATTGATTATGCCGTTTTGTTATATTTAATTGGACTGTGCATGATTAGGAGATATAAATACATTTATAATGAAAGAGATAATTGTCAGACAGTAAACTCGATGATCTTAGGTAATTTTACTCATATACTGTGGCTCCGATACATCTGCTTGTAAAGTGCCCCTGACTAAAGCCTAGTTCACACATTCAGGAGTGTTAGGCCGAGTTTCCAGGAGTCCACAGTCTTGGTTAATAGGGCAGGAGTGTGAAAAATTCCAGGAGTTTACAAGATTGCCCTAGAGAGTCCATGAGTTATTTCGAGTAACCCCGAGTACATTCAGGGACTCTCTGATTAATTACAGAGTCATTAAGAGTGTGCTGAGAGTGTACTGAGAGTGTGTGGAAATTTGAATTTTAACTGTCATTTCCGGTACAGAGTGTATCCGAGTGTGTAAGAGTAATTAAGAGTTATGCAGAATGCAACTAGAGTTAATCAGAGTTAACTAGAGTTATCGTGGGTGTTCAGGAGTCTGCCTACGAGTCCGTTGAGAGTATAGCCCGATTCCCTCCCATTGTTCCCCTGGCATATATAAAGGCCACTCCATGACAACCTATGCCACACCCACAGGTGACGATGTGGAGCTGGATGGCCGAGGTTCAGCGGCAGGCAGGGTGGGTGAAGGGGTACATCATGCCGCTCTTGGAACTGGAAGATAAAATGTATATTAGTTTGACATAGCCTGTTTTAAATGTCATTCATAAATATAAGTAATGTGACAATTACTATAACAATTACATAACACGAGCATTAATAATGTTTGATGTGTATGATTTATTATTATTAATCAATAAATGTAAGTGAACTTTGTGTCATGTGTCCAATGTCCATGCAACCCAAACATAATTATATTTTCTATTAAAAGTATTAAATATATATGTCTAAGGGAAATTAGTTAAACTAATGATAACGACATGGAGGATGTTACTGCAATTGTGTTTAAACAAACAATAAACGGAGCATTCTCTATACTTTAGATATCTTATATTGAAATACGTGCAGTGTTACGACCGGGGCTCGTATAAAGCAAGGGCTCTTAATCATTGGACTAGGAAAGCACACAGCCACAACGGTAACACTAGATCCAACCCCTGAACTTATAATGCCGGTGCACAAAAACACCTATACCCTCCAGAGTTAAATCTGCGATAACGGGGTATCCTATAACTCAGTATAAGTGCACTACTACTACAGGCTGATGATCTCTGATACAGCCTGATCACAACAACATACAATTACGGTAATAAGGTATACTAGGAAAAGATAGAGATCTTAATTAAATCACTCCAAGGATTTAATGCAAACTAGAAGAAAGTATATTTAAAGTTACTCTAAACAATAATGAACTGTCACTCCTATACTAAAGAAAGTGAACGAAAGTCCCAAAGCATCGAGCAGGAATCTTCTGAAGAAAGTCTGATGCTAGGTTAAGATGATCGTATCGGATTTTGAACTGTAGTATAAAGCAGGAACAGGATATGACAATTGTAAGGACATATAGGGTTAACTGGCACGGGAATAATAACTGCGCAATAGTAGGAACTCAAACAGCAAAAGAAGTACTTCCTCATCAACGAAACAGCCTACTAGGGTTGTGCAACTCAACAACAACCTAGACTAATAAATGCCGTGAATAATAATGCATACATAACAGAAAGTTTATAATCTAAATCTGGTGTCTGCTAGGCGAATAAAGTCTAGCTGGGATGTAGTAAGCTAGGAAACAATGGCCGAGCAAGCGGCTCGTAGCCTAGCGAAGTCCTTAAGGCTGTGCGGCCAAATTACGTTAATTGACGGGGTGCTCTCTTGAGAGATCCAGATCGCTAGTATCTGGTTCTCTCCTGGCGACCCTCTCAAAGTCAAAGCAAACGAGTTAGCACAGTGTTGGGTGGAAGAGGCAAAAGCCCTCACTCGCAACACAGTGCTAAACTCACAAGGTACACAGTCAGAAAGACCACCTAGGCTTCCCACGTCTCCGTTGCGATTGTACAGGTTCAACAAAACCTAGTACACATCGGAAATCACAACACCAGTAGCCTTATCCCAGTCTAGCATTAAATCCCCCAGCAGACCACCACGATACAGGAAGGGAGACACCGTGAGTGTGTCAAACCTCTACAGACAAAAATGGCAACCCTTCCAAAATGCCTAACTAAACATGGGTTATCTGAGAGCTTCAGCATATAATACGATGTCCGATATATGAAATCGTGCAGAACCAAAGGGAAGTTATGATATTAAATAGAGTGGAAGAATGAGAGGTAAGAAGTTGAGAGAGAGAGAAAGTGCTCTATAGGTAGAAGTCGGGAGACAGGTGCAAGGGATATGTGAAGGGTATGCTGGTCAGGCAAGCTTTGAGGAGAATAGCTCCTCTGGACCCCTCCAGGATCCCACACAAAGGCACGGTGGTCAGCCAATCACAGGCCGCTACGTCACCCGGCAGCAGGCCTGCAGAAGGCGCCAGGAACCACCAGCCAATCAAAACCGAGAGAAAAGACCACGCGGGCGAGCAACTCCTCCGGGAGGGAGGAGGGAGGAGGAGGAAAAGCAACACTCACCTCCCCCACCCTGCTCGCTCGCTCTCTCTCTCTCCTTCACTACAATGCATCTTATGTTCAACTCATGATACAAAATACAATGCATTGTCACAGGCGAAAACAAAGACCACTTCTACCCTGCCTGTGACACGACGATTCACAAGAAAGAAAGTACAACATTGTAGACAGACTGTAGCCCATTTCACTGCCCTGGCGAGTGCTAGTGGCTACCGGGAGGCGATTCTGCCAACGCTGGCAGGCGTCACACCCCGCCCAAGATATAGGACGCTCAACATTAGGCGAGCACGATATCTGACAAGGCAGAATGCCGACAAGACCCGTCACACATAGCCACTCCGCCAGAAATGAAATGCAAAGCTCAATCTTACATAAAACAACATATCAACATAAAGAAAATCTTATAACCCCTCCCAAACATAATAGTATAATTTTAGCCTGCTATGCTCCCAGAGCGAGCTTCACAGAACCCAGCCTCCTAAGTGAAAGACAGGTTCAACTTAGGACTTTAGCTATAACATAGGCAACTTACAATTTTCAAAAGAAAGAGTTTTTATGTGATTTTTTATTTTTTTAATGTTTATGGTGGCTGCACTTACAGGGGCAAGCCTATTTTACTCCACTCTCAACACACACTGACTGAACGGCGAGGGTTCTCCTGCAAACAAACCCTCCCGTGACAAACAATCAGCCAAAACATTATCAGTGCCCTTAGCATGCCACACATCCAACTTGTGTCCCGGCAGCAATACAACACCTGGCACTGATAAACTGCCCAGTTCATCACAAGACTGGCATTTCTCTTCGCTCTTTCCGGCAACGGGGCCTGCCAATAACCTTTCACTAGTTATACCATCGTGATAGGCGATGCAGCCCCGAGGCGGTCTATGGTGTCGTCAACTCTCGATAAGGTATAGGCGTCTGTCAGGGATAATGCACACACACTCTCGCAATCAACACACACACTGATCTTGCCACTTAACACCGGTTGCAAAGTTACAGGCAACGACCACTCACGACATTCCTTATCCCTCAGACCAACACGTAATCCAGCTCTGCTTGCACCACAGGCTGTCGAGCAGGATTTATACGGTAGGGAGCCAATTTGAACCTTGCACTGTCTCCAGCCTCCATGTCGGATTCTACTTCGTACATCAGGCCTGGAGAATGAACAAACATGCGAAAGTACTGCCATAGCCTAGTAAACAACTGCCTTGCACTGTCTCCACGAACAACATGCCTAGTGCCCTCCCACAACCCAGCCGAGACCGCAGCTTCTAACCTGTAGTCTCCCTCCTTCTCCACCTTCGTCCCTAGAACAGCCAGGTCATGAAAGGGACAATCAGTACCACCTGTGCAGTCACTCCCATAGTTCATTATTGCTAAGGCTTCCCCGCCGATACCGTACATGCACACCCCCGCATTCCTTACGACTACATTTGCCTGCGCAGCATCACCGCTTTTAGCGACATGGCCAGATACAGTCGGTCTATGGTAGGGCTGTTGCAATTGACTAGAGCAGCATTGGGAGGCTATGCGACGACTGGGCACTTCTATGCCACAGCCAACCTCACCAATCTGCTCAAATTCCTCCTTTTGACCACCACCCTTGGCAGCCATGGGTCGACCCTGACCTGGCAACCATGCCAAAGCCTCGTCGCCCACCTTGAACCACCGAAACAACGAGGCTAACGGTCTTTCAACATTCACGTGACCTGCCCGCGGAACATCTTGCACCGCCCGAGTTGTGAGGCTCAGGGGCTCGGCACGACCAGTGGGGTATGAACCGAGCTGGTGCTGGAGCGCTGCACACTGCTGCTCAGGCAGGTGCTCTAGCGCTTCCACAGCCACCAGACTCGTGTCCCCCGCCCACTGCTCCGCCGAGACATGACAATCCCTACTCTTCTCCACCTGTGCGCTACTGCCCCCCTCTCCTTCTCCACTTTGGCCGCTGCAGAACAACGCAGGGACAGTAGGCTGCTCAGGTGGTTGCCTCACAAACTCCTCCAACAGGTTCACATGACATGTTTCCCCGTCCTCGTGTTTGATCTCGACAGCACCATTACCACACTTCTGAACTTCCGGATCCTCCAACTGCAGTTTACAAATATCTGAGGGAACCAACCTGTCTAGATGCTTCCGAAGCAACCCAAGTCCTCCCCCAATATTAAACTGAGCAACCTTTTTTTCTCCTCGTGTGTAACGTTGCTGCCTCGGAGTCTCTTCCTGCCCTACCTCCTCACTAGCTGTGACAGGTCCTGGGGCTTCTCCAGACTCCAACAATGGTGCCAATACTGAGTTGCCAAGAAGAGCCGCTGGTACTAAACTCTTCAAACTGTTACCAACATTAGCCATCTTCTTCCAACCGTTCCTCCGTTGATCAGAAGACTGAGGAATAGGCTGTGACACTTTGGATGCAAGAGGTCTTGTAACAACGCACGCCATAGGTTGTACTTGACATTTCTCTACCCACTCCTGTTCCTCCCTACTCATTTCGGCCGGCTTCTCGGCAACGACTAAGGGTGAAACCTCAGAAGTAGGCACCGCAAAGTCGTTGCCGAGAAGGAGGTCGACGCCCCCAACAGGCAAGTTCTCCACAACACCCACATCCAACTCTCGTGTCACACCATCCACCTCCAGTTCCATCCTGACCAATGGGTATGACTTGACAGCATTGATACCCTGCACCACAACCACCCGTGCCGCGTTTATTGGTCTACAAGTAAAGTTCTTCATTAAAGTCTGAGAGGCACCCGTGTCTCGCAACAGCTCAACTCCATGCTTCTTACCAGCCCACTTCACGCAGCCATGCCCTCGATGGTCACAAAAGACATCGCGGACAGGGTTCGAGCCTTCCGGATTCTTCTCCACTGGCTGTGTCCCAGCCTCTGACGTTATACCCCGGGCAAACTCAGACGACTTCGGGGACACCCCAATGTTGCGAGCCAAAGACACGACTGCATTAGGTAGCTTGCTTGGACAGACTCTTGCAAAATGGCCCTTCTCATGACAATGAAAACACTCTAGCTCCCCCTTGGGCTTCCCTTGAGGTGGGGAAGGGCCCTGACCCTTCTTAAACGGGACGGTATTAGGTTTATGGTCAGACTTAGTATCGTTGCTCTTGTTGTAATGGTTATATGGTGTATCACCGACTCGGGGGGGTGGAGTGTTGCGCCCCTTGTTACCTGCATCGTTCCGTTGTGCAGACCCGCACCCACGAATCAGTGACATCCGAAGGTCAGCCATCTCAGCTGCCTCCTGAAGAGTTCTTGGGTTTTTCTCTTTAAGATTCAACGTCAGATCGCTGCCCGTACACTTAAAAAAACATTCTAGAAGCATTAGCTGTTTCAACTCCTCAAACGTCGATGCTTTCTCAGAACGCAGCCAGTTTCTAAATGCATCGGACAGATCCCGGGCATGCTCAAGAAAGGTGCACTCACGACCCTTCGTTACACCCCGGAACTTCAATCTGTACGTCTCTGGTTGTAACTCATATGCCCGCAGGACAGCCTCCTTCAATACCTCGTAATCGATGCATGACTCCAAGGGCAATGCCTTGAGTCCTTTGCCAACCAATCTAGAGGAAACAAGGGCTGCCCACTTAACCTCGGGCCATTGGTGCTCCCGGCACTTCTTCTCGAAACGCATAACAAATTCAGTGACACCCGACTCATCAAATACAGGGACCAACTTGAGCAGGTGCGATAAAGACTGATCAAGACCTCGATTCCCAGAACCGAGACGCTGCCCTGTCGACTCCACCCTAGACTTCTCAAGATCTTTGTCTGCACAGTACATGGCCTTTCTCTCCTCAGATTGAATCCTGGACATCTCAATCTCAGATTCATGCCTTCGTTGCTCAAGCTCATATCTGGCCCTTCTCTCTTCAGCCTGAATCTTAGCCATCTCAAACTCCCGCTGCTGCTGCTCAGATTCCCGTTGCTGCTTAGCCATCTCAAGCTGGAAGAGCATCTCTGCCGTCAAACCTTGAGGAGGAAGAGATGCAACAATTGGAGACTCACCCAAGTGCAAACCACGCTGCCAGTGACGATCGGCCGGCGGGAACGTACCCGGCTCCGGAGCCCGAGGGGGCGCCATGGTAGGAGTCGAGTGGAATGGGGGCTGGGCCGAAGGTGCCCCAGCTCCCGCTCCACCCGAAGCCCCACGCACCCCGCCGAGCACACAGGCCACCAGGTCACCTCTCGACATGCTGCTAGTGCCCACATGCCCCTTGACCGTGGCCAAACACTGGAGACCATACCGATCAATCCCCGGCACCCGGTCAGCAGTAATAGGTGTCTCCAGAAACTTCCTTGCATCCTCGTCACTAGTTATGACTCTAATGTCATCTAACAAAGCCCGCTGCTGCACCTCAGTTTCTGTTTCCCGTACTGTGTCCTCACTGTACACTGATCCGTCGTTCGACATAGTGTCCACCAAAATTTCTCAACGTTTATATAAAAAAATAGAAGTACCTAAACTCTTATGTAGCACTATTCACTCAAAAAATGCTTGAAGACTCTTAAGTGTTATACTACTTGCCAAAAAAAAATCCATGTGTCCACTATATTCCTTCAAACAAAAACAAATGACCACAACACTCCTGCAATATTTCTCTAAGTTCACAAAATCCTAAGCAAGGTCGCCATTTGTTACGACCGGGGCTCGTATAAAACAAGGGCTCTTAATCATTGGACTAGGAAAGCACACAGCCACAACGGTAACACTAGATCCAACCCCTGAACTTATAATGCCGGCGCACATAAACACCTATACCCTCCAGAGTTAAATCTGCGATAACGGGGTATCCTATAACTCAGTATAAGTGCACTACTACTACAGGCTGATGATCTCTGATACAGCCTGATCACAACAACATACAATTACGGTAATAAGGTATACTAGGAAAAGATAGAGATCTTAATTAAATCACTCCAATGATTTAACGCAAACTAGAAGAAAGTATATTTAAAGTTACTCTAAACAATAATGAACTGTCACTCCTATACTAAAGAAAGTGAACGAAAGTCCCAAAGCATCGAGCAGGAATCTTCTGAAGAAAGTCTGATGCTAGGTTAAGATGATCGTATCGGATTTTGAACTGTAGTATAAAGCAGGAACAGGATATGACAATTGTAAGGACATATAGGGTTAACTGGCACGGGAATAATAACTGCGCAATAGTAGGAACTCAAACAGCAAAAGAAGTACTTCCTCATCAACGAAACAGCCTACTAGGGTTGTGCAACTCAACAACAACCTAGACTAATAAATGCCGTGAATAATAATGCATACATAACAGAAAGTTTATAATCTAAATCTGGTGTCTGCTAGGCGAATAAAGTCTAGCTGGGATGTAGTAGGCTAGGAAACAATGGCCGAGCAAGCGGCTCGTAGCCTAGCGAAGTCCTTAAGGCTGTGCGGCCAAATTACGTTAATTGACGGGGTGCTCTCTTGAGAGATCCAGATCGCTAGTATCTGGTTCTCTCCTGGCGACCCTCTCAAAGTCAAAGCAAACGAGTTAGCACAGTGTTGGGTGGCAGAGGCAAAAGCCCTCACTCGCAACACAGTGATAAACTCACAAGGTACACAGTCAGAAAGACCACCTAGGCTTCCCACGTCTCCGTTGCGATTGTACAGGTTCAACAAAACCTAGTACACATCGGAAATCACAACACCAGTAGCCTTATCCCAGTCTAGCATTAAATCCCTCAGCAGACCACCACGATACAGGAAGGGAGACACCGTGAGTGTGTCAAACCTCTACAGACAAAAATGGCAACCCTTCCAAAATGCCTAACTAAACATGGGTTATCTGAGAGCTTCAGCATATAATACGATGGCCGATATATGAAATCGTGCAGAACCAAAGGGAAGTTATGATATTAAATAGAATGGAAGAATGAGAGGTAAGAAGTTGAGAGAGAGAGAGAAAGTGCTCTATAGGTAGAAGCCGGGAGACAGGTGCAAGGGATATGTGAAGGGTATGCTGGTCAGGCAAGCTTTGAGGAGAATAGCTCCTCTGGACCCCTCCAGGATCCCACACAAAGGCACGGTGGTCAGCCAATCACAGGCCGCTACGTCACCCGGCAGCAGGCCTGCAGAAGGCACCAGGAACCACCAGCCAATCAAAACCGAGAGAACAGACCACGCGGGCGAGCAACTCCTCCGGGAGGGAGGAGGGAGGAGGAGGAAAAGCAACACTCACCTCCCCCACCCTGCTTGCTCGCTCTCTCTCTCTCTCCTTCACTACAATGCATCTTATGTTCAACTCATGATACAAAATACAATGTATTGTCACAGGCGAAAACAAAGACCACTTCTACCCTGCCTGTGACACGACGATTCACAAGAAAGAAAGTACAACATTGTAGACAGACTGTAGCCCATTTCACTGCCCTGGCGAGTGCTAGTGGCTACCGGGAGGCGATTCTGCCAACGCTGGCAGGCGTCACAGCAGGCAAATATATATCATTCTTACATATGAAAAGAGAATGGGGCACAAACATAGGTACTGCGACCAGGGGTGTAAAGGTAACCAAGTACAGTACTTAAGTATATTTTCTCAGTCTCTACTTTGTATAAAGTATTAATTTGTGCCCACTAATTTTACTCTAACTTGAGTATCATATATAAGAATTAGTTGTACATTTACTCCACTGCATTTACTTTACTTCTGTTAATTTTGTGGAGTAAAACTTCAGCAACTTTCCGAATTATTCCTTCTAATAGATATGGAATTACAAGTAGCATTTTCCATTGACATTCCTCCAAGCTTAGGTGTGACATTCCTTGGGTAGTTCCAAGGTCACCACTATACAGTATATTCATGGCGCTGCTAAGCCTCCCCTCGCCCACAACCCCCCAGGCAGTAGGTAGATATTAACTTTAGCTTAACCCGTGGAGCCCCGGCTAGTTTTGTAATGTTTGTTCACCAGAAC
Organism: Paralithodes platypus; assembly: GCA_032716605.1. Classification (NCBI taxonomy): domain Eukaryota; kingdom Metazoa; phylum Arthropoda; class Malacostraca; order Decapoda; family Lithodidae; genus Paralithodes; species Paralithodes platypus. The sequence goes on along the minus strand of CM064483.1, from coordinate 44,788,598 downwards.
CCGGCCGGTTTTCAAAAAATGGTTTTATTCCAGAAACAATAGCGAATGGGTTAGGAATTAAGGAAAAACTACGAAAAACCACTCAGAAAGCTTTAAAAATGGTCCTACAGAGCCCCAGAAAACGTATTTTACAAGAGTAAAAAATTGAAGGCAATTACCCCAAAAAAACAGATTATTCCGCGCTCACACGCACGCACGTGGACTTTGAGAGTTTTCAACCATCGGCATGGTTGCGTGGGATACGTACACAGTTCCCATACAAATCTGAGCCCTCTTGAGTGGCTACACCTGAGGTTACGGTCGGCGCAATTAGGGTGACGCGTCAGGCGCGTCTCTGGGGCTGTGCGTTACATACATCGCCGACGCGTCAGACGCGTCGCTGGGGCTGTACGGGTTAAGTAGCTTTCTAGTTGGGTACTTCTACATATACCTGAGTAACTTTATGAGTACGTACTTGTACTTGAACTTGAGTACAATTATTAGGTACTTTTGACACCCCTCACTGTGACATACAGATTTTATAATAAAAATCAATATGGTTGGAGATACAGTATGAATTGAGGTTTGATTTGCAACACTTGTGGCAATGATATGTATGATCATGTCACATGTGGCAGTGTCTTTACTTTGTTACGATCGGGTCTCGTATAAATCAGTGGCTCTTATACATTGGACTAGACTGGCATAAATGCAACAACGGAAACCCTAGATCCAACCCCTGATATATAATCCCGTCGAACAAAGAACACATATACCCTCCAGAGTTATATCTGCGATAGCGGGGTATCTTAACTCTCAGTATCTATGTGCTTCTACTATAGGCTGATGTTCTCTGAAACAGCCTATTACCTATAACATATGGTTGCTTAGTTATGGTATACAAGGAAAAGATAGTTAACTTAATTAAATCACAAGAGTGATCTAATGCAAACAAGTAGAAGGTTTACTTAACGTTACTTTAATCAATAATATCTGTCACTCCTTTATGAAAGAAAGTGTTGTAAAGTCCTCAAGCACCGAACAAGGAATCTTCTGAATAATGTCGGATGCTACTAAGAACGTATCGGAAATGGAACCACAAAATAGCAGGAGGCAGGACAATGCATGTGTAGGCTAAATACACAAAAAAGCTGGACCTATAATGTTATTGGACACAAGAATATTATAAGCGGTGCAACAGTAATAATGCTCGCCACGAAAAAGTAGTACTCCTATTAACAAAACCGGTCTATGCTGGTTGTGTCTCTCTACAGCAACCTAGACCTCAAAATGCTTGTGTAGAAATAATGGGTATGCATAAAAGAGTATATGATCTAATCCAGCTAATGTCTACCCGGGTTAATAAAGTCTAGCTGGGATGCGCAAAGGTACAGAATTCTGCTGGAGCAAGGCAGCTCCTAGCCTAGTGTGGACCTTGGGTTTGTGCGGCCTGATTACGTTAATATGAAGGGGTGCTCTCTTGAGGATTTTCGACCACAAGTATCGAGTATCCTCCTGGCGACCCTCAAAAGTAAAAGCAAATAGAGTTAGAACAGTGTTGGGTGGATTAAGCAAGCAGCCCTCACGCACTACACAGTCTAAACTCCAAGGTACACAGACAAAAGATCCACCCAGGTAACCCACATAATCCGTAGTGTCGTGCAGCTCAAAAGTAGCCTACACACAGTGAAAACACCAACAGCAAGGTACCTGATCCCTAGTCAGCATTATTTAACCCTGTAGAAACATTAGTGATTGATGGAGACAGTCCGAGCAATACAATCTCCCAAAAAGACAATGACTATCTTCAACCTTAGCCTAGTACATAAGAAATGTGAGATCCAGCATATAATACAGTCTGGCCACCAATTCAAGGATGCAGGGAACCAGAGGGGGATTGATATTAATAAAAGGTGAGGAAGTAGTGGAAATGATAGAGGCAGTAAAAGAGAAAGGTTCTAAGACAAGAGTGTGGGACAGTTCAAGGGAGATGCTTAGAGTATGCTGTCTGAGATGGATCTGACCAGGATATTTCCAGGGACCGCATGGGTGGAGTCCCAGTTCGCAGGAATGGCACGAGGGCGCGCGACAGTCGCCCAGTAAGCAGCCGCCTAGTGTGCCGTGTTAGGCAGGAGGCAACGAATCCCGCGAGGCCTATGTAAGGGGACCGGCCACGCGCCACACTCACCACCAAGTCACACCTCCTGGTCTCTCTCTCTCTCTCTCTCTCTCTCTCTCCCGCTCGCCTTCCCATCATTCAATTACTTAACACAATACTTTCAATTGACTAAATAAAATAGAAAGGATTGTGACAGACGAAAACAAAGAACAGTTCTGAACTGTCTGCAACACAAACTTTCTCGAGAAGGAAAGTACACAATGATAGGTAGATTGTAGCTACATTCTCTGCCCTGGCGAGTCCTAGCGAGTAAGCCATGCGGTTCTGGGGGAAGCGGTGAGCGTCACACCCCACCCAAGATTTTTAAGAGGCTCCAACTATGAGCTCTAAATCTGACACGCAGAACCCATACAAAATTCGCCACTCCTAGTCACCCAGCGACAATGAAATGTAAAGCACAGTTCTCTTCAAAATAACACATTATAAAAATGAACAACCCCTCCCAACACAATAGATTAAATTACATAGTTATGCTCATAAGAGCGAGCTTCACTAGCCCAGCCTTCTGAGAGGAGTACAACTCAGAATTTCTGCTATAACATACTTTAAAAAAAATTAACTATCAAAGAAAGAGTTTTTATAGGATTTTTATATTTTTAATATGTTTATGGCAGCTGCACTACAGGGGCAGCCTATTTTTTTTTGTTTTTCTTCTATACCAACACAGCAACTCCTACTTTACGACCCAATACGCTGGGCTACCCACGCGAGCCAACAAGCACCAGACGTAAACATACTAATCAAACCAAAGTAGGAGGCTACCCTTGTGATGATCTACCCCGGGTCTTCCACCCTCGATAAGCAATCTGCAATCACATTCTCAGAACCGGCAATATGGCGTATGTCTAGGTTGTATTCCTGCAACATTAATGACCACCTGGTCAGCCTCATATTCCGGTTATGGAATTGATTCAGGAACTTGAGGGGGGTGATGGTCGGTGTAGATCACCACCACTGGTCCATAGGCTGGAACATACACCTCAAAGTGCCTGAGCGCTAGCACAATCGCCAGCAGTTCCTTCTCAACTACTGAATAGTTCTTCTGCGCCGAGTTGAACTTTTTTGAGAAGAAACTGACCGGGTGCTCCAGCCCATCTTCGTCTGATTGCATCAGAACGGCACCAGCCCCCACACCACTGGCATCAGTTGCCAGCTGGAATGGTCGGCTAAAGTCCGGGGCCCTGAGGATTGGGTGAGTACACAACAGGTGTTTTACTAGCAAAAAAGCCCTCTCACACTCAGGCGCCCACTTAAACTTTCTATCTTTGGCCAATAGGTCCGTCAGAGGAGCCAGCACAGTAGAATAGCCCTTTATAAAGCGGCGGTAGTAACCAATCATGCCCAAAAACCTCATGATCTGCTTCTTGGTGGACGGCCTGGGGAAGTGGTTAATAGCCAATATCTTGTTCTGTGGGGGGCACACCTGGTCCAAACCCACCATGAACCCCAGATACTGCACGGTAGCCCGCACAAAATAACACTTTCCCAGGTTGACCACCAAGTTTGCCTCGCTTAATTTCTTAAATAGGGATTCTACATGTTCAGAGTGGCTCTTGAAATCGTCATTGTAGATAATGACGTCGTCCAGGTACACGGTACAGTTCGGAATGTCAGCCACTAACTCGTTCATCAAGCTTTGGAAGGTCGCTGGTGCGTTCTTTAGACCGTACGGCATGACATTACAACGATATGTAGCACCATCCACCACAAAACCACACACCTCTTTCGCCCGTTCAGACAAAGGCACCTGCCAGTAACCTTTTACCAGGTCCACCTTGGTCCTGCCAATCTTGTCTACACAGTCATCGACCCGGGGAGGAGGATATGGGTTGGTGGGAGTCAAGCCGTTTAGCCTGCGGTAATCAACACAGAAGCGCACCTTGCCATCCGGCTTAGGTTGCAGCGTTACGGGAGATGTCCACTTTGCCGCCCCCTTCTCGATCAGTCCCTGTTGCAACATATACTCCAACTCCGCCCGGAGGGCCGGAAGTTTAATAGGGGGCACCCTATAGTTCACTGATTTGAAGGGTGGGTGGTCTCCGACGTCAACGTCGTGCACCTCCTGAGTAGTGAGGCCTGGGTGTTCCGCAAATACAGTAGGGTATAAACAAAATAGGCGCTCGACCGCCACACGCTGTTGCTCAGGTAGGTGTTGCAAAGCCTCATGAGCCGCCTGTCTCGTGTTTCCTGCCCACTGATCTGCAGAAACATGATAATCCCAGTTGTCATCCACCTGCACATGACTGTCCCGTTCTCCTTCTCCACCTTGACTGCTGAAAGTCATCACGGGGCCAGTGAGAGGCTCAGGTGGGCGCCTCACATACTCCTTCATCAGGTTGACATGACATAACTGATTCCTCTTACGCCTGTCTGGAGTGGCCACCAGGTAATCTAAGTCCGAGAGCTTCTCTGCTACCCTATAAGGACCAGCGTACTTTGTGGATAAGGGGTGACCTACAAGAGGGAGTAGTATCAACACCTGACCCCCGTGAAACTCCCTGAGTTTCACCTTGTGGTCGTACCTGTCCTTCATGAGGGCCTGAGAGCCTACCAGATGGCGGCCAGCCAACTCCAGACTACGCAACATTCGTTCTCTACTCTCAAGTTCAACAGCACCGTCACTACACTTTAGAACCTCCGGGTCTTCTAGCTGCAATTTGCGAATATCTGAGGGAGCTAGCCTGTCTAAGTATTTGCGAAACAACTCATGCCCTCCCCCAACATCGAACTTTGCATCCCGTTGCTCTCTCCGTGTATACCGTTGCTGCCTCTGAGTCTCTTTAAGCCCTGCCTCTACACTCTCAGTGACAGGTGGTGGTGCTTCTCCAGACTCTAATAACGGTGCTAATACTGAGTCCCCGAGAAGCGCTGCTGGTACTAGACTCTCCACCGTATCAGCTTTCAGCACCTTCTCGTGACCGTTCCTCCGCTTATTTGAAGACTGTTGGTTAGGCTGTGACTCCCTGGATGCGAGAGATCTGGTTACAACACACGCCATTGGTTGCACCTGACACTTCTCAACCCACTCCTGTTCCTCCCTACTCACGTCGGCCAGCTCCTCGGCAACGACTAAGGGTGAAACCTTAGAAGCAGGCACCGTAAAGTCATTGCCGAGAAGGAGGTCGACGCCCCCAACAGGCAATTTCTCCACGATTCCCACATCCAGTTTGCGAGTCACACCGTCAACTTCAAGCTCCATTCTAACAAGCGGGTATGACCTAGTTGCATTAACTCCCTGCACCACAACTACCCACGCCGTGTTTATGGGTCTACCAGTGAAATTCTTCAAGAGTGTCTGAGAGGCACTAGTGTCACGCAAAAGCTGTACCCCGTGCTTCTTGCCCCCCCACTTCACGCACCCATGCCCTCTATGGTCGCAAAAGGCATCGCGGACAGGGTTCGAGCCTTCCGGATCCTTCTTCACTGGCGGTGCTCCATCCTCTGATCTTATGCCTCCAGCAAACACAGAAGACTTCTGGAACACACCAATGCTGCGAGCCAATGACACAGCCGCCGTGGGAGGTCTGCTCGGACAAGCTTTTGCCATGTGCCCCTCTTTGTGACAGTGATAACACTCAAATTTCCCCTTGGACTTATACTGAGGTGTAAAAGTCCCCTGACCCTTCTTAAACAGTGCGGTGTGCTAGGTTTGTGATCAGTCTTGGTGTCATTGCTTTTAAATTTATGTGTGTCCATATTCCGGGGAGGGGGAGGGTAACGCTCCTTAACGCCTACATCGTTTCTCTGTGCAGAGCCGCACCCCCGAATTAGTGACAACCGACGATCAGCCATCTCTGCTGCTTCTACGAGAGTTCTTGGGTTCTTCTCTTTAAGGTTTAAAGTCAAGTCGCCGCCCGTACACTTATAAAACTGCTCTAGAAGCATCAACTGTTTCATCTCATCAAACGTAGTTGTCTTCTCTGATCTGAGCCAGTTTCCCATAGCGTCGGACAGGTCCCGGGCGTGCTCCAAGAAGGTACTGTCTCGCCCCTTAGTCACACCCCGGAACTTTAACCTATATGTCTCGGGTTGTAGCTCATATGCCCGCAGGACAGCCTCCTTGAGCTCCTCATAAACAACGCAGGACTCCAAAGGCAGTGCATCGTAAGCCTCGAGTCCCTTACCTACGAGTCTAGAGGACACAAGGGCCGCCCACTTAACTTCAGGCCACTGATGCTCCCGGCACTTCTTCTCAAATCTATTGAAAAACTCTGTGACACCAGACTCGTCAAATACAGGGACCAGTTTGAGAAGGTGCGACAGAGACTGATCATGCGCACGGTTTCCAGTACCGAGTCGCTGTCCCGTCGTCTCAACACGAGACTTCTCTAAATCCATGTCGGCACGGTATCTTGTAGATTCTAGTTCAGTCCTAAGCTCAGCTTCCCTCGTCTGTTGCTGCATCCTAGCCAGCTCTTTTCTCTCTTCTATCTTAGCTAGCTCATTTCTCATTTCTCTCTTCTATCTTAGCTAGCTCTTTTCTCTCTTCTATCTTAGCTAGCTCTTTTCTCTCTTCTATCTTAGCTAGCTCTGTCTGCTGTTGACTCTGATGTTGCATCTTTGCCATCTCGAGCTGAAAGAGCATCTCCGGGGTCAAACTTTGAGGAGGAGGAGGAGATGCAATGATGTTAGAAATACCCGGTGATCCCCCCAGGGGCAAACCACCCTGCCAGTCACTACCCACCTGCGGAAGCGTGCTCAGGGTCGGTACTCCAATAGGAGGATTGGGAGTCGAGTGAAGGGGAGGCTCGGCCAAAGGGCTCTGAGCACTCACCCTACCACGTACGCCAGTCACCCACCCAGCACACACGTCATCAGGTCATCCTTGGTCATACCACTAGTACATAAATGACCGATAGCTGCGGCTAAGCACTGGAGACCGTACCGATTCACACCCACCAACCGGTCGGAAGTAACAGGCCATTGTAAAAAATTCCTTGCATCCTCCTCACTGTTCACCAAGTTAACAACCTGCCCATGCTGCTGCTCTTCAGCTTCTACATCACGTACCGTGTCTTCATCCTGCACTGATCCGCTATAAGACATGATGCTCACTGAAGATTTTTCACTTTGATACACAAAAAAGAAGTACCCCAAACTCTTATACCACAATATTCACAATAAAAAATTCTCGGAGACTGCTTAAGTGCTATATTACTTTGCTAAAAAAATAATTCTTGCATGTCCTCAAAAAATATTCCACAAAATCAACAAATGTTCACTGCCTAAACTGTGAGAAAACTCTGCACAATAACCTGCAATTATATGTCAGTTCACCAAATCCTGAGCTAGGTCGCCATTTGTTACGATCGGGTCTCATATAAATCAGTGGCTCTTATACATTGGACTAGACTGGCTTAAATGCAACAGAAACGCTAGATCCAACCCCTGATATATAATCCTGTCGAACAAAGAACACATATACCCTCCAGAGTTATATCTGCGATAGCGGGGTATCTTAACTCTCAGTATCTATGTGCTTCTACTATAGGCTGATGTTCTCTGAAACAGCCTATTACCTATAACATATGGTTGCTTAGTTATGGTACACAAGGAAAAGATAGTTAACTTAATTAAATCACAAGTGATCTAATGCAAACAAGAAGAAGGTTTACTTAACGTTACTTTAATCAATAATATCTGTCACTCCTTTATGAAAGAAAGTGTTGTAAAGTCCTCAAGCACCGAACAAGGAATCTTCTGAATAATGTCGGATGCTACTAAGAAGAACGTATCGGAAATGGAACCACAAAATAGCAGGAGGCAGGACAATGCACATGTAGGCTAAATACACAAAAAGGCTGGACCTATAATGTTATTGGACACAAGAATATTATAAGCGGTCAACAGTAATAATGCTCGCCACGAAAAAGTAGTACTCTTATTAACAAAACCGGTCTATGCTGGTTGTGTCTCTCTACAGCAACCTAGACCTCAAAATGCTTGTGTAGAAATAATGGGTATGCATAAAAGAGTATATGATCTAATCCAGCTAATGTCTACCCGGGTTAATAAAGTCTAGCTGGGATGCGCAAAGGTACAGAATTCTGCTGGAGCAAGGCAGCTCCTAGCCTAGTGTGGACCTTGGGTCTGTGCGGCCTGATTACGTTAATATGAAGGGGTGCTCTCTTGAGGATTCTCGATCACAAGTATCGAGTATCCTCCTGGCGACCCTCAAAAGTAAAAGCAAATAGAGTTAGAACAGTGTTGGGTGGATTAGGCAAGCAGCCCTCACACACTACAGTCTAAACTCCAAGGTACACAGACAAAAGATCCACTCAGCTAACCCACAGAATCCGTAGTGTCGTGCAGCTCAAAAGTAGCCTACACACAGTGAAAACACCAACAGCAAGGTACCTGATCCCTAGTCTAGCATTATTTAACCCTGTAGAAACATTAGTGATTGATGGAGACAGTCCGAGCAATACAATCTCCCAAAAAGACAATGACTATCTTCAACCTTAGCCTAGTACATAAGAAATGTGAGATCCAGCATATAATACAGTCTGGCCACCAATTCAAGGTGTGGATGCAGGGAACCAGAGGGGGATTGATATTAATAAAAGGTGAGGAAGTAGTGGAAATGATAGAGGCAGTAGAAGAGAAAGGTTCTAAGACAAGAGTGTGGAACAGTTCAAGGGAGATGCTTAGAGTATGCTGTCTGGGACGGATCTGACCAGGATATTTCCAGGGACCGCATGGGTGGAGTCCCAGTTCGCAGGAATGGCACGAGGGCGCGCGACAGTCGCCCAGTAAGCAGCCGCCTAGTAGGCCGTGTTAGGCAGGAGGCAACGAATCCCGCGAGGCCTATGTAAGGGGGCCGGCCACGCGCCACACTCACCACCAAGTCACACCACCTGGTCTCTCTCTCTCTCTCTCTCTCTCTCCCGCTCGCCTTCCCATCATTCAATTACTTAACACAATATTTTCAATTGACTAAATAAAATAGAAAGGATTGTGACAGACGAAAACAAAGAACAGTTCTGAACTGTCTGCAACACAAGCTTTCTCGAGAAGGAAAGTACACAATGATAGGTAGACTGTAGCTACATTCTCTGCCCTGGCGAGTCCTAGCGAGTAAGCCATGTGGTTCTGGGGGAAGCGGTGAGCGTCACAACTTGTATAATGTAACTGTTATAGGCTATAACGTACCTCGGCTGTTGTTATAGGCTATAACGTACCTCGGCTGTTATGTGGGTTTACTTGTATAATGTAACTGTTATAGGCTATAACGTACCTGGGCTGTTATGCGGGTTTTTGTCCTGGATATGTGGCCACTCATGAACGCAAAGTTCTTAAGGATCCATTCATCCCGCTCAAACAGTTTCTACCCACCTTGTGTCCCGTCACCGCTCTTTGTGTCGGTCAGCTTGCCAAAGCGTGACCTCGTTACCGTCACCCACACAGACAACTGGCTGCCTGTGATAGAAGGATAGAAAAATATAAGACATTAGTTATATTCGTTCAACAATAATTTACATTATACATGTCACACACACACACACACACTCCTTAATACGACACCTGCCCACATTATTGTACACATTTTGCCTAGGCCATGGCGAACATGTTAAGAGGAGGCTGACCGTTTTTCTGGACCCCCTTCTCCGTCATGCTTATCCCCATTAGTTTTGAGACTAAGACGTTCGGCCCAATAGTTTGGCGATATTAACACATTTCTTTGTCAATTGTATGACCTTTCGTACCATTTAGTTATCGATTTGTTTTCATGGCGAACTACAGCAAGCCTAAAATTTTAAGAGAAACCGGCCTTCGCCAGGACATTTTTCTATCGAAAAATGTACATATTTATCTTGAAGGGGGGTCTAAGGTTTTTTGTTTTAAGCTTGATGGAGGTCTAGTGATGACACTAAGAAATAAAGGAATGAAAGACCAAACAAACGGTTTGTCTCTCGTTAATACGGTAAAGCTTACGCTTTACTGACGAACATTATACACAAATCACTACAATAACCAGCGGTTGCTTACCTGTAACCGGAGATTTAAGGGTTGCTGCCTTCTCGTCAAAGTAACGTTGTTTCCTCCTTGTATCCTTAAAGTCCTTCATGCGTTTGACATAGAGGAAGGGGTTTTCCTTGACCCATTCGATGATATCATACTCGGTTTTTTATAAGGGCTAGGGGAAGGGGGGACAAGCGCAGGATGCCAGCTGGTTCACACGGTATTGCCATTAGCTGGGTTTCACTCGTCGATTGTCGAACGCTCGTGCTTCACTCCGGGTTACTCGAACGGACTCGAGTTACAATCGAGTTTCACTCTGGGTTATTCCAGACAACTCAAAACAACTCAGCCTAACTCAGCATTATTCGAGACAATTCGGGTTATCTTATTTGACATAACCGGTAATAACCAGCAACACTCGAGATCATTCGAGTTATACTCATGGCTACTCTTTATGCACTCGATATTCACTCGGTCAATTGTTCATAGCAGGCTGAGTTAGCGCGAGTGTCTGCTGTACACTCGGGGATACTCGATCACATTCATAAACACTCAACATCACTCTTGCATATTCGGCCACGTGGTTTTGTCCCCGAGTGTTGATGAGTTCCACCGATTAATTTGGAGTAATTATGAGTTGTTCCGAGTTAATCCGAGTAATCACGACCTATTTCGAGTGTTCCCGAGTGTCATGAGGTTGATCTGACTCGGGGCAATATTTTTAAACATGGTTGAAATTTGGGCTGCCGAGCGGAATTCCCTGGTGTATCCGTGAGTGACCCAGAGTGACCCAGGGTGACCTAGAGTGCCCATGGGTGCATGCGATCTTCCAAGAATAATTTTGTGAGTTTCCGAGACTGTGGACTGCTGGAAACTCTGCCTCACACTCCTGAATGTGTGAACTAGGCTTTAAGCATGGTTCACACATACAGGAGTGTGAGTTACCAAGAGTGTTGACTCTTGGCGACTTGCACAAAAATGACCACGAGTAAACACATTTTCATGAGTCAACACGAGGCACCACTAGCCACCAGGAGTGCAATTGAGTCCACTAGGAATCACTAAGAGTCACTACGAGTCACCATGACCTGCGAGTGGTTGAAAATTGTGTAATTTTAACGGTCGTTTTCGGATTAGGAGGAGATACGAGTCACTACGAGTAAGACACGAGTCACTATGAGTTAATGAGAGTACGACACGAATCATTAAGAATCACAGAGTTATTTGGTATCTATATATTCTGTGAATCATTTCCGATATGATGGAATTAAAGAAAACAATTTTCAAACACTCATAATCAGCAAAAATGACACAAATATCAATTAAAAACATGTTAAAATATTTCCCCCATCATTTTGTTTAGACACACCTTCAAAGCGAAAATATACCATGCATAAACAAAAGAAAAAACTAAGAAAAGGTAAAAAAAAACGCAATCTTCCACAATTGGATTGTCACACCAATTAGTTGAACGTTGATCTGGAGAAAGATGCGGGAATATCTTTAGTTGTCTCTTTGTTATTTCTTTTTTATCTATGTGCTGGAAGGATAATATATTTTTCAATTCCATCGCATTAGAAATGATTCATAGATTACAAAAAGACCAAATATGACACCAGTTACGTTAATGTATAAGGGAGATAGATACAATAGATAGATAGATAGACAGAGAGTTGCTAGGTCCAAGCGATTGATAAAATGCGAACATAAATGAGACGGTCTTAAGTTACTGAAAAGAAAAAGGATACATTTTGATTGACTCTCTTTTTAATTTTATTATTTGTTTGCTGGAAGGATATTATATTTGTCAATGCCATCCCATTAGAAAAGATTCATAGATTAAAAGAAGACCAAATAAGATGAAGTTATATATATGTATAAGGGAGATAGATGCATTAGATAGATTGACAGACAGACATTTGATGCATAAATAACATATCGAGACCTGATTGTATAAATTAGTTATATTGGTATATTTGTATATACAGTATATAATGAGTTTCATGATTTATCATTGTATTATATATATTTATATACTTGTTCATATGTTATTATTTTGTTATTATTAATTTTCTATGATTCTTGTATAATTTCTCAAGTTTTATTTTAGTTAGGTATGATCTTGACATTTTAATATTAAGTTTATGTAATTGCGAGATGCAGTGAGTGTTCATGTCATTTTCGAGTAGTTATGAGTCACTTAGAGTCATTGGGAGTCACTTATAGTCACAAGGAGTCATTGTAAGTCACTTAGAGTTGTCGGACTCGCGGTATAAATTTCGTGCAGGGGTGAAGTTTTGCCGGACATGGCGGATTCACTTTAAAGCCTTGTGTCCTCGCTCACGATATGTTTGTGCTCTTGGGTTGAAGATTCTATCTATCTATCTATCTATTGCCTGACGCCATGATCCCCGAAGGGGTGGCCACGAACGAACCGCCCCCATGCACCTCTGTCCCCAGTCAGTCGACGCCCCTCCCCCCAACCAGCACCGCCTTCGTTCATGTAGTTCCTCACTCCATCCTTCCACCTCATATTCGGTCTACCTCTCCCCCTCTGTCCCTCCACCTCGCTCTCGTACACCCTCTTAGTCATTCTCTCGCTTTCCATACGTTCCATATGGCCGAACCATCTCAAGTTGTTCCTTTTCACACTTTCCAGCACATCTACCTCCACACCACACCTCCTTCTTACTTCCTCATTAGTCTGTCTATCCCTCCATGTAACTTCGCATGCACTCCTTAAGTAATTCATTTCCACTGCTCTCACTCTTGGTCTGAGTCTCTCAACCAACGTCCATGCTTCGCTTCCGTAAGTCAGTGTCGGGATTACCACACTGTCATGCAAGGACTTCTTCACTTCCATACTGACCACCCTATTTCTTGTTACTGCTTTTAGCGTTCCTACAACCCTCTTCCCCTGTTGTACACTCTCCCGCACCTCTTCATCCATAGTCCCATCTTTACTCAACACACTGCCCAGATACTTAAAAGAGTTGACGATCTCCATAGCCTGACCGTTCAGCTTCACCTCACACTCTGTGACTTCACCCCTTTCGAAGACCATAACCTTGCTCTTCCCCGTATTTACCTTCAAATTCCTTTTTTCGCACACTGTTCCAAACTCATTTACCAGACCCTGCAACTCCCATTCATTATCACTCATCAGAACTGTATCATCCACAAACAGCAGTATAGGTAGCTTCCACTCAATTCCCTCCCATTTCAGCGATACACCAACATCCACTGCTCTTGATAGTATTTCTTTCATAACTCCATCATTTATACAGTAAACAACCACGGGGACATCACACACCCCTGTTTCAAACCAACATTCAGGTCAAAGAACTCGCTCTGCTCACTCTCCACACGTACTGCCGCCTTTGCACCCTCATACATGCTCTTCACTGCTTTCAGCAACTTTCCCTCTACTCTGTATATTCTAAGTACTTTCCACAAACCTTCTCTATCCACTCTGTCATAGGCCTTCTCCAAGTCCATAAAGGCAACATACACCTTTTGTTTCTTCTCCAGATACTTCTCCACAACACAATTCAGGGTAAAAATCTGATCTACACATCCTCTTCCCTTCCTAAAACCTCCCTGCTCGTCGCCTATCCATTTCTCCGTTCTCACTCTCACTCTCTCAATCACTACCCTACTGTATACCTTCCCTACTACGCTTAGAAGACATATTCCTCGGTGGTTACCACACACTCCTCTTTCCCCTTTGCCCTTATATAGGGGGACTATTATGCCAGTCTTCCAGTCATCGGGTGCACTCCCCTTCTCCCATGCTAGTTTGCACATTTTCCATACCCATTCTATCACTATCTCACCACCATACCTCAACATTTCCCCACACACTCCATCTGTTCCTGGTGCTTTCCCCAACTTCACTCTTTTCATGGCTTCCCACACTTCTGACCTGATCCCCACCTCCTCCTCCACTACTTCTCTTCTTCTCCCTCCCATACCATATCCAGCTATGTTTGCTGGCTCTTCATTCCTTTCATTTAGCAACTCACTGAAGTACTCCCTCCATCTTTCGACTCTCTCTTGCTTCTCGGCTTGAAGATTCTGATGTCGAAAAAAGCCCGTTGTCCCCTCCTCCAAAAACCTCGAGCACTTACGTCCACTCTTGCTTCATTTGAAGTATTTGCAGTATTGTGGGCCAAGCGCTGTCCGTCCATAGGCAGAAGTTCCGGTTCGATTCTGACATCATGGCACACCTCGTCCAGCATTTGTGCAGTGATGTCTCGTACTTCATCATGCCGGATACAGATGAATCCTCCTTTCTTACAGGTCATACAGTGGTCTGGGTTGTTTATTTCACCGCATGCACATTTCAGCGGCAGGTTCGAAACTGGCCACCCATACCTCAAGGCTATGGCATCATTGAATTCTTGTTTATTTAAGCTGAAGCCTTTCTCCTTTATTGGTAATGATGTGAGCCAATTTGAAGCCCCTGTGTCTTGTGCCATCTCAACTCTCATTTTCAGTTCTTCCCTACATCTGGTCTTAATTTGTTCTAGGCTATGTTTCTGTCTCTCTTCTCTGCTCTTTGTAATTTCCTGTCTTGCATTTCGTTGTTCCTCTTCGTCCACCTTATCATTTTCATTTTGCTCCCGTATTTTTTCTGTCAGAGACGTAGTAAGTTTAAGGGAATTTTGGTACTCATGTGGTGCCGCCTCCACTGGGTTTATGATCCCCATACCTCCGAACCTTGGCGGAGGAGCTAATAGATCTCTTAGCTCTTGCGTGACGCCTTCCATCTCTGTTAAGGCCGGTATGAATGTTCCTCTGATTGCTTCTTCCAGCGGTTGGAGCATCTGTCTAATGCCAGGCACTGTTCTCATAAGAAAGGTCCATCTGTGCTTAACACCATATGTGAAGGCAGTATATGCAGCATGTGGTTCAGATTTCGCAATGTCTGCCAGGGTTTTCACTTCCTTTACCCACTCCGCTACATTTTTTCGCACATAGTCTCTCTTGCATTCTTCTGTGCCTATTACTGCTCCCAAATGGCGTTGACCCTCCTTTGTAATCTTCACTCCTGTCCCATCAAAAGTCCACACCGCTTCTTCATACTTGTTTTCTTTCACTATTAGTACAGATTTACTAGCATTCGGATGGTACCCAATGACTCCGCCTACCGATTGTACTCTCCGCCACCATTCTTTGAGATCCCCTATTTTTCCTGCACCTGTGAGGTCATCTGCATACGCCACTTAAACAAACCCGAACCCGACAAACCCGAAAGAATTCTATAGTTATATCAGAAAGAAAAAAGTAGTTACTTCAACTGTTGGACCGTTAGTCGATGAAAATGGAGAATACACCAAAGACGAAGAACAAATGAGTAATGCCCTCAATACCTTCTTTGCATCAGTTTTTACAACAGAAGACCTCAGTGATATCCCTACACCATCACCGATTCAGATTGATAATTCAGATGTTTTAAGCAATATCACCGTTACAGAGAGAGAAGTATTGAATTGTTTAGATAAACTCAAGGTAAATAAAACGCCTGGACCTGATACAATCTCGCCTAGAGTTCTAAAGGAAGCTAAGGATGAGCTCTCTAAACCACTGACATTACTATTCAATAAATCCTTGCAGTCTGGAACTATGCCCGATCAGTGGAAGCTAGCCAACGTAACACCGATATTCAAAAAAGGCAGCAAATCCCTATCCAGTAACTATCGTCCAATTAGCTTAACCTCAGTTGTATGTAAAATGCTAGAAACGGTCATACGAGACAGACTCGTAAATCACTTAGAGGAAAATAACATACTTAAAGATACTCAACACGGCTTTCGTAAAAAACGTTCCTGTTTAACAAACCTCTTAGACTTCTTCCACGATATCCTCAACCTCTACGATGAGAGTAAAGCTGTAGATATTATATACCTTGATTTTCAAAAGGCCTTTGACAAAGTTCCCCACAAACGTTTACTGCTAAAACTAAAAGCGCATGGAATACAAGACGGTGTGTTGAAATGGATAGAAAATTGGCTCAGCGACAGAAAGCAAAGAGTAGTCATAAACGGTAAGGCATCAAAATGGACCAATGTAAGTAGCGGGGTACCCCAGGGATCGGTACTAGGACCAATTCTCTTTCTAATTTACATCAACGACATAGATGAGGGTCTCACCTGTACAATCTCAAAATTTGCTGACGATACAAAAATTGCAAATAGCGTACTCTCAAAAGAACAAGTTGACGATATGCAACACAATCTAGATAAATTGTCATGTTGGGCCCAAATTTGGCAAATGAGTTTCAATGCGGATAAATGTAAAGTACTACATATCGGATACCTAAATGAGAAAGCAAACTATTCGATGAATGGCACTCAGCTTAAGAATGTAAACAGAGAAACCGATCTGGGAGTAACAATATCGAGTAACCTAAAACCGAGTCAACAATGTTCAGAAGTTGTTAAGAAGGCAAACAAAATAATTGGCTTTATAGGCAGGTCATTTGAGCATAAATCCAAAGAAATTATCCTAACCCTTTACAATTCCTTAGTCCGCCCTCTTCTGGAATACTGCGTTCAATCCTGGTGCCCTTATTACCAAAAAGATATAAACAAGCTAGAACGAGTTCAACGTAGAGTTACCAAAATGATACCTAGCCTAAAGAACAAACCATACGAAGAGCGTCTTAGAGAATTAAATCTATTTCCTTTAACCCAGCGCAGATTAAGAGGCGACTTAATTCAAGTGTTCAAAATCATCAAAGGCATCGACAATATGAACTGTAGTAAGTACTTCACTATCGACCAATCTAATTACACGCGGGGAAACGGTTGCAAAATTATTGGTAAATCTGTTAACTCGCACGAATCTAAGAATTTCTTCTTCAATCGAGTTGTCAACTTGTGGAATGGGCTTCCCCGAAACGTTATAGACTGCATCACCGTTGATTCATTTAAACTCCGCCTAGACAAATATCTCGCATCAAACCCGCGACTGACTGCGTTTGTAAATGAATAACTTTATTTTATCCCCCCCTCAGTTACTAATCCATCTGTCCCCTACTAACTTCCTAATCCTGCCACGGACATTAGTTCCAGGGCAGTAATTCCCTTTCCAATGTTCCCTTACCCACTCTAAACCACTGTTTGGACACTTGATCCTCAGTGTTTTGGAGGACAAGCAACCTAGAAGGGTCACTAGATATGTTGTTGCTTGATTTCCTTTGTACTCCTTTGTACTCCTTTGTACTTTGTACACTTGTTTCACTCGGGTTACCTCATGTTTTATTTTCTGCTGCAGAATTGATAGTGCCAGTGCGTACATTGCCATTGCCACTGGATCTCCTTGCGTTGTTCCTTCATTTGATTTGAGAATTTTCATTTCTTCCTTCTTTGTGCTTCCAACTATATACAGGTTAGCTGGCTCCTTATAAGTATTTTCTATGTACTTTGCGATGCTCGGGCATTTGATCTTGATGTTGTGAATAGCTGCCTCCCTATTAATGGTGTTAAAGGCATTTGTTGCATCCACTAGCAGTACTGCTTCACAATCTTCCTCATGATACACCTTCCCCATTGCATGTATTGCTGCTTCTCCTCCAGCTTGCTGTCCTGCACATACTTGTAAGTTGCCCACTGCTCTTTGTACATCTTTTCCAAATACGGACATGATTGCTTTTCCTATAATCCTTCTAAGAACTTCCCCAACGCCTACTGGTCTAACTCCTGGATTCTTATTTAAAGGTATCAGGCGACATGCTGTCAGAGCTTCTATGTTCACGCATGGTGATGATGCAAGTTTCTTTGCCAGCATTGCTATTGCTTCACAAAGGTCACCCGCGGCTGAACCAAACTTGTTTTGACTTAGGAAGATCCTCCAAGTCTTAGCATCTACTCCTGATGGACCTGCTCCTCCCTGTGTTTTCAGCGCCTTTCTCCATATGAGGTCTCCAGTTATATTCTCATATATCACCGGGTCTGGAGGAACATATTCCCCGTCTAGTTTGGCCTCATCACTTGCTGGTTTTGCTTCTGGGTGTTTCTCCTTCAGCTGGTCCAAGATGTGTCGATTCACTTCGTGCACCCCACTTGAGGCTTCCCCAGTGACCATTCTGACTGCCTGTGCCACTTTACCAATCCTCATGCTATTTCCCACTGATCGTGCCATAATATCATCTGGCTTCCTCTTTCTTCGTTGTTTTGTTTTCAGTCTTTGCTGGATTGCTCGTACTTGGCTAAGAATTTTGTCTAACTCCCCATTTTTCCACCACTCCATTCTCTGTTTCAGCGCTTTAATGTTCTCATTCAGTTTTCCCTTTGGTCTTTTTCTTTGAAGGAACAACTGAGGAATGAAAGAAGCTATCTTGATTGCCACGTGCGCCAAAGGGGCATCCTGAACATACTTTAGGATCATACGTCTGAGTTCCCCCAGCATGTCTTTTGCGGCTTCACAAATCGGTAGTTCAAACTTATCATGTTGCCATTGTATCACTTCTGTATAGATTTCATTCACTAATGTTGTGAGTCCGTCACCAGAATGTCCCATCCATTCTCCACCATTCATGTTTACGTTACGAGGTCGTTCGTTCTGTTCACGATTTTCGATTATTTCTCTCTCATTATCTTCGTTTAGGCCTACACTATTTTCATTATTTTGTTCCACACCTCTGTTGTCTTGCGAATTATTGATTCCTGCGTTTTCTTCTGCGGGCTGCAGTTGTTGATTGTTATTTTCTGCATTTTCTCTAACAGGGTTTGCTTGTACATCTCCATTAACTACATTGTCTGTTTCACGGTTCATTTGTACTGCATCTCTCACTGCGTTTTGTCTGTCATCAGGATTATTCCTCGACTGGGACCGAGTTAATATCATCTTGTCTTATTATCATAATTTCCTACCTATTCCCTAATACTGAGTCTATCTATCATTTCTTCCTAAGGGACGAGCCTCTGCCCGATAAAGGTAAAAATGTAAACATCCTATGAGTAGTGTTAGAGATAGAAAGAGTAAGATAAGTTATTTAACCCTTAATTAGCGGCTCACCACATAAGTCGAGTTAAATAAAGCTGGACTATGTGGCGGCGCTCGACATAGGTCGAGTGGCAATTTCAGCACGTAATGTTGCTGAGAGAGAGAGACAAGTGGTGGCAGGAGACTAGCGAGCGTATGACTGCTCCAGACCACCGCGGGGAACCTACTGACACGAATCTCAGCTCCCTCCTCCCTCTCTCACTCGCTACATACTGAATTATATGGGGAAAGTACCGAATTACATGCTTTTTGCACTCGCGTTGCACGGTTATTGCAAGAAAACTAGCCATCATAAAAGGATCGTTATGGTGTCATTCGAAAGCTCTGTTTATGCCCTTTCAGGGATAGGTACTTGTTTTACGTTCTGGGTCTTATTTAGGCATGAAAATGATCACGTAAACAGCCCTATTTTGGCTAAAAACACCCCGCTGGGCGGTACATATAAATAAACCGCATAGGCCGCTCGTAAGGTGTTAACTCACCTAGTATGATGCAAGGCTACAGAAGATCAGGCTATATTACAAGACAGTGAGTGCAAAAGAAAATAGAAAAATAAAGTAAAATAAAAGTAGTGTTTAAAAATACGCACAAAGAATAAACACGGGGAAAAAAAAAATATATATATATATATATATAATACAAAACGATTATAGTAGTGAGAAAGGAAATACACTAATTAAGAGAGTAAAATTATTAAAAAGACAAGTGTCAAAATAGTGCTAAGGATTAAAGAAGGATGTTAGAAATCTACTATTAGTTTGAGAAAAAGGTCCTGGTTATCAGTATGCACATAATATATCAGCGAATTATACCTTATTTTAAATAGTATACTTAGTGTTACGATCCAGGTTCTCAAAGACACAGGGCTCTTCAACATTGGACTAGATAATGGCAAAAAGCAACAACGGTAACACTAGATCCAACCCCTGCCTTAAACACTGGAAAACAAAACACCATTACCGCCCTGAGTCGTGCCTGGACAACGAGGTATCCTATGACTCGGTAACTGGTGCACACACACTAGGCTGACGCTCAATGAAACAGCCTATTCTCAAACAGTAAAAGATTACTCGATTATGTTACACAAAGAAAAGATAGTTAACGTGATTAATTAACGTTACGGTAGATACTCAAATAACTGGCACTCCTGTATTAAAGAAAGTGCAATGCTAGTCCTGCAACATCAACTGGAAACTTCTGAAATAAGTCTGATGCTGGGAAGATGTTCGTAAAGAATCTTGAACAATTATAATGCAGAATACGGGTCACAATAAATGCTAGGACATATAGTAATAATAGGCAGGCGAATAATAAAGACTGCGCAAAGGTAGTAATGCTCGACAACTAAAGAAATGCTTTGTGACACAACGCAACAGCCTCCTCGGGTTGTGCAACTCAACAACAACCTCGGCTCAAAAGTGCAGTGAATAATAATGCTGCATACTAAAATGGGGAGATCAATGGGGAGATCAATGCTAAAATGGGGAGATCAATTGATTCAGATAGCGATATAGAGTGCCTCCAAAGGGATCTAGATACCTTACATGAATGGTCAGTAAATTGGCAGATGAAGTTTAACATTGACAAATGCAAGGTATTAAAGATAGGGAAGATGCATACAAATGTTAAATATAAACTAGCTAATTTAGAATTAGAAAATTCAGACTGTGAGAAAGATCTAGGTGTGTTTGTTAGCAATGATTTGAAGCCTAGAAAACAGTGTATAAGCGTTCGTAATAAGGCAAACAGGATTCTCGGGTTCATCTCTAGGAGTGTGAGTAACAGAACTGCTGATGTTATCTTAAAACTTTACTTGTCATTAGTGAGACCCCATATGGATTATGCTGTCCAATTTTGGTGTCCTTATTACAGAATGGACATAGATTCATTGGAGAGAGTACAGCGTAGAATGACAAAAATGGTCCATAATATTAGAAATCTTTCGTATGAAGAAAGGTTGAAGAAATTAGGTTTACATTCGTTAGAGAGACGCAGAGTTAGAGGGGATATGATAGAGGTGTTCAAGTGGGTTAGTGGGATTAACAAAGGGGACATGACAAATGTACTAAAGCTCAGTGATAGCGAAAGAACTCGTACCAATGGTTTCAAATTAGATAAATTTCGTTTCAGAAAAGATATAGGCAAATATTGGTTTGGTAACAGAGTTGTAGATGGGTGGAATGGACTACCAAGTGCTATAGTGGGGTCTAAAACGGTAGGGAGCTTTAAGATAAAATTGGATAAGCATATGGACGAGAAGGGTTGGGTGTGAAGGGGGATCAGCCGGGTTGGGCCAATCAGCACTCTGCATACCCCCATAATCCTGCGTTAATCTCTAACCGTTTTGGTAAGATGATCCTCAGGGTATTAGAGTGTTGAGCCTATAATTGGGCTTTGTAATTGAACTGGGGTTGTGTGGGACAGGGATCTGCCTTGCTTAGGCCAATCGGCTTTCTGCAGACTCCCATTTTCTTATGTTCTTATGTTCTTATACTGTTACGGCTGGAACGGCAATACATATTCGGGATTCTTGATCGTAGGACAGAAATGGCTTAAGTGACAACGACACGCTCGATTCCAGTCCCAAATACTATATGCTCCAGACAACAAAAGCACCAACGCCCTACAGAGTTATCGTCTACGGTAACGAGGTACCTTAACTCGGCGAAAGTGTACAACAGGGGTAGGCTATGAGGCTAAACTCCCTCAGACATTTATAGGTTACGTTATTACTAAAGAAATGCAATACTCAAGAAACTACGTTAATATTAAGCCTCTAATAATGTAGAATAGAAGCAGGCTAAAGGTATGACAGTGAAATGCTAAATGACAAATGTACACGCCTACTTGAAAGCGCGTGCACTACACTAACTGTCCCCTACTAACATGCACTAGCATGTAGCATACAAGATGTTCATGATCCAGTAGATACCTAATAATACACATGGGAGGAACATAAACAGTAGTCACTTATTATAATAATGAATCTATACTTGGAATAACTAAAAGGTTGCAGGCAACAGTACTGCGCCGGTAGCCTACTACCGCATAGGCTACTTCGCTTCTCTCACTCTGTCTCCCCTCCGAGTCCGTATGCGCCCTACGCAACAGAACTCCGGACACAGCAGCAAAACGACAGTGCAGTTAATTGATACATGAAAGTATTAATAGTGTTGTCTTGTGTGTGAGTAATGTGTATTGTAAAGTGTTATAGATATATACTTAAAGAGAGCTGCAATGCATAGTAAAATAAAGATATATCCCACTCATCATCCCCATGTGTTCTAGCTAGCAGGCCAAGTCACAGGAACAACGAGTCCCAGCACCGAAAGCGAGAACCCAGGAGAAGACTGTAGAGAACACAAGGACAGATAAATTACGTTACTCTACTATACCGGCACTACGAGCGAGCTGTAGTCTCGGGTGCTACACTCGCTCCTGGCTCGGTATGCAAATCAAGGCTAAGTCCTCGTCCCTCTACAGACAACTCCTGGGCATGGTCGGTCTCTTACACATGGCACCAGTCTAGTCACAAATGGGATGATGAGCGGGGCATATAACTCGTGAACATGTAGAACGTTCACCAACTATCCTCATCAAGAAGATCGCTATTCACATTAACCACTTAAATCTAATACATGTAAATATATGCTTGTCCTAAGAGTAATACGAGAGGTGAGTGCTGAAACTCCTTTAGGACCTCAAGGGAAGGTTATGCATTTAAATAGAGAGAAGAATGAAATGAGAGTAATGTCGTCAGAGAGAAAGAGTGCAACCGTGAGAAGTGGGGAGAGAGAGCAAGGGATGTTAGAATCTCAAAGGTTCTAGGCAACCTGGTCATAGAACACGCAGCCAACCTCCAGGCAGTGTGCTGTACGACAACATGGGCCCAGCCCAGGCAGGCAACAATGGACTACCAACCCTATCGCGCCTAGCTATAAGGGCAAGGCTGCCAACCAGTCCATACGTCTGGCAACCACCCGGCCGGCAGCGCGGCGCGTTGCTACCCTCTTGCTCTGAAGCCTAACTCACTCTCTCTCTCTGAAATCCCATTGTCCTATCTATCAACTTCTCTATTGATACTACATATTAAATGGAAGGTCTCGACATGGCTTAAAACAAAACCCACCACTGGTTAGCACAT
This sequence comes from Paralithodes platypus, assembly GCA_032716605.1. NCBI lineage: Eukaryota > Metazoa > Arthropoda > Malacostraca > Decapoda > Lithodidae > Paralithodes > Paralithodes platypus. Next base: position 44,765,322 of record CM064483.1, on the reverse strand, counting down.
GACGAGACCTTTGCAGAGATACAAAGAACATAGTTATAAGTTGTCACACTCAATATACATAGCGGCTGACGGTAGCCAGATCACGGGCGGTACAGTGGAGTACCAAGGAGTACAATCAGGTTGCGTTGCCAAGCACTGGGTGCGTCACAATACATATAATAATGGGGCTTATCTCTAACCAGTGTCTGCTCAGTTAATAAAGTCTAGCTGGGGTATCAAGGCAGGGCAACAATGGGCGAGCATGCGGCTCGTAGCCTAACGTTGTCCGAGGGTGGTATAATGAAGATTACGTTATATGACGGGGATGCTCTCTTGATAAATCTAGGTCTCTAGTACCTAGCTCTATCCTGGCGATCCCTCAGAAGTCAACACAAAGAGGCAGCACTATGTTGTGAGGGATAGGCTATGGCCCTCTCACACCACAGCGCTGTGCTCGCAAAGTAAACCAACCCGAAGACAACTTAGGCTCCCACAGTACCTGTCGATGTCGTGCAGAGCTTAGCTAACACTGCACACATCGGAGACAACGACACAGTAACCTTACCCCTAGTCTAGCTTTAGATAACCAAGCAGAATCACTCAACACCTTGCAAGGGAGACATATACCGGTCTACAACCTTCCCGAGAGAGGACACATACGGAAAAGTCTGTGTCTCTAAACCTCAATAAAGCATAATACCTCCTTAACCTAATACATGGACATATCTGAGAGCTTCGCGTACAATACGACTGGTCGACGGTGAACGTCTATGCTGAAACCAGAAGGGATGTTGAGTTTAATAAAGATTAGAGAATGAGAAAGGAGAAGTCGAGAGAGAGAAATAGTATGCAAAGTAGCGAGTATGGGGGACAGAATTGCAATGGATGTAGGCGATACGCGTGTCAGGCAAGCTCTGAGCTGGTAAAACACACGAGGCCGCGACGGGAAGGGACTAGTTGACCACCCGGCCACCAACGCCGTCAGCGCCCAAGCGAGCCGCGTCATAGCTCACCTCGCTGCCGGGTGTACTCCCTCACACTCTCTCGCTCGCCTCCCAGACAAGCAACATTTATATTATAGCGAATATAAAATATAAGGCGCGGTCGCAGACCAAAACAAAGACCATTTCTAGACTGTCTGTGGCAACACGACACTAATGAAATAAAGCAGATCATTCTAGGACAACTGTAGCCTATCCCCCCATCCTGGCAAGCGCTAGCGAGCTGCAATGCCCCACGCAACCATTCTGCTAACGCCGGGAGGCGTCACATTAGTTACTAGTTCGTTAGAGATAACTCTCACATGAAATATACCACTTCAAGTCTGATTTCCTGACTCGGCCATAAATCATATATAACCCTACCTAATAATTATAATCGGCTTGTTTCCTCAAAGCTAAATGACTCTATACAAAGCTAAAGAAACCTTGGCAATTTGAGCCGCTTTACATTCTAAATATGCCTAACTTTAAATGGAAACCAGCCAATTATGTCCTAAGATTTAATTATTTTCAAGACAAAAATATGTACAAAATATTACATCATGTTACTCATGTAATTGTAGCATGAGGGACATTGAGGAAAGTGGAAGGAAGAGGGAAGGAGAGGGGAGGGAAGGGAATGTGTGGGTAAGGATGGAGGGGGGGGGGGGGGGTTGAATACTTGTTGTCACTGTGTTTCTCTCTCTCTATTATACAGTAGCTACTACTACTCTTACACAAACACACATTTATTTTTAAGCTGAATTGCATCAAAAACTACCACTGACATTTTGTTTTCAATACAAATCTCCCCCATGGATTTAGATAAGAACCATACTTAAATACACTTTTGTTTTGCCTTTATACTGTCAGGTATCATATTACTTTAAGCGAGGGGAGGAGAGGTAGAGAGGGGGGGGGGGGGAGTGTTGTGGTCAGCGAGGTTTATGGCTAAACCCAATAACCCCTTTCTACTCAACAGCCATTTGAGTTCTGTGAATAAATGTGACCTGGGAATGAGTCTTATTTGTCTCAGGTGAGTTGGGTGGCAATGGTAGTGGGAGTAATCTGTTGGGGTGGCAATTGATGAACACAAATTTAAGAATGAATGGGATTATGTATTTTAATTATATTCATGCAATAATTTCCTGATTATATTAATATATAAACAAATACCTAGAAATAGATAGAGAACACAATTACGTTAATGGATTATGTTTCCATTAAACGTGTCTTTCCTTTCGTTGTTTTTTTATGTTTTTTTTTTTTTTTTTGTATTTCCTCTCTGGGGGTTACAATGACAGTCTTGCTATCAAAAGGTCCAGTCATTGTGGTCTTATTATATTGAATGGTCTAATGTATACACAATTTGCAAATAAAGCATTAAATTATAATTAAAACACAAATATAGCCAACTAACTAAAAAAGGAATAACTATAGGAGGATTCACAGATGGGAAACACGCTTAAGGTGAACTCTGGTTTGTGTACAATGAAGAAGACAAGATATTGACCATGGACGGTGAGAATGGTGGAAGGAAGTGGGTGATAAACATAATGGGTAATGAGAGGGAAAGTATGAGAAGAGAAACGAAAGCAGAGAAGGAGAAAGGGGGAGGAGGGGGAGAAAAGTGGTAATATGTGAAGGAACGGGAAGAACACGGACGGAAGAGAAAGAGAAAGGGGGAGGGAGAGAAGTGTACCAGGTATAACAGGGAGGTGGTAGAACATAAAACTATAATGCTCAGGGTGTGACGCTTCTGCATAGTAGCCACGTGCGGGCATGCGCGCGCGTCAGCGGCCCAGCCGTTTAAAAACCGGCTGGTGGCAGCCGGCCGGCCGGCTTTTCCTTAGTATATATCCTACGACAATGTAACTAATGTCTGGGATATTCTTATGTTGTTTCACAGCTTGTAGCTGCCCTTATTCTTAACCAACGCATCTTAGTATATTTTATTCTCGATAGTTGATTGTTTCATTATAATATATAAGATGTAAGTCTAGTGAGAGTGGGAGGAGACGAGCGGGAGAGAGAGACCGGCTGGGGGACATTGCTTCGTGCGGAGAGTCTAGCTTGGGACGAGCCTGATGTTGCCAAATGCATTTAAATGCAACGTTAGGCTTAGTTTCGACTCACGCACGGGGTAGAAGATTTTGACCCGGCAACTGTGTTGAGTGTTGCCAAGCCTGGGATGTATTTTGTATGCCTAGGGTGGGGTCCAGACAGATTCAAGACTCAGAGCTCACCTCACTGTCGTACCCTTCGGACCCCCTTGATATCTATCCCTCTCAACCCCACTTAGAAACTTTCTCTCTTACTTTGTATACCTTCCTTCCACTACTTCACCCATCTATTTAATTATCCCATCCCCTTGATAGACCTTATATCTATTATTGTATTAACGACGAGCTCTCAGATAACTAGATAGGATTTTGGGCCTTATGCAGAGATGTAATTGTTAATGAGACCTAGGAAGCTTTTTTGTTGTCTCATATTTGGTGGTTTCATGCTTGCTAGTGTGTTCTTGTGTCAGGTTAGCAGGGGCTAGACCGGAGGGGAGGCTTTTTGCGATCCTTTAAGTAAAGTCTGCTGGTGCGAGTCCTGTGGACCCGCACGACTTTACTAGGATACCCGTGGGAGTCTGGGGGCATTTTCTTGTCTGTGTCCCTGTGTGTCTAGTGTTGTGTTGTGTGAGGGCCCTTGCCTAGTCCACTCAGCACTGCGCTAGCACGTCTTTCTTTTGTTTTAGGGTCGCCAGGAGAGAGTCAGATACTTGCGATCTGAGTCTCTCAAGAGAGCACCCTTTCAATTAGAGTAATTTGGCGCACAGACATGGGAACGTCCCTGGGCTAGAGCAGGTGGCTCAGCCCGGGTATCCGAACCCTGTATCCTTCCGGCTAGACCTCTGCCACCTGGCAGATTAACAGCTAGTGGTTTATTATCTCTGTATGCTTGTTATTGTGCCACAGTTTACCGTTTTTGTGAGCATTGTGAGTCAGGGTGTGGCTTAGAGACTCTGTCCGAGCAGGTTTGCCTGACTAAGAGTGAGAAGCACACCTGTATGTGGTTATGTTGCGAGTTGCTGCCTTTATTTAATTATACCTATGCCATTATACACTGTATGGCCTATCACTAGTATTTATTCCTGCTTATGAGTTAAGAGTTCTCTAAATCCGTAACGTACTTTCTTTGCTAAGCATCAGATCCTACAGTAGCCGCATGCAGTTTAGAAACCTGCATCTTGTCTACCTGTACGATGTTTTGAGGACTGTTTGCTTTCACCTTCTTTCACGCAGGGGTGATTAGTTGTATTAATTAACGTAACGTTAAATGTACTTTCTTCTAGTTTGTTATTAAATTGTTTCTGCAATTTAATTCCGTTATCTATCTTTTCCTTGAAGCTTTAAGTCAACTTAATTGTGTGATCTTTTATATAGCCTGCTTGACTATCAGCAGTCTATAGTGCGTGCACCCTGTAACCGAGTCATAGGATACCTCGTTGTCCAGGCAGGACTCTTGACGGTTTAGGGTGGTTTGTTGCCTGGGTTTATAGATAAGGGTTGGATCTAGCGTTTTCCGTTGTTGCTTGTTGCCGCATACCTAGTCCAATAGAAAGAGCCCAGTGTTTATATATCCCAGGACGTAACAATTGGCGACCTTGCATAGGATTTACTGAACAGAGGAATATAGTGGTCATTTGTTTTGAGAATCCTTATGATTAGAGGAATACAGTGGACATAGAGTTTTTTTTTTTGGAGCAACCAATATAACACATTAAAGACTTTAAATAACATTAGTATATACATACTTGCATAGGAGATAAGTCACATTCTATAACCGTGATAATTACTGCAGCACACAAACATGTCTAATACATCAGAACACAGTGATGGGTCAGGTCACGATACAGGCTCGGAGGGAGAAAGACCTGTGGAGTGGCTAGTCGATAGCGAGGAGGGTGCTAGAAGATTTTTAGAGGTGCCCCTTACCGCTGCTAGGGTGTTGAAGCTGAATAAGTATGGCTTAAAGTGTGTGGCAGGTCTTCAGGGTCACCTGTGGCATGAGGAAAGATCAGCTGAGGACTTTGATATTGGGTTTAGAAGGAAGAGACCTGGGTGGAGAGGCGACTGGGGGCCCCGGCCCCCAGCCCCCCCTCCACTCTACCCCCGTATCAAACGTCAGGGTGCCTGAATTTAGTACATACCCCCAAGTTGATGGTCAATGGCAGCGTGGAATTCAATCACTGGGACCCTCCCCATTAAATGCATCTTCCCCTCCTCAAGGGTTGACTCCAGATTTGTTGTTTCGGCTTGAGATGGCCAAGGTTGAGGCTGCTAGAGCTCAGGTTGAGGCTGCCGAGAGACAGGCTAGTGTGCAGGGTGAGGTTGCTAGAGCTCAGGTTGAGGCTACCGAAAGACTGGCTAGAGCTCAGGTTGAGGCTGCCGAGAGACAGGCTAGTGTGCAGGCTGAGGCTGCAGAGAGAACAGCTATACGAGAGGCTAAACTGCAGGCAGAGTCTACTAGGTATCGGGCTGACAGGGAGCTGGAGAGATCTCGAGTGGAGGTAACAGGGCGAAATATTGGGGGAGGTAACAGACATCGGGACCAATCATTGTCGCACCTGCTTAAACTAGTTCCTGTGTTCGATGAATTATGTGTGACTGAGATTTTTATGCGATTTGAGAAGAAGTGTCAGGAACACCAGTGGCCTCAGGAAAAGTGGGCAGCATTAGTTTCATCAAGACTCCTAGGAAAGGGGCTAAAAGCGTATGATGCACTACCTTTAGAGTCCTGTGTAGTTTATGATGAGCTAAAGAAGGCTGTGCTACGGGCCTATGAGTTACAACCAGAAACTTACCGCTTGAAGTTTCGGGGTGTTACTAAGGGCAAGGATAGTACCTTCCTAGAACACGCCCGGGACTTGTCTGATGCACTACGACATTGGCTGCGTTCTGAGAGGGCAGCTACTTTTGAGGAGTTGAGTGAGCTGGTTCTCTTGGAGCAGTTCTTTAAGTGCACAGGCGGGGACTTAACATTAAATATAAAGGAAAAAAATCCTAGAACTCTGCAGGAGGCAGCAGAAATGGCTGACCGCCGACTGTCATTAATTCGAGGGTGCGAAGCAGCAGCTAGGAGTGAGTCGGGTGCAAAGGATCGTACCCCTCCCCCTCCCAAGAATTTTGATACACATAAATACACAAAACCATGTAGCACTGACAATAAAACTGAACATAAACCAAATACCGTCCCGTATAAGAAGTCTAATGGTACCTCCCACTCCCAAGGGAAACCAAAGAGTAAAGAGTGCTTTGCATGTCATAAGGAGGGTCACTTTGCAAATGCTTGTCCGAACAAGCCACCAAACAAGCCACCAAACAAGGTTGTGTCATTGGCCCGCAGCATAGGGGTGTCGCCTATATCTTCTGAGTTTGCCAAGGGTAGTTCGTCAGAGGTTGGGACACAGCCTGTGTTCAAGAGTCCGGAAGGCTCGAACCCTGTCCGCGACGTCTTTGGGGGTCATAGAGGGCATGGTTTTGTGAGGTGGGCTGGCGAAAGGCGAGGAGTTAAGCTATTGCGTGATACTGGGGCTTCTCAGACCTTGTTAAGGAACTTTACTGGTAGACCGATTAACGCTGCTCGGGTGGTGGTAGTTCAGGGGATCAATGCTACGAAGTCCTACCCGCTGGTGCGGATGGAGCTGGAGGTGGATGGTGTGGCGAAGGAGCTGGATGTCGGAATTGTAGAGAACTTGCCTGTTGGGGGCGTCGACCTCCTCCTCGGCAACGACTTTGCGGTGCCTGCTTCTAAGGTTTCACCCTTGGTCGTTGCCGAGAAGGCGGCCGACGTTAGTAGGGAGGAACAGGAATGGGTTGAGAAGTGTAGCGTACAAACCATGGCGTGTGTTGTGACGCATTCTCAGACATCCGGAGCCTTGCAGCCACCACCTCAGTCTATCAAACCGAGGAGGAAAGGTCACAAGAAAACGGGAAGTGTTGGTCAATTGGAGAGTTTTAAGCCGGCAGTGTTTCTTGGTGACTCATTATTGGCACCTATGTTAGAGTCTGGAGAGGCCCTGGGGCCTGTCACCGCTAGTGCAGGTGCAGGGCAGGAAGAGACTCTGCGACAGCATCGTTATGCGTAGCGTGAGAAAAGGATGGCTCAGCGGGACATTGGAGGTGGAAATAAATTATTTAAGATGAACTTGGATAATCTCGCACCTGCTGATATATGTTCCTTGCAGCTGCAAGATCCTGAAGTCAGGGCGTGTGGTAATGGTGCTATCGAACTAGAGAGCGATGGGGATGCGCAGCCTGGTGATTTTTTCTTGTCCGAGGGGATCTTGTATCGGAGACATCAGGATCCCAAGAAAAAGTGGGATGGCGGGTCAGGATTAGTGGACCAGTTAGTAGTACCGAGGGTGTGCCGTGAGAGCTAATTGAGATTAGCTCATGATGTGCCTTTGGCAGGGCACCTGGGGGCACGTAAGACGGAGGCAGCTCTGAGCAAGCTTTTCTGGTGGCCTGGGTTAAAGGCGAGTGTCGTGTCATGGGTGTCACAGTGTCACACTTGTCAAGTTGTTGGGAAACCCAATCAGGTCATCCCGAGAGCCCCGTTACAACCCATCCCTGTCATTGGGCCGCCCTTCAGCAAAGTAGTTATCGATATGGTTGGCCCATTGCCCCCCACTAGTGCCGGCAATAAATTTTTACTAACTGTAATGGATGTAGCAACACGGTATCCAGATGCTTACCCCATGCGCAACGGGATGGCTAAGACTGTTGTCAAAAACCTACTTGTCTATTTCTCTCGTTATGGCTACCCTCAGGAGATCCAGTCTGATCAGGGATCCAATTTTAATTCTGCTCTGTTTAAGCAGACCATGCATCAACATGGGATAGTGTCTGTGGTGTCATCTGCCTACCATCCCGAGAGTCAGGGAGTTTTGGAAAGGTGGCACTCGACTCTCAAGAGTATGTTGCGGTGTTATTGCATGGAAAATGGGAAGGACTGGGATCTAGGTCTCCCATACGTTTTATTTTCTGCGAGAGAAGTACCTGGGGAGAGCTTGGGATTTAGCCCGAACGAGTTGGTTTTTGGACACAGGGTCAGGGGGCCCCTTCACATAGTCAAGGAGATCTGGGAGGGATTCACAAAGCCATGCTCGCTTCTAAAGTATGTAGTTGAAAGCCGTGAGAGAATGCTAAAGAGCTTGGAGGTAGCAGGTCGGAACCTTAAGAGTTCACAAGCTCAGATGAAGGACAGATACGACCAGAAGGTGAAGCTGAGGGAGTTTGACGTAGATCAGGAGGTACTGATACTACTGCCTCTGGTGGGACACCCCTTGTCTGCCAAGTATTCTGGTCCGTATCGGGCTGTAAGGAAGGTTTCTGATCTCGACTATTTAGTAGCTACTCCTGATCGTAAGAAAAAGAACCAACTTTGCCATGTAAATCTGATGAAAGAGTATGTGAGGCGCCCCTCCGAGCCTCTCACTGTCCCGGTGTTGATCTGCAGCGATCGTGGTGGAGAAGGAGGAAGGGACAGTCAAGCTGCGGGGGAGGATAATTGGGATTGTCATGTTTCCGCGGATCAGTGGGCGGGGAATTCTAGACAAGTGGCTCACGAGTTGATATTGCACCTGCCTGAGCAACAGTGTGTAGCTGTGCAGCACTTGTTTGATTCAAACCCAGCTGTTTTCGCGGAGCATCCTGGCCTCACTACTCAAGCGGTGCACGATGTTGATGTTGGGGACCACCCGCCCTTTAAATCAGTGCCATACTGTGTTCCCCCTATTAAATTACCAGCACTTAGGGAAGAGCTGGATTATATGCTGAAACGTGGGCTGATTTCTGAGGGTGCAGTAAGGTGGACTTCCCCAGTCACACTGCAGCCCAAACCAGATGGCAAGGTGCGGTTTTGTATAGATTTCCGCAGGTTGAATGGTTTAACCCCCACAAATGCCTACCCTCTCCCTCGCGTGGACGACAGTGTGGATAAGATAGGAAAAGCCAAGTTTCTCACTAAGATAGACCTTGTTAAGGGTTATTGGCAAGTGCCCTTGTCTGAGCGAGCGCGAGAGGTGTGTGGGTGTGTGGTGGACGGTGCCACATATCATTGCCATGTTATGCCATACGGGCTGAAAAATGCCCCTGCAACGTTTCAGAAATTAATGAACGACATTGTAGCCGACATTCCCAACTGTACGGTGTACCTAGATGATGTCATCTAGTGTTTAGAAACCGGCTGGTGGCAGCCGGCCGGCCGGCTTTTCCTTAGTATATATCCTACGACAATGTAACTAATGTCTGGGATATTCTTATGTTGTTTCACAGCTTGTAGCTGCCCTTATTCTTAACCAACACATCTTAGTATATTTTATTCTCGATAGTTGAGTTTTTCATTATAATATATAAGATGTAAGTCTAGTGAGAGTGGGAGGAGACGAGCGGGAGAGAGAGACCGGCTGGGGGACGTTGCTTCGCGCGGAGAGTCTAGCTTGGTATGAGCCTGATGTTGCCAAATGCATTTAATTGCAACGTTAGGCTTAGTTTCGACTCACGCATGGGGTAGAAGATTTTGACCCGGCAACTGTGTTGAGTGTTGCCAAGCCTGGGATGTATTTTGTATGCCTAGGGTGGGGTCCAGACAGATTCAAGACTCAGAGCTCACCTCACTGTCGTACCCTTCGGACCCCCTTGATATCTATCCCTCTCAACCCCACTTAGAAACTTTCTCTCTTACTTTGTATACCTTCCTTCCACTACTTCACCCATCTATTTAATTATCCCATCCCCTTGATAGACCTTATATCTATTATTGTATTAACGACGAGCTCTCAGATAACTAGATAGGATTTTGGGCCTTCTGCAGAGATGTAATTGTTAATGAGACCTAGGAAGCTTTTTTGTTGTCTCATATTTGGTGGTTTCATGCTTGCTAGTGTGTTCTTGTGTCAGGTTAGCAGGGGCTAGACCGGAGGGGAGGCTTTTTGCGATCCTTTAAGTAAAGTCTGCTGGTGCGAGTCCTGTGGACCCGCACGACTTTACTAGGATACCCGTGGGAGTCTGGCGGCATTTTCTTGTCTGTGTCCCTGTGTGTCTAGTGTTGTGTTGTGTGAGGGCCCTTGCCTAGTCCACTCAGCACTGCGCTAGCACGTCTTGCTTTTGTTTTAGGGTCGCCAGGAGAGAGTCAGATACTTGCGATCTGAGTCTCTCAAGAGAGCACCCTTTCAATTAGAGTAATTTGGCGCACAGACTTGGGAACGTCCCTAGGCTAGAGCAGGTGGCTCAGCCCGGGTATCCGAAGCCTATATCCTTCCGGCTAGACCTCTGCCACCTGGCAGATTAACAGCTAGTGGTTTATTATCTCTGTATGCTTGTTATTGTGCCACAGTTTACCGTTTTTGTGAGCATTGTGAGTCAGGGTGTGGCTTAGAGACTCTGTCCGAGCAGGCTTGCCTGACTAAGAGTGAGAAGCACACCTGTATGTGGTTATGTTGCGAGTTGCTGCCTTTATTTAATTATACCTATGCCATTATACACTGTATGGCCTATCACTAGTATTTATTCCTGCTTATGAGTTAAGAGTTCTCTAAATCCGTAACGTACTTTCTTTGCTAAGCATCAGATCCTACAGTAGCCGCATGCAGTTTAGAAACCTGCATCTTGTCTACCTGTACGATGTTTTGAGGACTGTTTGCTTTCACCTTCTTTCACGCAGGGGTGATTAGTTGTATTAATTAACGTAACGTTAAATGTACTTTCTTCTAGTTTGTTATTAAATTGTTTCTGCAATTTAATTCCGTTATCTATCTTTTCCTTGAAGCTTTAAGTCAACTTAATTGTGTGATCTTTTATATAACCTGCTTGACTATCAGCAGTCTATAGTGCGTGCACCCTGTAACCGAGTCATAGGATACCTCGTTGTCCAGGCAGGACTCTTGACGGTTTAAGGTGGTTTGTTGCCTGGGTTTATAGATAAGGGTTGGATCTAGCGTTTTCCGTTGTTGCTTGGTGCCGCATACCTAGTCCAATAGAAAGAGCCCAGTGTTTATATATCCCAGGACGTAATAAGGGGAAGTAGTGAAGAGAGAGAGAGAGTGTGTTGTGTCAGAAGTGTACCAGATATATCAGGGAGGTGGTAGAACATAAAACTATAATGCTCAGGGGAAGTAGTGAAGAGAGAGAGAGTGTGTGTTGTGTCAGAAGTGTACCAGATATATCAGGGAGGTGGTAGAACATAAAACTATAATGCTCAGGGGAAGTAGTGAAGAGAGAGAGAGAGTGTTGTGTCAGAAGTGTACCAGATATATCAAGGAGGTGGTAGAACATAAAGCTATAATGCTCAGGGGAAGTAGTGAAGAGAGAGAGAGAGTGTGTGTTGTGTCAGAAGTGTACCAGATATATCAGGGAGGTGGTAGAACATAAAACTATAATGCTCAGGGGAAGTAGTGAAGAGAGAGAGAAAGTGTGTTTTGTGTGAGAAGTGTACCAGATAATTATATCAGGGAGGTGGTAGAACATAAAACTATAATGCTCAGGGGAAGTAGTGAAGAGAGAGATAAACTGTGTTGTGTCAGAAGTGTACCAGATATATCATGGAGGTGGTAGAACATAAAACTATAATGCTCAGGGGAAGTAGTGAAGAGAGAGAGAGAGTGTGTTGTGTCAGAAGTGTACCAGATATATCAAGGTGATGGTAGAACATAAAACTATAATGATAAGGAGAAGTAGTGAAGAGAGAGATGGGGTTGGGGGTGGGGGGGGAGGGGTAAGTGACGTGCACCACGTATATCAGGAGGTGGTGGAACATAACACAATATAGTCCAGTTCCCAATGTACAAAAAAAGGCTTTCGTTGGAATTTTTTGGAGATTTGCAAAACTATAAATTTTTAGAAACTTTGGGACCTTCTGAACCAGGAAATCAATGTTTACAATTTTTTCAATTACAATATGGCGGCCATCTTGGATTCTCAAAATGGCGGGCATTTTTGTATGTATTTCACATTATCTCCACTTCTAATGCTCATAGTCTTATGATTTTGGTGTCTAACCATACATTTTCAGGGGCAAGGAATCCAATGAAACAACCCACAATGGGCTACACATAACCTCTGCCTCTGTGGATTGGATTAATATAATTTTTAAGAAAACAAAAATTGTCCACTTCCAATACATGGCTCTCTCTGCTTTCAGGTTCGTATACTAGTAAAGAGTACCTGATCCATGAGTGAAGTGTGTTGCCCAACAGAAGCAACTTGCATATTGCATGCTAGACACTCTGCAACGAGATCGAAGCAGTGTGGCATCACCCGTGTAGGTGGACCCGGGTTCGATACCAGGCAGTTTCGTCCTCACATTCATCAATATTTACTGGTGAGTATGAAGATTAAGAATAATGAGTTTTATCACTTTCTATCTCTCACATTCACTAATTTGTATGGTGGATATTACAGTTAAGAATAATGAGTTTGATTAATGTATATCTTATTATATACGGACCCAGTTTACCTCCCCATATGATTCCCAAGTTAACTATTTCCTGTTTTCCTTCCTACTTCCTGATCCGGAATTAATTTGATTATATTTCTGTTTCATTCTATTCGCATTTTTCCTGCTACATTATTTTATTATTATCTAGCTTTTATAATTCATTTTGAATGATTTTTATTACCGAAGTTAACTGTTTCCTGGTTTTGCTCTCCCTCCAAATAGTCCATGAGCCAAGACCCGAATTTTGGGATATCGGTACCACCCGGGGTGACTAATTCTCTTAGGTGTTTTTAGCTTGCTACATGTCTCTAGTTTATGTTTTGATATGATAGCCCTTGCACATTGGTAGCTTAATGGTCGTTATCACTTCTTGAATAGACATACCCTACCGAAAATTCCGAAATTTTTTAAAATGTCAAATTTGGGGACAGGAATGCCTAAATGTCAACAAAATGCATATAGTAATTGTCACATTTAATACAAGTCCTGTAAATACACACTAAGCATGCCATGGGCTTGTACATACTATTATGGCAAATTACTACTCCTAAATATCATCTACGTCAGACTCGGAATCTGACTGTTTTGCCACCGGCTCTTCTTCAATAGCCTTGTTCTGACATGTCTGTAACCTGCACATGTCCGTGCATTTTAGACCATTGCTGAGGCAAGTACACTTAGGGAGTTCGCATGACCGCACACACTTGCAAGACAGTAGCTGCATAACAGCATCTGGTGCTGGTGAGCCTCGCATCCAGTTGACGGCAAGCTTACCGTCCTCATCTGTCATCCAACCGCAGTCTGTTGGGTTCGCAACAAATGGCTGGCTCTGAAGACTTCTCCTCCAGATCGCAGCCTGGTAGTTTGCACGCAGTGCATGCATGAAGAGGCAGTCCTCACAAGGAGGGAGTTGACTTGACTCTACCTCTCCACGTCTTGCACAGAACAGCTCATACCGAAGCTTGTTTACCTTAGTTGTGTGGGTAGATGGTAGGTACATGTGGCAGGTGATTTCCTGTAGCTTCTCAAAGAGTTCAGGAGACACTTCCCATGAGCGTCCAAGTTCGTGAAAAGCATGCTGGTATGTCTTGTCCATCTTCACCTGCTTGAGTGTCGTCATCTTCCCTCGGCCAGCGAATGCACTGACGGTATCACAGCCTGTAAAGGCATGCATACCAATCAATGAATCACACACGCTGCCTCCCAGTGTGCGGCTCAGTGTGGTGATATCCAGGAATCTTGTCCGGTTCTTCGTCCCGCACTTCTGGAACAGATGGGATGGGATCTTGTGGCACATGCCAAGACACAACACCATGACGTCTGTATCTTCTGCAGTGATGATGACAGACTTGTTCCCAGATTCTGCTGCATGAAGTGCATGGAGAAGAAGGCGTGTGTCTGCTTCTTCTTGAGTTGACTTAAGCTCAGGAGCCTCTTCCCACTGCTCTTTGGTGATCTTGAAGCAGCGCTGCTCACATGTGACATACAGCTCCTTGTCCTTGAGCTTCTCCCTGTGCTGTGGTGCCTTCCATTCTTCTACCAAGAACTTGATAAGACTTGCCTTGTTGGAGGAACTACCGAGTAACTTTCTCCACTGCTGGATGTTGTGCCCAGGTTGAATGTTCTTGAAATGAATTCCTGTGCCTGCACTTCTTTTGGCTCGTTCTGCATCCTTGATGGATGTCTCCTTGTAGATATCAAACACAACATCAATGCGCCTGCTCTTAGCACCTTCATGAACAGCGTGACTCAGTGCTGTACCTGCAAGCTGTGAAAAAGTTTTGTCGTTTCCCTTCAGTTTGTGGACCAGGCTCATCCCATCAATTATGGTAGCAGAGGGCTCGGGTATCACTTCTGCAGGAGAAACATTCCTCTCTAACTCCTTTGCGAGGGCAGCCTTGTTGGTCTTGCGGAGAGACCCATCACCGCTGGCAAGTGCCCAAGGCAAAGGCCCCAGGGGATGAGCCAAGACATCACTCATTTTGAGCTTTCTGTTCTCGGCAACAAGGATCATCTGGCCAAATAGGTTCCTGTCAGCCTTTAAGATAACCTCCTTGGCATGGTCTTGTGAGCGTGGCTTCATTCTGATGTTAGTGAACGTTCTCAGTTTCGTCTTCGTCATCGTGTCATGAAACTGTATAGTTGGCGTATCGATCTCCAGGCGCTCTTCCTTGAAGGCTTGATATGCATCCTCTCCTATTCTGTAGGCCCCTAGAAGGTCTTTGACAACTTCTGGTGGTGCCATAGTCGCAGTTGACAAACTGACAAGATCTTCTTGCTCTGCGTTGAAGGGGTTCAACCAGCTGGTCTCCATCAGTTGAACTAAAGATTGGACATCGGCCTCATCTCTTCTAATCCTGGGCATCTGTAGGTCTGGGTGGCTGAAGTCAGTATACTTTTGGCCTACTACCATAGTCCTGAGCTGCCTTAAGTACCTGCTGCGATACTCCGATGTCAGGTAGTACCTGGCGACAGCTCCGCCTTTCAGGCTGAAGCCTTTTGTGCCCCCTGGTGTCTGGGTGTCTTTGTTGATCGTCTCTTCGATTGTCTGGTCCACAGGGATCCGTCCAAAGGGATTCTTGCTACCGATCTGGACCGAAAAGCCACCTTGCATGAAGTGTTCATGGACCTCTGGGTGTTCAATGGGCAGTCGAGACATCAAGGCATAGTAGTAGGTTAGGAACCGGGCATAGTTCACTTTGTCATAGGCAAAACACCACGGTATCATCTGTCGGATTGCTCCTAGGTGGAGCATCCAGTTGCCTTCTCTGGAGGCTCGAATTAAGTCCAGCATGATCTCAACCATGTCCAGGTATGACATCCAGAATGCTGAGAGGTTGTGTTCATCTCTGAGGGTCTCAAGATAAACTTGGAAAAGCTTCATGATATGTGTGCATGATTCACTCTCCATCAGCTCTTGAAAGAGTCCCTGAGACACATTGCTGTGAAAGCTGTTGATGTCCTTCAGTGTTTCATCTAGATGGTGTATGTCCCTTGAATGGTTTTCTTCTAGCCATGAAAGGAAGCCTTTCCATGCAAGCCTCATCAGTGCTTCATACACGAGCTTGTGTAGTCTCACTGCTCTGTTGTACCTCTTGCCGTTCATCACTCCTGACACTGATCCTTCTGCGATGATACCTGATTCCACACACAGATCTCTAAGACCTGCATCTTGAAACCTCTTTCCTATGGTGGAGATGAGATTACAGATTGTGTGGAAGACGCCCATCCTGATGATAATGTTCTTGAACTTCTCTTGTTTCCAGATAACTTCGGCAGCTTTGGCATAGAGTGCTTGATCAAACACGCACACAATCTTGTTAAGCTGTAAGGACTGCATGATAGCATGCGTTTGTTCCAAGATTTCATTAACGGTGGACATTTCTGTTGCGGGAGCATTGATAGTGGGCAGGTAGCTTACAGTGTCCTGAACCACTGCAATGTCTCTGCGCATTTTGATGTTGAACCCAGTCCAACTGCTGATGGACTGGTCCTCATGGTCTGACATTCGAGTAAGAAGCCAGATATGGTTCTTTGTCTTTGAATCCTGGACTTCCTTGGTAGTGTCGACATACGCAGTCTCAATCCTAGGTGGCCCTGCCCGCCGCCCAACATTGTATATTGGCAGCATTGATGATGTCTGAGTGATGCTTCTTATCTTGGACTTGGTAATCTCTGGCAGGACTTTCTCTGGCACAGAGCCTGCAACCTTGGACTGGACAGCAATGCCATTGACTCTATGAGAAGTACCTGCTCCACTTAGGGTCTCTTCAAGTCGGTCAATGTTATCCCAGGCCAGGGTTGTGAACACACCAGGGTAGATGTTTGCTGGCAGTGGAATGTCATCCTTTGAGCATTCCAGCTTCTGGATACAAAGGGCTGTATCGATCTCCTCAAACATTGAGTAAGACACACAGTGACCAAGACGATTCAGAGTTCGGATCAGTTCTGTGTTTCCTGTCAAAGACTTTACAGCATTGGTCAGCAGTACGTGCTTGGGTGGTTTTGTCTTGCCACTGGTAACAGCAAAGACCAAGTCACTGCCAAAGGAAGTGGCAAGACGTTGAGCTCTTTCAGAGGGAGTTTCACACTCACACTCTCCTGTCAGCAGGGTGTGCAGGAATTGAGTGACTGCTGCAGGAATGACATTCTGATCTGTATCGGGAGGCCATGGCTGACTCACATCTTGTTTATTGATCTCATTCCTCAGCTGCATTCCTGCTTTGGTTAAGACATCTTCAGAGTTAGCTGCTCTTGCTTCTTGCAGGTCTTTTGCCATTTTGTGTGCTTGCCGGGCAAGGTCGTCCATTGAGAGGCTGCGTGGATAGATTAGAAGCTTTCCTTTCTCATCTGGGACAAAGCGTAGTGATTCTCCAAACTCGGTTTCAATCTTTCGGCGAACATGTTTCTTTGTCGCTGGTTTCAGTTGGATAATACCACGGGACATCATGGATCTCTCAAGCCTAGATGTGAGGTTTGTCATAGGCAGTACCTCTGGGTTGGGGAATAATTTGGTCCTTATATACAAGCAGAGTTCCTCGAGGGCTTCTGTCTCAACCTCTTCGTAGCGTGCTTCCTCGCTTTCTTCCTGATTTTCACCTGCACCCGACCTGGCGGCCGCTGGGAAATCATCTTTTGTGAAGAGTTTGTAGCACGACTTGTGGTAGTGACCCTCTGCAGCAACAAGGTCTCTGCTAACTAAACCAAGGATTCTCTGGTTGAGTTTCCTTATTGCTGCTCTGCGAATCTTCTCATCTGCTCGTAGCTCAACACACTGTATGAGTGGCTCCCTTGTCTTTGTTGTTTTTATGTACTTGCTTGACTTCTCGCAGAAGATACATACTTTGGCATACACCCTGCTAGTACTAGGGGCATCCCTTGATGCCCTCCTCCTGGGGTCGACGCTTGCTGATTCTATCTTGACACCCTTGGCAAGGATAGAATCCAGTGACTTCTTCATTGTAAAGAGACTACGACATTTACGGTGATAATGTATGTGTGGTATTCCTCCTTCTTCAAGGCCCTTGGCTGCTTCCAGGACTGGATCATGCTGCCTGATTTCTGCAGCCCTGAGCAATGTGTTCCAGGAGTCCAAATCCTGTGGTGACACCAGAGCATCGCTGTCATCATCAGAGCAGTGGATGATACAGTCGATCCGTGCTCTCTTCCTCGCAGATGGTTCCATCCTGCCGTCAAACAGTCGACACACACCTGCAAAAAATATCACCATTAAACCATGAACAAACAAACACATTACATGGAAACCACTCTACATATGTTTGCTCCTTCCAATAATAAATTATCCCCAAAATATAACAAAAAATCCCCAAATATGAAATAAACCCCTAAATATGGAGAAACTTGAAATACACATCGGAATAATTCTTGTAGAGAATCAAATAAGCTACAAGAGCTGTTAGAATATATTTTTCAATGTTCCCCATATTTAAGGATTTATTCTAGATTTAGAGGAAAATACCCAAAATATAGAGTATATTCCGAAATATGAGGAAATTTGAAAAATACCTAGGAACAACTCTGGTAGAGAATATAATTCTACATAGGTGTTCAAAGTTTCGCGATGATTGTGTGATGGATTTTAAAGAAAATGAGGAAAACGCCGAGCGTCACGCTAAAAATCTTTATTTTTGGGTAGCGCCCCTATTGCATCAAAAAAATTAGACTAAGCTACCAGTGCGAGAAGGCTATCATATCTTAATGTACTTACAGTCACTCTATAAACATTTTAGTACCATTCGTGTTTAGTCACCCCAGGTGGTACCGATATCTGGCCTGGCTCATGGACTAAAATGCTCATAGACTTATGATAGGATAGGATTAATCTAATTTTTTAAGACAAAATAAGAAAAAATAATGCCCAAATTGTCCGCTTCTAATACATGGTTCTCTCTGCTTTCAGGTTCCTATGCAAGTGAAGACTACCTGAACCATGAGTGAAGTTCCCCAACTTAGACCAGGACGCTCGTCCCAAACTACAGACTACAAAATCTGCATTGTATGCCAAAAAGAAGCTGGAACTTTAGTGCTGCAACCTAGAGTGAACTTTTACAATCGTCTTCTGGAATCAGTCAAGGAGCGGGCCAGCTTACATGATGCTGAGTGTGTTGCACTACAGAAGCGACTTGCAGATTGCACGAAAAAAACACTGCAACAAGATCGAGCAGTGTGGCATCGTGCGTGCTACGCCAGCATCACCAACCCGATCCAGAGCAGACGCGTGAGAGACCGACATGAACATTCCATACTGACCGGGACACACACACCAAGAGTGAGAGGGCACAGGTCAAGAAGCGCTGATGACGCGACGAAGGAGACTGCTTCCGTACCTTTCACTAGATTTTCAACATGGCCCTTGGACAAGGATCTGTGTTTCTTTTGCCAGCAGAGAGGTGATGAGAAACTGTTCACTGTAAGAACTGCAAATGCTGGACAAGCCCTGAAAAGAGCAATGAAATCTTGCATAGACCCTGAACTCAGAACTAGGTACAGCGCTTGTATTGCTGATGGTGACGCGCATGCAATGGATGTGCAGTACCATAAGTCATGCTGAACCAAGCACGTCTTCCATTCCCAGAGGGATCACAGCAAGGAAGCTCAGAGAACAGAACAAGATCCAACGCAAGTTGCAAGCTTAACCCTTAATTAGCGGCTCACCACATAAGTCGAGTTAAATAAAGCTGGACTATGTGGCGGCGCTCGACATAGGTCGAGTGGCAATTTCAGCACGTAATGTTGCTGAGAGAGAGAGACAAGTGGTGGCAGGAGACTAGCGAGCGTATGACTGCTCCAGACCACCGCGGCGAACCTACTGACACGAATCTCAGCTCCCTCCTCCCTCTCTCACTCGCTACATACTGAATTATATGGGGAAAGTACCGAATTACATGCTTTTTGCACTCGCGTTGCACGGTTATTGCAAGAAAACTAGCCATCATAAAAGGATCGTTATGGTGTCATTCGAAAGCTCTGTTTATGCCCTTTCAGGGATAGGTACTTGTTTTACGTTCTGGGTCTTATTTAGGCATGAAAATGATCACGTAAACAGCCCTATTTTGGCTAAAAACACCCCGCTGGGCGGTACATATAAATAAACCGCATAGGCCGCTCGTAAGGTGTTAATTGAACTGATCAACATCATACAAAATGAGGCAAAGGATGGTGCATACCTGTCGATGCAGGACATTGAAAACACGTATGTCACACTGTTCGGCGGTTCAGAGGCCCTGGCAAATCATTCCCCTGCCTATAGTAGGCGTTGGCTGAAAGAACAAATCCTGTCTGAATTGCCAGTATTAAAATCAGCACGACAGAAAAACATGAGGGATCCAGCAGTCTTGTACTGTCCTGATGCATGAGAAGCTGACATGGTTCATGCTGCTTTAATTGAAGATGACATGGACAGCATGAAAACCCTCTATCAAGCTGCTCAGATCATTCGTTATCGAATTGAAGAGTTCACTAGGTCCGCGAAGAAGCCAGGTTCAAGTTCAACAGTGGTGACCAGTACGCTAGAAGATGTACCAGTAGAACTGTACACCATGCTCCGCTGGATCATAGCAGGACCTGGAGACAAGCTGAAAACAGAAGGTCGGACAATTGCTGTGGACAAAGCTGCACTAACCCTAAGCCAAAACTTGATGTTTGCTCCAAGTCCAAGAGGCAGGTCATGCTGAAGCCACGGGACGACGGTGCTGGATTCCGGGCTCAACAAACCAGGGAAAACCCTCATGTGCTGGGACTGGCCTTAACTGTCCACCACGACACCAGAAACAAGACACTGCTGGACCTTCTGAATGCCCAGGGCTACTGTGTGTCGTACAGCCGTGCCCTTATCATAGAAACTGCCCTCGCCAATGCAGTGGTGGAGAACACAAAGCAGTTCCTGGGGCTCTATGTGCCATCTTTCCTGAAGAAAGGCACCTTTGTGTTCTTCGCTGTTGACAACACTGACTTTGCTGAGGATACTTTTGATGGCAAGGGTACCACCCATGGGACAGTTACTGTTGTTTACCAGAGGGCTGATGCACCTAGAGAGCCAAGCGCCCCACCTCTGGAGATTGGTGATTCAAAGTCAAGGAGTCTCTCGGTGCTGCCACATCACACACCAATACTACCATGCGAAAAGCCAAAAACAACACCACACAAGAGGGTGAATGAGCTCACCATCAACAACTCTGGTGTAGAGGCCAGCTATCAGCTCAAACAACATGGATGGCTGATTGCGTTCATCCTTTCTAGGACGAAGGAAGGTTCAAGCAAGATTCCAGGATGGGCCGCCTACAACGCCTTGCTGTCAACAAGCAAGCCAGTGACCGAAGTAGGTGCCTTGCCACTCCTTCCAGAAGTGGCATATGAGTGGGCAACACTGCTGACAGTAATTAAGCAGGCTTGTAAGCTGAAGGAGTTGGCAGTTGGGGAAGAACATATCACGGTTATCTCAATGGACATGGCCCTGTATGAGAAAGCGGTTCAGCTAGTGGATGCTAGGCAAGACCTGAAAGGAAAAGTGCTGCCACGACTTGGAGAGCTGCACGTAGTCATGGCTGCTTTAAGAGCCCTAGGATCATCAATCGAGAACTCTGGCATAGATGATGGCTGGTTGGAAGCAGATGTGTATGGTTCTGCCACCGTCAGACAGATCCTCAAATGTACTCACTACAAGCGTTCCCTGCGTGCCCACATCTACTCATACGTTGCCTTGTATGAACTGGCAATAGAGCAATTCTTCGAGGACAACCCAGACCTGAAAGAAGTATGCTTGGAAGCTTCAGTTGAGGTAGAAGCGGCGTGCTCTGACATCGACATGAAGACAAAAGCTGAATCTGTGAAGCAAGCCAATGTCAACCTGCTGCAAACATTGAGCGAGGGGAATGTGGTGAAGAGGCTGCTTGACTGGGAAAAACAGAAGGCCAAGAATGTGATTTTCCAGTCCATGATGAACTACTTGCACCGAGTGGAGGTGATTCTGCACTTTGTGGCTGCTTCTCGAAATGCTGATCTTCGTCTCCACCTCGGAGCAGGAGAAGCACTCAGCAAGTTGTTCTTCGCAATGGACAGAATCAGGTACAAGCGACTTTGGCCACGCCATGTCATGCCAGCTCTGTTGTGATTGCAATAGAAGTACTGTATGATTGCTCTAGTACTTTCCATGGCAGCTACAAGATCAAGTGAATAATTTTGACTGAGTAGAAATGGAACAAAATCATAGCAATTACCACGAGCAATCATGGTATGTGACTACGAATACGAGCATAAGTATAATGATTTATTGCAAAAACACTGTTCCATTATATTCCTCGCCCTTGAAAATGTATATTTAGACACCAAGATCATATGTCTACCACCATTAGAAGCAGAGATATCGTGAAATCCATGCGAAAATGGCCGCCATTTTGAAAATCCAAGATGGCCGCCATATTGTGATTGAAAATAATGTAAACATTGATTTCCTGGTTCAGTAGGTCCGAAGCTTTATGAAAATGTATAGTTTTGCAAATCTCCAAAAAACTCCAACGAAAGTACATAAGGAACTGGACTAAT
The DNA here is from genome assembly GCA_032716605.1 of Paralithodes platypus. Taxonomy (NCBI): domain Eukaryota; kingdom Metazoa; phylum Arthropoda; class Malacostraca; order Decapoda; family Lithodidae; genus Paralithodes; species Paralithodes platypus. The sequence continues at coordinate 44,743,309 of CM064483.1, read as the reverse complement.
CGTGCTAAGGGGAAGTAATGAAGAGAGAGATAGTTTTACATAGACACACTGGCTACATAAACCTTGCGATCCCAGCGAGGTGGTCAGGACTTATTTCTAGTAGAGATGGCACACCCGATAGTAAGAAATAGTGGAAGGAAAGGATAGCATAGACAGAGAGAGAGCAGAGGAAGGGGTGGAGGAAATGGGGAAATGGTGCGTTGGGCTTTAGGGAAAAGAGTAAACTGTACACTGTTGAGTAATGCTTGGTTCACACATTCACGTATATGCTCCCGACAGGTCCCGTACGAAGGTTTATTGGTAGTTGGCACCCGAATATTGGTAGTTTGGTCAAACGTAAGGGCATATTACGCAAAACGTAAATTAAATTGTGTACAGTCGGGGGGGGGGGGGTACGCACGGCGGGAGTAGCCACGCGGGTCGGGGAGGCGGTTGGTGCGGGCGATGCCGCCCAGTATGTTTTGAAATTGGAATCATATACGTGGCTCGCGCTCACGTATGTCAAAAGTCGGGAACTTTTACGACCGTCCGGCCCACCACGGCTGTTTGATGGGAGCAGCCTCGTCAGACGTAGCCGCTCGCACGTCAGACGTGAGCTGCTCACGTCAATCGTAAAATATTCCCGTCAAACGGGAAAGTTTACGTTCGTCGGGAAGTATACGGCAACACCGCCGCACTGCTGGCTGGCGGGAAGACGCGGCAACGATGTACGGGGGGTATATAAGGACCAGGGGGACATACTGCCGTCAGTCATACCTCTCACCATACCGGAGCAACAACCTACAGCCAACCCTGCCACCCTGTCACCCTGCCACCCTCTGCACGCTGCCCTGCCCTGCCCTGCCCTGCCCTGCCCTGCCCTGTCACCATGAATACGAAGAAAAGCGGGAAGAAGGTCAGGAAGGTTTCCCCTCCCACCTCTCCGCCTGCCCCCTCTCCGCCTGCCCCCTCTCCGCCTGCCACCTCTCCGCCTGCCCCATCGACGTCTGCCACCTCACCGCCTACCCCCTCGATGCCTGGCACCTCCAACTCTGCTGAGCAGGCAGAATTGTTGATCAACATCGACCACGAGAATGGAGAGGTCATGGGGCAAGTCGAAGATGATCATGAGGAAAGTGATGACGACGACGACGACGACCCACCCCCTACAAATTCCGGCGTCGAACAGCCACAGCAACCACAACGGCGAAAACGGCGCCGGAAGAGCACCAACATTATCCTGACGGAGGAGACTGAGCGTATGCTGGGAGAGTGGCTGAAGTTCGAGGCGCCTTTTCTATATGACAAGGGTGATCCCAGGCACAAACAGAAGGAACACATAGACCATGTTGTGGCGGAGAAGGCAGCCAGCATGGAACCCCCCATCACAGCCGTGGACTTGATGACGTGGTTCACCTCTCTCGGCTCCAGGTTCGGCAGGGTCACCAAGCTGAAGAGTGGTGATGGGGCCAAAAGGTTGACGGAGAGGGAGAAGTGGATCATTGACATTTTCCGGTTCCTGAAGCCACACATCGTGCGGCAAAATAAGCCCAGGACACTTGGTATGCCTCAGGTACGTTTATATTTTTTATGTTTTCCAACCCTTTCACTATTAAATCGGCAACCACATCAATATTTTCCTGGCGAGCGATAGCAAGCCAAGAGGTTTGGCGTCCTCAGGACAGTGACAGGTTTTGTCTTTTTTTGAATTATTTTGCTTATAATGATGTCATTGTTTTTTTAAATGTATCTTGTTCACTTAAGTTTATAATTACCTAACATTGTTGTTAATGAAACACATAATAACACAAAGCAGTTTATTCATTTTATTTAAAGGTTACAAGGATGAATGGTTATGTTGAATGGTATTTTACAGTTGATAAATAATGTACATGTTACTAATTATACATTCATGTCCCAACAGTCTGCTGCCCAAGCTGCCGAACCTACTTCTGTTCCTGTGCCTGACCCAGCCCCAGCACCTCCCACAGACGATGTGGAGGACCCCTCTGCCGGCAGTCAGGAGGACACCACCCCAGCCATCTCCATGCCTGTGCGGAAGGGGAAGCAGGGGAAGCCTCCTGGTGCTGTACCATCCACTGCATCCACATCACACGGAACCCTGGAGCAAGTGAGTAGAGGAAATATTAGTTTCATAATAGCAACAATAACTTTGAACATAAGAACATAAGAACATAAGAAAATGGGAGTCTGCAGAAACCCGATTGGCCTAAACAAGGCAGATCCCTGTCCCACCCAACCACAATTACAAAGCCCAATGATAGGCTCCCACTATAGCATATTGGCTTCCCAGAATACTACATAATTTTATTTGTTAAAATTCCTAATTGGTCAATTATTGAAATATGTTATGTTTCGTGTGTTGTGCAACGTGTCAATGTTCTCTTTTTCCATAATGGTAACAATAACTTTGAACATAGTAGGCTTCCCAGAATACCACAACATTTTATTTGTTAAAATTCGTAATTGGTCAAATATTAAAATATGTTATGTTTCGTGTGTTTAATGTTCTCTTGTTCCTTGTTCCCATACCAGGTCCTTGCAACTGCTGAGAAGGTGCGCCACAACCTGGCTGGGGTTATGGATGTGGTCGAGGATCCGGAGCTACAGTATTGGCGCGCCTCCCTGGATGTCATGGCCAAGGACTGTGTGGGGCTGCCGGCAGGTTTCAACACCCCACTGAAGGACCTTCCAGGGTTCGTGTTTTGCTTGGGCCCCTTGGGTGGGTCTCCCTCTTCGATGTGCTGCTGCCGGGTGCCGGAGTGTCGCCTGCCGGGATGTTCTTCGTACCACGTGGTCAGCCTAGTTAGGGGTCTCCGGCGTAGGCTTCAGGTAATTTAGGTGTCTAAATTTTCTGTCATTATATTATGCCTGTGTATGCCTCCTTTTTTAGTTCATGCATGCGGGCATGTTTCTTTGGGGTAAGGGAGACGTCCCTATATGTCATCCTTTGTATACTGTGTATGTGGGACTTCGGGTTTGGGGCTGTGCCACCCCCATTTCCCGGTAGTTTTTGTCTGTTCCGGCGGCCCAGTGCGGTGGGTCCAAGTTATCCGTCTCTAACGGGTAGGAACGTTCAAAAGATCCCGGCGTGGTTTAGCTGAACCACACTCTCCCGGCGGAATTGCATTCCTAGAAGGGCTACAAACTCGGCCCGCCGAGTTAACTCACCCTGACTGACCCTGTGACACGTTAAGACTTTATCGCCTGCGGCGCCACGAGTCAAGTGTACACAAAGTGATAAGATTAGTTTTGCAAACTTATTCAGTAATGATCAGACACTAAAAGGTTAAGGGACCTGTGGCTCTTGTCACAGGTAAGTTATTGCAAGTCAGCTAGACAGATCCGGCGGAAGGTTAGAGTAGTGGTGCACTATAGCTAATTTTCCGGCGGATTTGGGTTAGGATGTTTAATACCTCGCAGGTTATCCTTATGAGCATTGATTCCTGGAAATTTTTCCAGGCCCCAGAGACTGCTTCTCAGGCGGAGTTGGACAGCTGATCCCGGCGGAGGGGGGGGGGGAACCTCTCATTACGGCACCATGCCTAGATTTGAATTTTGCGTAACGCCTACATGCTCCCTTTTGCCCATTTTTGCTCACAAACTATGCATAAAGTGCGTAAAATATTTAGATCGTTCTAGAGGTGTGTGGTTGTCAAAACGATGTGCCATTTGCTCTGAATTGAAAACCGCCTTGCTGGCAAAGAAAGACTTATCATGCTTAGCAGCATTACACAAGATTAAAACCACATTTAATTCTTATGCAAAGGAAACAGCCCATAAGGCGCTTCATTGTGATGACGAAGTCCTATGGGAGAATCTCATTATTAAGTCACCTTTGGTTAAACCCGGCTCCTCCAAATCTGTAAGACCCAAAGTCAAAACTAAAGCCCTCAGCAAAGAGGTAGTGAGTAGTAGCAGTGAGAGCGAAGTCACCGAGGTTCCCCCCTCTGACCGTCCCAAGAGGAGACGCTCACCCTCCCTGCGGCGGAAGTCGAGGTCGAGGTCGAAGTCCCCCCCGGAAACACTCTCGCCTCTCCGCCTCGGACTCTTCCCGGTCTCACAAGCGCCGGAGAGAAGAATATGAGTACACGTCGAGCAGCCGGCAGGACACTCCTCAGCCGCCTCCTCCCACACCTGCCTCTGACACGCCAATACGTGATTCAGGGGAGTCGGAAATAGGATCTGAGATATTGGAATCCACACCTAGTCATGAACAATCCTTGAGTGTGCCTCCTAATGTTACTTTTGCCATACCAAATTTGAATTTTGTCCCCCGTAGTGTTAGGTCGACAGGCCCGTGTAGGGTGCTAGCCGACCAATATAGGGGTTATCCTGCGGGGTCCCATTTAAGCTCTCAAGTGACTCAGGACTCCCAGCCCATAGCGGCAGGGGGTTATTGGCGTCACCCTGAACCATCTCTTTCTCTCCTTAACGTCATTCCTGAACGGACTGAGGACGGTAACATAGACGTGTTACCATCATCAGTGCCAGATTTGCCTTGGCTCCCGGCGGATAATGAGGTAGAAATACAAGAGACCGGGGAGCAGAGTGAAGAGCCGGCGGATGGTGTGTTCTCCCCGGCTCCTCAGTCTCTCCCTAGTAATTATTCTGAGGCTAGTTCACACTCGTCCAAAGACCCCCATAGGAAATGGATGACTTCTGATCAGGTAAATGAGTTATTGCATAAAGTTATGCAGCATTATAAAATCCCTGCCTCTTCGGATCCCCCGGTCACTCTCTCAGCTGCGCCCCCTAGCACTTCTGTTGTCAGACCTCTAGATCCCCCAGAATTCATTCCTTCTTGTCCAACCCCGGTGGTCGCAGCGGCCCCAGGCCCTACAGTGCCGGCGACGTTAGCTATGTCCACCCTCAGGGTTGTTGTGGATGTCCCCCCACCTCCTTTAGATAAGACACCTCTGAGGAAGGGCCCCATCCGGCAAGCTCTTTTACCCCTGTTAGTGCGAGGCGTACAGGTGTTTTGGTATCTGGACGATTGGCTAGTAGTGGCAAACTCTTTGGAATTAGGTCAAGACCATGTAAACCGAGTGTTAGCTCATGTACAAACCCTAGGGTTCAAGGTGAACTTGGCAAAGTCGCACCTTGTCCCCTCAAGGACTATTCAGTGGATAGGGCTGGTCTGGGACACCTACGCTCTGACTCTTACTCAGAGTGTGGACAACCGTGGCAGGTTTCGCAGGAAACTGTTTCGGTTCCTCCACAGTCTGGATACGACCAGGAAAACGTGGGATTCCCTGATCGGTTCTCTCAACTGGGTACAATTAACTGTCAAGTTGGGCCGATTGAAAGCCAAGCGATTAATCCTGGAAGGCAACAAAGTGTTTCCTCTCTTGCCGGAGAAGAAATTATGGCCAATTCCTCTGTTAATCCACAACTTGCTATCGGCCTGGACCAAGCGCGAAGTCCTCTACTCGGTCGTAACATGGGTTTCTCCCCCTCCTACGGTATGGGTAGACATAGACGCCTCGGGGACACTAGGTTGGGGATATCAGTCAAGCCTAGGACACCAGGCTCAGGGCATCTGGGTGTCAGACAGCCATTCACATATCAACAAGCAAGAGCTTTTAGTTCCCCTGTTCTTTCTCCAAACTCACGGCATGACCTTGAAGAACAAATCGATAGCGTTCAGAATGTACAATCAAACTGCATTTTTTTTTATTCAGAAACAAGGCTCAGTGAGGTCACGAGAGTTGCTGAGCGTTTCAGAACAAATTTTTACCCTAGCTGACTCACTAGGAATTTCCCTGCATGCCACCTACCTCCCCGGCATGGCGAACGTCTGGGCAGACGCTCTCTCGCGCCGGCGGAGCACTTTAGTAGAATGGACAATCAAACAGGCTATCTTCAACAAGATGATTGCAAAGTCCACAAGTGGACTTGTTTGCGTCCGCAGAGAACCACAGACTCCCACTCTTTCTCACACGGCACGGGGTAATCCCGGCGGGGGGACCCGATGCATTGCTGGAGGACTGGAACAGGTGGACCTCAATCTATCTGTTTCCGCCGCCAGACTCTGTGTTAATGTGCAAAGTCATTCACAAGCTGAGGGATTACTGGGGCAGGGTAGCTTTGATCGTGCCGCTTTGGCCGGCCCAGGTTTGGTACCACCAATAGCAACAGTGGTGCAGGACCCCGGTGTCCCTCCCGGTCTCCGTTTTCCACTTGGAAACGATTGGCAACCTTCGGATCTCGCTCAGTTTTGCCTTATGGATATTTACTATGCCAAATGGTTAAATCAATTTGGTCCAAGCGTCACTAAGAAACTAATGAACCAGTACACACCGTCTACCAGGAGACAATATCAATCCCATTGGAAAACTTTTACAACCTGGATTGTTGAGTCAGGGCAAACGACTGCCTCGGGAGCCTTAATTTTCAAATACTTAGACTATCTATTTGAGCAGAAGCATTTTTCGGTCGTAACGTTAAAAAATCATCTGTCTGCCATTAGGACCCCTTCCTTGATCTTACCGGCCTTTCCATACAGCAGGCGGAGGAGAAAGGTTTTATGAAGGCATGCTTCAAGCTTCGTCCACCTCCCCGCCAGCTCATGCCCACCTGGTCGCTTGATAAAGCCTTAGAATTACTTCAATCGCGCAAGTATAATAATGCGCCGGATTTTGCCTCACTTTTGAAAAAGGCTGTCTTCCTCATGGCACTTGCTACCGGAAACCGGGTGTCTGAGCTGGCGGCGATGAGCAATGAACCAAACTGTCTCAGGTTTGGGAGACTGCACGACCATGTTCAAATCGCGCCGTCTCCCTCTTTTACTGCTAAGTACGAACATTCGGACCATGTTTTTTCAGAATTTTCCGTCCCGGCCTTGAAGAGAGGCCTCATTCATCACCTTTTATGTCCTGTGCAAGCACTCACAAAGTTTATGAGGGCTGCGCAACCTCGCCAACCAGGTGCTTTATGGGTTAACCGGACAGGTAAGCGTGTTACAATACGGAAGTTAGCTTCCTTGCTTGTCGGCGTTATCAGGGAAAGCAATCCCGGCGTGATAGGCAGGGCTCAGGATATCAGGAAATGGGCAGTACACCTCAGATTTTTGCAAAAATTTTCAATTGAGGATATTGCTAAGACCCAACTTTGGGCTTCCAATCATACGTTCCTTACACGCTACCTGTCTGTTGCTCTAGATAAACCAAAGCGTACCTGTGTAGCTTTACGGCAACGGGTACAGTAGGTAATGTTCTCTTATAAGTTGTGTTGTTTTAAAAAGGGGGGGGGGGGTCGGAATAGTCCATATCCCCTCTGTACCCTTGGAGATTGTGATGCATCACAAGCTGTGATAGGACGGGTTCTACAGTCCAGTATTAGTTTTATTGTTTTTAAATTCTAAGAAGATATATCGCATAGTTGCAACTATGTATGTTTTTACCAAAGTGTACAAATATATTACTGTACAAATAGTTTAAGGAGAGAACGAACAACTACTGCAGAGTTATAGTTCTACGGGACACATGCGTGTCAAAAAGAATTCATGCATACGATCAATTGCAACATTCTGACCATGAGCAAGCAGTTTCTTTATGCCACGCACTGCTTGCAAATCTTTTATACCGTTTTTCTATATGTTGTGTTGCATACAATAAAACTTAAGAAAATGTTTTCCGGATTCTTCTTCCCTAAGGTTGGGATATTTTACGAATGTCCCGCCTTCAGTCTTGATATTCAGGCGAGAGACGTCAATGATGAAGGGACCCTATTAAATTATAGGTTTGATTCCCAAAGGGAAGTAGAGAATACCTAATATTTAGTAGGGCCCCGTAATCATTGACGACTCGGGCCCTCCCAACCATCCCACTTCCCATTCGTTGATTTCCATAGTTTATTCTTGGTATATCAGTGAAGGACGAGGATGGCCGCTAGGGGGCCTGGTGTCTGGGAAGCAAAGCATGAGAAATCCACGTATATGGCAAGTCATATGATAACAGATATTAAGTTATTTTTTATTTTTTATTTTTTACGGAGTTTTTTCTGTAGGGCACCCGATCAAAATGATGATCCCATAAGGGAATTAAGCGTGCACTTATGACGAGTACTCCACGATACTTCCGCGCGGGCTATTCAAAATGTTGGCGCAGGATGTTGAAAGGAGACTATTATTATTAATAGGCGAAGTGGTCAATGATTACGGGGCCCTACTAAATATTAGGTGTTATCTACTTCCCTTCGGGAATCAAACCTATAATATATATATATATATATATATATATATATATATTCAACATAATACTATAAGGTTAGCGGTCTTAAGCATACCCAACTAGCAATATTACTATACCCTGTTCTAAATAGTTCCAAAACTCTTGAACATTCAACTCTTAACTCACAAATTGAGCTAATATTACTATCATTTGGGAAGGGTCAGCCGGGGAATAGGTATGGGAATTTACAACCCATTTGCTCTAGCCCTTATTGAGTTACAGAGGCTAGGGTTCACGATTTCTGGCCTACTTACCACCAATACCACGCAAAACATCTCCTTCTCTGTTTACTATTACGTAGCTGTGCATTAATAGTTTTATTTTCAAAATATTCATTGATTCTCTCTCTCTCTCTCTCTCTCTCTCTCTCTCTCTCTCTCTCTCTCCACTAGCACCACTATTTTCCAAATTAATGGGAGATATGTCGTTTTTCTAGACCCCATTCCCCCTCATGTTTAGTTCCGTTAGTTTTGACATTTTAAGACGTTCGACCGTTTCGGACGTTTGGCGATTTTAGGACCTTTCACCCCATTTCTTTGTCAATATTAGGACCTTTTGTGCAATGTATGTGTCGATTTTCGTTCGCTTCAATTTTTGAAGGAACCGGCCTTGGGCCGGGGCATTTTTCTACCGAAAAATTTACAAATTTATCTCGAAGAAGGGTTTAGGGGGTGTTTTGTTAAGCTCGATGGAGGTCTAGCGAGGAAAATAAATAACTGAACAAATAGACAATATATACATTATTCAGTATATACAGTATATATATATATATATATATATATGTATATATACAGTATATATACTGTATATATATATATATATATATATATATATATATATATATATATATATATATATATATACTGTATATATATATATATGCAGTATATATATATATATATATATATATATATATATATATTTTTTTTTTTTTTTTTTTTTTACACACGTTATTTGTGTGGGTTGTAATTTTACTCATAAAGAGCCAATAATCTACGAGGCTAACAATGTTCCCGAGAGATATCCCAGTTAACTATGAAAAAACTAGGATATCTCTCAGGAACATTGTTAGCCTCGTAGATTACTAGCTCTTTATGAGTAAAATTACAACCCACATTATATATATATATATATACTGTAATACTGTATATACTGTATATATAATAAATATATCCCTATAAACAAGTTATGACGTAATTTGACAGTTTATTCTGATCATAAGTCGATTTTATACAGCTTAGCAAGGATCTGTGGGAATAAAAAGGGTAAAGACTATCGCAATTAACCCTCTACTTTCCAGAGGTCTTTCCTAATCTAAAGAAATGTGTCTAATAATAGCCAAAAACTAAAAATTAAATGCGTAATAGTATCTTGAACGGGTTAAGGGGGGTGACCTGCTTTTTTTATCTCCTTTTCTCTCTTTCTCTGGCTTTTATCCATTCGGCCCCATTCAGCCTACTGTTTTAATACGTTTATCCTCATCCAGGTGTCGATTTTTTCCTGGCGAGCGGTAGCGAGCCAGCATATTATTCAAAATGTTTTGACAGCAGACTAAATTTGTAAATTTTTCGATAGAAAAATGTCTCCGGCGAAGCCGGATTTTTCATATAATGCTGGCTCGCTAAGGCTCGCCAGGAAGATATCGACACCTGGATGGGGATAAACGTCTTTAAACAGTAGGCTGAATGGGGCCAAATGGATACAAGCCAGAGAAGGAGAGAAATTTAAAAGGAGAGAAAAAAAGCAGCTCACCCCCTTAATTAAATGCCATACCCTGTTCCAAATAGGTAGACCAGAAGTATTGAACCCTAACCTGTGTAACTCAAAAAGGGCTAGAGCAAATAGGCTGTATATTTCCCCACACCTATTCCCTGGCTAGCCCTTCCCAAATGGTGGAAATATGTCTTCGATTACTCTAGTCATATGTGAGTTATAGAGGTTGATGGTTAAGGGAGCCCACCTCGTTTTGTTTTCTCTTTCTCTCCCTCTCTCTTTGGCTTGTATCCATTCGGCCCCATTCAGCCTACGGTTTAAGACGTTTACCAAAATCCAGGAGTCAATATAATCCTGGCGAGCGGTAGCGAGTCAGCATAAATATATTTTTGTTTTGACAGCAAGCTAAATTTGTACATGTTTCGATAGAAAAATTTCTCCGGCATAGCCGGATTTCTCCATACAATGCTGGCTCGCTATCGCTCGCCAGGAAGAAATCGACACCTGGATGGGGATAAACATCTTAAAACAGTTGGCTGAATGGGGCCGAATGGATACAAGCCATGGAAAGAGAGAAAAGGAGAGAAAAATAAAAAAAAGCCGGTGACCCTCCTTAAGAGTTTTGGCCTACTTATTTGGAACAGGGTATAGCTGGTACAGTCGCACTAATAAGTCACCAATGATGTCTTGATCAATAATTGGTATCAGCAATAGCTAAGCTTCATTTCTTCATATCGAGTGAAATATACAAACATGTTCCTACACTTACCCACCCTATTCAACATCTGACAGACATTAATACAGCACAGAGCGAGCCAAACGTAATGACAGCTGAGACATGACTTATTAGCGCGACCGTACAAGGAAGCTCTGAACGATCCTCCCTCTTTTCACTAAATTTGTTTGGAAGCTTTAAAAACGTTTCACCCCATTAGCTTGGCGATTATCAGACACTTCACTCCATGCAGGTATCGATTTATTCTTGGCGATCGATAAGCCTGTAGTTTGTCTACCGAAAAATGTACAAATTTAACAAGGGAGTAAGGGTGGCGTTTGTTTGAGTGTGAAGGGGGTTTTGGGAGGGCCTCTTTGTAGCCTCGGGGTGGTAAATTAACCCCTTCTGTACCGGCGACGTCTTTTTCTCTTTATTCTGGCTACTATTAGATGACTGTATTCAGTTTAAAAAGGACCTCCAGAAATTAACAGGCTTCGAACTATCTCATTTAAACCCTTTTGACTACCACAGGTCCTTCTTAAGCTGCGCAAAATCGTCTAAATATAGCAAGAATAAAGTTAAAAAGACGTTGTCGGTACAGAAGGTGTTAAAAATACAATGCACGAAAATGACAACAATAAAGACCCTCAATTATAACTAAACCCAATACCATAATAAATCCCAACACGTAGGATGAGATAGTGTTGACCGGCGACAAAGTAGACTAAATAAGGATATTCCTGGACAACTAAAGTGTCGGGAATAGTGTGATGATCCCGACAGTTTTGAGTCCAATTGGGTATTTGAATTTGGCGATATTGTATAGCAAGTACGATTTCGGCTAGTTCTTTATGTACTGTAGTTTATTATTAAGTGTAGGTTAAATATTTACTGTAATGCATACATATTTACATCAGCTCTAGATGTATCATGAAACCAAATCATAGGTTATAATTATTATGAGCCGGCAGTCATTATGTAACTTCGCCAAGCGATAAGACGCCAGCAGTCAGTCTCTCAAAAACCACCATAAGATCAACAGCTCCCTCCCGGCTTTGACTCAACCCATAGTTCACCATGTGCTACCAATATTAATCTATATCAACAGTCCTACATCACCAGTCTTCTGAGCTAAGTTCATTGTATCATATTGTATTATGTGAACATTTCTACATGTCATGCAAATTAATTAGCCGAGTGTCTACGAAGACTGGATTCCACCCATTGAATTCTTGGTAATTATTATATAACTATTTGTTGGGATTATTTCACGTACCAGTGAGTTAGAATATTAACCTATCTATTAAATTCCCTACATAAAGAGATGAAACATGTCAGGTGTTCACAATGATTATATACTGTGTTCTTAAGTTTGTGGGTAGTTTATTCGTGTTTCGAAGTGTTTATTACTGATTTAACGCTACACACTTTTAATCGACGTCAAAATGTAAGTAGAATTAGTCAAATAACAGCTTTTTTGTAAGTACATTTTGATTCTGATAAAGTGTATTAATCATTAGATGAGTTAACGCTAAGTTGCCAGACCAGTGTTGCCGATAACAGTTGAATGAATAAACAGTCATGTGACACCAGCTTACTTCATGCTGGCAATCACTGGATATTGGCCACGAAGTTGAGACGGGTTGGACAGTCACAAGTCAGAGCTCACTGGTGCCACACCTCCACTCTCACTCTCTCTCACTCTCTCCAGTTGAAGGAACTTATTACCATCAATATTCCATAGACTTCTCCGGACCACCATGGCCATTCCCATGCTGCCAGTACTTCATAATGGAGTAACCAAGGTAGTTCATATGCTACCTGGACTAGGAAAGGCACTGGTGATGGTTTTACGTGACCAACTATCCACACCAGGTTCTAAGTTACTGGTGTTCCAAAATGGACTTGCCAGAGCAGTTCCCAAGTTACCGGTACTGACAACTAGTCTAGGTCGCTTCATCTGGACATTATTGATAGCTCTTGTGGTCCTACTGGCATCACTGGAAGTTGAGGGATCTCGAGGAGAAATGTGGTACCCTGTCCAAGTTTCCCAGGCTAAAGTTGAGTACAGTGTAGCTATCGTAGAGAACCGTGAGGTCCCCGCGGGTGCCAGCTTGGACATCTACTGCTCCTCCACCTGCACCCGCCTGTCCTGGTGCTGGCTGTGGTGTGAAGCTCCTGCCCCCGCCATGACAACCTGTGTCCTCTCCGACATCATCGTCATGCCCAGCTACTTGGAGACTTATAACACGGATGCCATCGCCTGCCACACCAACCAGACCAAGGACCTCGCTGCCTACGCCACCATCACTGGAGGGAGCCCTTATTATTCCCGGAACTTAGAGTCCCTGGTCAATGGGATACACTACTGGGACTTTCAAGAAACCTACATGAGCACCCAAGCCTCCAGCCAGAAATGGTTTCTCTTAGATTTCGGGCAAGAAGTGGACATTCAGCGAGTTGTCATCTTTACGGCTAAGGGCTCCGCCACGGTGCGCTTCCTCGACGTTGTAGTGCGAACGGGAAGCCACCCTGCGACTTCCTTTGATGGACTCACCTCCTCTTACGCCGTGTTTGCCAAGTACCCCGGACCAGGATCTAACCAAGAGGTGGTGACCTTAGAGTCTCACACACCAGTGTCTGCCAGGTTCCTCTCTGTCCAGAAGATGTCCGGGTTTGATGGATTCCAAGTTGCTCATATTGAAGTTTACTGAAGTGGTTATATGGTGTAGTGGACATTTGTAATAATCTCAATATTAACCATTTCAGTGTTAGGAAGCATTTTCCTACTTTAATATTGCTAACATTAGAAATTTTTGCTCAAATTTGGAAAGGACTCTAGGAATCAAAGTATTAATGAATATATCTACATTCCAACTATAAAATTCCTCCCTACACTGAATAAAATCGTCTACTGATACCCAGAATAGCAGGAAGAAATGCATCCTGGAATACTGAGGGACCTTGGAGACCCTATAGTAACAGAGATCAGCCAACCTTAGCCAACTGGTGCCACTGGGGATATTTTCCCTTCCTGACACTCAAATATCTCTGTGTCCATAATAAACATTCGGGAATACTGTTACAGGATATACAGTATCTGGATATGTATTCTACATGAACACAAAATATTACATAACCTCTTTCTTTGGTAAAAGGGTACCTCACACAGTCAGGAGTGCGAGCTAGTGGGAGTCTAACAGCAGTCACTAGGAGTCGCTAGAATCACTAGGAGTCATAGATTTTCACCGCGAGCGAGTGGGAGTCTAACAGAAGTCGCTATGAGCCGCTAGAGTCACTATAAGTCATCGATTTTCACCGCGAATAGGCTCGCGAGTCCGAATTGTCCCCTACTCCTACTGAGTCTACCTCGCACTCCTGACTGTGTCATGTACCCTTTAACTGAGGGACCTATATGGTGTCCAAAGGAAGGGATGACCTCTCTCTCTCTCTTACTACAGGATATCTAGAGAAGGCTAGATCCTCCTTTCATTATTTAGATACTCTGCGAACATAGAATTTTTAATTTTAATTGAAATATTATACATAATTTAAGGGTTGTTATTCTGGATCTCCCTTCTCCCAAACTATAGTCTGTTAATTCTAGGTTGGGCAGAAATCGTAACCTCTAACCTCTCACAACTCAAAGAGGACTACAGGTATAGTAATCGAGCTAATATCTCTACCACATAGGAAGACTTGGCTAGGGAATATGTGTATAAATTGACAGCTCATTTGCTCTAGCCTTTTTTGAGTTACAGAGGTTAGAGGTTACGATTTCTGCCCAACCTAGAATGAACAGACTATAGTGTTTAGACCCTCTGTGATTCAGAACGCGATTCTCGTGGTTTATAGCATATTATAACCTTGAAATACCCCAGATGCACCATGAACATATAAATTAGTAGCCCCAAACCTCTTTAGTTTTCTTTCAATGTTGGTTAAAAGAAAACCATATTTAGAGGACTATTTTCATTACATTTTCCTAAATGCATATAAATTATATTTTTTCACCAACAAACTTCACTTATAAACTTAATTAATTAATTCAACAAATACATGTGGCACTCCAAGGACTCGAACATAGGACACTCACATCGAAATTCCGCGCACTATGCATTACTCTATCAAGACAGTTATACCAGTCTTGCTAAGGCAGCCTCCCAGAAGCTGGGTGTGCTCAACCGCCTCAAGGGGTTCTTTACTCCTGCGCAGCTTCTTGCTCTGTACAGGGGCACAGTGCGTCCTTGTATTGAGTATTGTTCACATGTGTGGGGAGGATCCTCTAACACCGCACTCCTAGACTAAGTAGAAAAGAAAGCCTTTTGTATCATTAATTCCTGTTCACTCACCAACTCTCTGCAATCTCTGTCTCTTCGCCGCAATGTTGCATCTCTCTCACTATTCTATTGCTACTACAATAATCAGTGTTCCTCAGAGCTCTCCCAGTGTATACCTACTCCTCTACGTAGGGTACGTGGTACCCGTCTTGCAACACAATCCCACCCCTACTCTGTGCAACTCTCCAACCCAAGATTGAAACTTTACTCTGTCTTTCTTCTATTCAAAAGCTGAGCTCTGGAACTCTCTCCCAGAATCAGTCTTTCCCTCTTCCTATGACTTAAATTGCTTCAAACTCCGTGTGTCCCGGCATTTTGGCTCGAACGTCCCTTGATTTTGGCCCTGTCACTCTTTCAACTATGGGGGAGGCACTCACTACAGGCAGTTTTGCCTTTTGTCTCCCTCACTCACATAGAACAAAATATATACAGAGAGAGAGAGAGAGAGAGAGAGAGAGAGAGAGAGAGAGAGAGACAGAAGTGATCATGATAATTGGATAGAACATAAACTAGGGTATACTTTAAGGGGAGGTTTTTAGTTTGTTCCCTAGACCTCCATCAAGCTTAAAATTACACCCCCTAGGCTCCCTTTCCAGATAAATTTGTAAATTTTTCGGTAGAAAAATTTCCCGGCCAAAGGCCGGTTCCTCTTAAATTACAGGCTCGCTATCGCTCGCCAGGAAAAAATTGACACCTAAATGGGACGAAAGGTCTTAAAATGGGGCAAAATTCTTACAATCGCCAAACTAATGGAGCGAACATCTTAAAATCTCAAAAGCAATGGGGCTAAACATGAGGGAGAAAGGGGTCCAGAAAATAATCCCTCAAGTAGAAATCTCCCCTTAAGTGCCAAGAAGTATAATTGGAGGCGTAAACAATATAAAATGTTTTATATAGCAATACGCAGAAACGCACTTAACAAAATGAACCAATTATTGTATGTTAATTTGGCTAAATGTACTGTACCAATCAATCAACCACACACACACACACGATGACACACATGTACAGTACACACGCAGACATATACAGGAGAGTAAGATACACACACACACACACACAATTACGGCAAAAACGGTGGAGTGGTCTTACTATCGAGCTAGTAACTTGGTCCAGGGTACGAATCCCATGTTTCATTACTTTGAGATTATTTGTGGTGTTGTACCTCGCTTCAGTACAAGGGACTGGAGTTCTCGAAAAGGGGATCCAGTCCTGACGCTATGCTTGACTTACAGTGTGCTGGCTTAATAATCCAGAATGGTTAATTGCCTCTGAAGTCCTATTTTAACTAAAGCCGGTATCACACGAGTGTTTTTATACTCAACATTCGATGATCAAAATTTTTCTGGCAACATTTCTAGACTATTTTGCAATGGTATAGGAATTTAGACTGTTGGTAAATGAACTTAGGTGACCGAAATATTGTAAATGTTGACCTCATAAGCTGCCAGACCAGTGTTGAGGGTAATTGTTGAGTGAAAAAGCGCTCGTGTGATACCGGCTTAACTAACTAAGCTTCAGTACATTACCAAAAACCCCACCAATACCACGCAAAACATCTCCTTCTCTGTTTACTATTCTGTAGCTGTGCATTAATAGTTTTATTTTCAAAATATGCATTGACTCTCTCTCTCTCTCTCTCTCTTCGGCCCATTACTTTGGCGATTTTACGACCTTTCACCCCATTTCTTTGTCAATATTAGGACCTTTTGTGCAATTTATGTGTCGATTTTCGCTTGCCTCAATTTTTGAAGGAACCGGCTTTGGGCTGGGACATTTTTCTACCGAAAAAATGTACAAACTTATCTCAAAGAAGGGTCTAGGGCAGGGGTTCTTAACCTGGGGTCCATGGACAGGCTTCAGGGGGTCCGTGAAGGGCCGCTAAAAATCTGTATTGGGCGTGAAGCGATCAGGTGTTAATACCGACTTGAGACGGTAACTGTGAGTGAGTTACTCAATCAGACTCAGTCCTACAGAAGCTCACAATTAGTGAAGGTGTGTTTGTGTAAACTACTGTAAAGTGACTCATAGAATTGTTTGCTTGCTTTTTCAACATAGAATCCACCAGCAAATAAATTACACAACCGTCATATGGCAAGAGTCATAATTTAGTGATAATATAATTTTCTTCAGTCTTGCTCAGGCGGATAGGGAGAGCACGCCATTGTGGGTCTACTGTATAAGAGGCCCTCCTAGTCCCTTATAAATATGATAATAGAGTGTATAAGCGGTATACGCGTGCATATCTATTGGATTTATGCATCACATATATTTTATTTTATTTTATACTTAGTGCTAACCGTTTCACCCCAATGTCGCCGAAATGCCTACCTAGCTATAGATAGCTGTTCATCACAATATCTTTCTACACGCCGCAATGTTGCATCTCTTTCACTCAACTATCGCTATTACAACAATCAATGATCTTCAAAGCTCTATCAGTGCATATCCCCTTCCTTGCGGAGAGTATAATTAGGCACCCGTCTTTCAACACAGTCCCACTCCTATTCTGTCCAGCTCTTCAACCAAAGAATTGGCAAATTTTCTCAGTCTTCTACTCAACAAGTGAACTCTGGAACTCTCTCCCTCAATCAAAATGTCCTTCATCCTATGACTTAAACTGCTATAAACTTCGTGTGTACAGGTATTTTGACCCCAACGTCCCTTGAATTCGGCCTTGTCACTCCTTCGGTTTTGGGAGAGACACTCGTTACAGGCAACCTGCCTTTGTCTCATTTCATACACATAACAAAAAAATATGTGGAAAACAAATAAAAATACTAATTTTGCACAGTATTTGGTCCCTCATACTTTCCTTTTTGACTGCCTTCAGGAAGCAGGAAATGCTATTTAAGGCTCTCTAAATGTTCTCATTTAGTGGGCGGGGGGGGGGGGGGGGGGTGCATGCCCCCGGACCCACCTAGAGATCACAGCTTCGGCGCTCAGTCGCGCAATAATGATAACGGATAGGGGAAATTTGGCTCCCTACCGTATAAATCCTGCTCGACAGCCTGTCGTGAAAGCAGAGCTGTACTACATGTTGGAAAAGGGTCTGAGGGATAAGGGATATCGTGAGTGGTCGTTGTCAGTAACTTAGCAACCCGAGTTAAGTGGCAAGATCCGTGTGTTTGTGTTGATTGCAAGAGTGTTGGTGCATCATCCCTGACAGACGCCTATACCTTATCTAGAGTTGACGACCCCATAGACCGCATCGGGGCTGCCTCGTTTATCACTAAGGTAGAAATAGTGAAAGGTTATTGGCAGGTCCCATTGCCGGAAAGAGCGAAGAGAAGTGCCAGTCTTGTGATAGACTGGGCAGTTTATCAGTGTCAGGTGTTGTTATGCTGTGTAATAGATCATGCCCGGTGCCAATTGTAACAGTAATCCTGTCCAAATCGCCAATTGTAATAGATCATAAGACTAATAGGTTACTGTAACACTTGCCCATTATCTAGGAAATAAACCTATAATTGATAGTGTCGTTACTTTAGATCAAAAATAGACAAATATCCCTTGTGAAATTATGGCAACAAAAGTCCCAAAACATGCTATACATTTATATCTATACTGACTCGATGCAGTAATATATTTGAAAAGAAAATTGCAGTTCCCAGCTTGCGGGATAATAGAGTACACGGATTTATTGTAATGATAGGTATATATTGATAATAATTATATTCTTAAAGTTAGTAAGAATTAAAGAAACAAACATTCCTACTAAAATGGTTTTATTGAATAGCGACACTGAAATTGCATTAATCAAAGAGACAATTTCATTCACACACTCAGCCACTCAATCTAACCCACTTATCTAATCCACTTACCTAAATACAATTACCCAGTATTATAACTACCCCTAAGATTACCCCAAATCATTATACTGATTACTGCTTGTCACACGAAATCTCACATCAACCAACCCTTTAGTCTACTGTGATATCGTCGCCTAGCCCAGCAAATGACCGCATGATCGAATAAGGTACGAGATTTTCCCACACTCACAGTACCCGTCAATCACACTCATCACTCTCTCTCTCTCTCTCACCTCCTCACCTCGGTTACGTGACTTGCTAGACTAATGAGAGTTGCCTAATTAAAGGGTCTCAAAACGGCAGTACGACAAGCCCTTCAAGCCGACACTCCTCTAGCGGTAACCATCACCCTCTGTGGGGTTAAGATGCTACGGCGTCACTCACATATCCGCACACATCCACACACACGTGACTCGCTAGACTAATGAGAGTTGCCTAATCAAAGGGTCTCAAAACGGGCAGTACGACAAGCCCTTCAAGCCGACTATCCTCTAGCGGTAACCTCACCCTCCGTGGGTTTAAGCGTTACGGCATCACTCACACATCCGCACACATCCACACACACCCCTGGCCACGTGCATAGCTAAATCAGTGGGATATCGCCGCAGGAGAACAATGTCGCCCTGGGCATCCCTAGCCTTTAGCAAGCCCTCTGTGGGGTCATGCTTACACCTGCCATTCTCGGCCATAGCATAAGCTAATTCGGTCGGCGTCACAACCTTGGCCATGTGCACGGTCTGGCACAGTCCTGGTGACTGGCCAACGCACACAAGCACACCACCACACATCACTCTCACCACCACACATCACTCTGGATATCTCAATCAACGTTGACACTTGTCTAACTGAATTGGACTCACCTGATTATGGTTGAATTAGGGCACGAGGTGCCCTCGCAGCACTGCCGACCCATTCATCGCGGGCACAACAAAATTGGACTATCTCGTTGGGGTCGGGCAGGAGCAGAATAAGGCCTGTCCTGGGCATTCCTGCCCCCTTTATAACCTCGGTTTTCCCCTCCCCCATCACATTTTGAATTTGGTGCCAATGAAAAGACTGGAACTCCCTATGACCACGCCTACAACATGAACGCACACACACACATGTACGCGTAACGGCGGCCTACCAACGCTCACAAGCAAGAACGCACACACGCACACACGTGTACGCGAGGCGCCCAGCGGTACACAGGCCTATGCCTGTGCCTCCACCCCTCTTCTCTCCCTTTCTCTACAGCTGTTCCCGCCTCCCCAATTTTTCCCGCGCTTGAGAAATATAGCTAACCCTATAGTATATAATCACAGTCACGGTCTGACCCGTGACATGCTGCCGGAACACAAGTTGGATGTGTGGCTTGTTAAGGGCACTGATAATGTTCTGGCTGATTGTTTGTCACGGGAGGGTATGTCTTAAGGAGCACCCTCGCCGTTCAGTCAGTGTTTGTTTGAGAGTGGAGAAAAATTAGGCTTGCCCCTGTAGTGCAAAGCCGCCAAAAACACTATTAAAACTAATACAAGAACCTCACATAAAAACTCTTTCTTTTGATAGTATATAAGTGCAGTATGTTACAGCAAGAATCTAAGACATTCTGAGTTTTTGTCTTAGTAGGCTAGGCTTGTTGAAGCTTGCTCGTTGAGCGTAATATTGTTAAGTGATACTATTCTTTTGGGGAAGTGTTGTGTAGATTTTGTTTATATAATGAAGTATTTTATGTTGTGATTGTGCCTTGTTTTCACAACTTGGGGGAGTAGCTGGGTGAGGCGGGGTTTATGAGCATTCTGTCTGGTCAGATGTGGCGTTTACCTGAGGTTAAAACGTCCCACATCTTGGGCGGGGTGTTACGCTGGCCAGCTTGCCAGAATGTGCTCGTACTCGCTAGCGCTCGCCAGGGCAGTGAAATGGGCTATAATAATCGTAGAACGATGTTCTTTCTTTCTTAGTATTCATGTTGTCACAGCCAGATTAGTGGTGGTCTTTATTCTTGTCTGTGACACTTGGAAGTATTTTATATCAGTGATAGAGTATAAGATATTATGTAGTGTGAAGTTAAGGAGAGAGAGAACGAAGGAGGCAGCGTGGTGGTATTATGTGCGTGTGTATGTACGTGTGCCTTCCTCGCTCGGGCGGGGGTTCCCACACTCTTGATTGGCCGGCGGGCCTGGCGCGTCATATGTCGCTTGCTCTTCATGACGTAGTGGTGTGTGATTGGGTGCCGCTGTCCTAGTGTTGGTGCTGGGGGGCTCCTACTCGCGTGTCTCCTTAGAGTTTGGCATGGTGGCCTTGGTCCTAGACGTCCCTTGCAATCTGTCCCCAATCTATCCCCCTGTACTACTGTTTCTCTCTCTGAACTTCTTCTTTTCCATTACTTCTCATCTTTAATCAATTACTTATCCCTTCTGGTTCTGCATACGACTTCCATAGTCGGCCAATCGTATTACCAGCACCAGTTCTCACATATATGTTTTGCACTAGCTTTAGGGATTATTAGTCAGAGTCACAGGAGTCATATTATCATTGGGTGCTTCTAATTATTGAGTTGTTCTTTGTTACTATTTAATGCTAGACAGTGGAGGGTATCTTTAGTCATTGTCTGAGTTATGTACATGGCAAGTCAGAGCCTGTACGACTTCGACGGAGCTAGGTGCCTGTAACCCTTGTGCATATTTTTCCTTTGCGAGTGTAGCAGTATACAAGCAAAGGGCTTTTGCCTACACTTACTTGTATGCTTGCTACCTCATTTTTGTTGACCTTTGTGGAGCACCAGGGTAAGACCAGATACTTGAGATCTGGACTTACCAAGAGAGCCTCCTAGTCACTTAACGTAACATAAGGGAAATCTGTTCAAGGGGAGACAGTAGGCTACGAGCATGCTTGCGCTCTGCCTAGCCTCCTGGTACCTTTTATGCCGCTGCTAGACTTTATTAGTAATAAAGACAACATTGTGTTTATTAACTTTAACTGTGTATGCTTTAGGAATTATTCACGTATTATTTTAGCCTAGGTTGATGCTTGGTGCACAACCCAGTATGGCTGTTACTTTGGCTAAGGAAGTACTGTGTTGAGTGGCTATTATTAGTGCGGTCACAGAGTTGTTGCACTCACTTGTTTTATATATGTATCCTACTTATTGGTGTATTAAAGATACACGCTTTGGTGACCTGCCCCTGCATTAGTTCTGTTCTACATTGACGAGCTTCTTAGAGCATCAGACGTTTTCAGAAGATTCCATATCTGTTTGCTGTAGGACTAGACTTTCAGTGTTTTCATAGAGCATTGACGAGTTTAGTGTTGAGTACAGACTCACACTAAAGTTAAGGTAAGCATATACTCCTTTATTAAATCTTGTTATAGTTTATTTAAGCATTGTTATTACTTGAGAGCATTTTATTAACGTAAAGTACTCCTGTTGTGAGTAGGCTTTGCCGTCACCGGAAAGCCTTTGTAGAAGTGCACTAAAACCCAGTTAATTGAACCCCGTTATCCAGTAGATTAACTCTGGAGGGTTTAAGTGTTTTGTTCACCGGCGTAATAGTTCGAGGGTTTGGAATTAGCGTACCGTAGTTGCAGATATAGCCTATCATCTAGTCCATTATTAAGTGCCCTTGTTTATTTCGTAGTGCCGGTCGTAACAAAATATAATAACACAAAACATATATATATATGTATATATATTTTTTTTTGGGGGGCGGGGGGAATTGACACCCTGTGTATGAGGCAATCAATTTTCAATACAATAAGTGTGTTCATTGCATGCAACATTTCGTATCTATGTTTTTTCCTGGGAGGGGGTCCATAGGTTTCAATAGATTTTCAAAGGGGTCCGTGATTAAAAGAAGGTTAAGACCCCTGGTCTAGGGGGTGTTTTGTTAAGCTCGATGGAGGTCTAGCGAAGAAAATTAATAACTGAACAAATAGACAATATATATATATATATTGTTACGTATCTTGATCCTCAAGTGGTTAACTTGATGAATCTAGATAGCACAGAGATATATATTAAGGTATCAGTCAGCTGAAGGCAAAACAAAAGTAAAATCTAATAAAATAATTTCCTGTTGTTGCTTCCTTTCCTTTTTGGATCTTAGGACTTAGTATCCTTTATTGACTGATACTCTTTACTTATGAAAAATACTGAAACTAATTAAAGTCATGTAGTATTTATAAAGAATTATTATTTAACCGAAGCTTAGTAGGCTATGGTTATGAACCGAATAAGTATATAGCTAAAGAAGGACTATTAATTTTATAAAAAGTCTTGAAAGATAAATATTAAAGTAAGAATATTTCTGTCTCTTACCCTCTTTGAAATGAATAGATAGTTTTCTTATGTCCTTTTATTTATATTTAATGTAATTATTCTTGGTTCTTGTCTTACGTTAATAGTATTATATTATTATTATCAGGAGTAATATCAAAGTCACATAAAAAGTTAGATATATATTTAATAATTAGTTAAATTTATTTCTTAACCACGTAACATTGAGGTTTGATTATGAGTAAATAAAGTTACAGGATCGTTTCATAGATTCGATTCAGGTCTCACTCAAATAATATGAAAAGCAAAATATAATATTTTGAAGCAAAAGAATTTTCTTCAGCTAAGAAAATCACTAGAAGTAATATTAACACAGCCATGTTAGTCTAAGGCGATATTACTAATACGAGACAATAGCATCACCGTACTAAGCACCATTAAGCAATGTAAGCTTAATTAAAAGAAAATGAAAGAACTCGTAAGTATTAATATAAAACAATAGTATTACTTTCATCATAACCCAATTACTTAAAGAGTTGCTTTAGTCCACAAGTTAGTCAACTAAAATAGTTAAGTACATAATAATAGCGTTAACGTTAATTCGCAATCAAATAGTTAAACACATAATAGTAGCGTTCACGTTAATTCCCAATTAAATAGTTAAACACATAATAGTAGTGTTCACGTTAATTCCCAATTAAATAGTTAAACACATAATAGTAGTGTTCACGTTAAATCCCAATCAAATAGTTAAACACATAATAGTAGTGTTCACGTTAATTCCCAATCAAATAGTTAAACACATAATAGTAGTGTTCACGTTAATTCGCAATTAAATAGTTAAACACATTACACACATCACGTTAATTCCCAATCACATATCTCACTAACCAACATAACATAAGTGTTTACACCGAACACACTTAACACACATTTATATAATCTGACGGACAGTCACAATCCCATTATAATACTTCACCCCGTCTTCCTCCAGCTGCAAGTTCACCTTCCCCAACTCCAAATGAGACTGATTTGAATGCCCACAACTCGGGTCTTATATACCAAACAATGATGGTGTAGGAACGAATCAGGAGGCGAGTGATGGTGCGTGCTCCAATCATAGCTCCTCGAATCACATAACAGGTGCGTGGTCCACTCACAGCTCCTGGCGTCGATCATACGTCATAGCATCGGTCATCGAGGTGTGAAGGCTAGCATGCTGGTATGGGGCGAGATGGTTTGCCCACTCGCTCGTTCGCTAGTCTGCTAGTCTGCTTCACCGTTTTGGGTAGTGGGCTCCTTCAACTCTAATTCTAACTCTTAAATTAACATACAGGGCTCCGTATGTCAGACCTCCCCCCTAGAAAAGAGTTTAAGGAGTATAGTACATAATATTAAACATAATACATAAATAGATTCACCACCAGATTGGCAACAGCAAGATTATAATGAGGATATAATAAGGATATCACCCAAAGTAGGCAACGTCTCCAGGTACCACATCAGAACATAGCCGGAACGTAGCTGGAGCGTTATTCGAACTGCAAGGCATCTCACAGCTGAAGGCTTAAAAGCGCACTACAAAAGCATGATATTTACCTCGCTACAAGGGAGAGCTAATTGCCAAAATCCTCTCATTAAATTATACTTACTGCTGCATGAGGCCAACCTGGGAAATGCAATCTTTGATCCGTGGCAGTGGGTAGGTATCGTTCTTTGTGACAGCATTGACTTGCCTATAGACCCTACAAAACCTATGGCTCCCGTCTGGCTTTGGCACAAGTATGACCGGACTACTCCACTGGCTTAAAGCCCTAGTTATCAGTTCATTAGAAATCATAAAGTCAAGCTCGACCTGCAGTATACTCCTGCGTTGTGGCGAGACACGGTAGGGGGATAGTTTAATGGGAGTTGCATCCCCTACGTCGATGTCGTGCATGGCCAAAGAAGTGAGCCCCGGAGTATCACGGAACACACTGGGAGACTGAGATAAAACAGAGATTAGATGGTTCGCTTGATCAGAGGGAAGAAGACATAGTTTAGATGGTAATTCCCTCAAAGCCACTGAACTATACTGAAAGTTGGATAGGCTACATGACAAGTCAAAGTCTGCATGGATACCTTCAGGCTCTGGAACAGTCTGTTGCGGATCAGTAAGAGAACTGAAGACTTTGTCCGCATCAGGCTGCTCACAGGTCCTGACATTCACTGCCACAGTGGGAGAATCTGGAGGAGAGGAATCAGGGGACCTATGGTAGGGCTTCAACATATTTATATGGAATACTTGCGTGGGCTTTCTCCTGTCTGGGGTAGTTACTAGATAATCGGTAATGCTCACCCTCCGAATGATCTTATATGGGCCCCTGAACTTGGCAGATAAAGGTTGGCCAAAAAGGGGGAGCAGGACCAAAACCTCATCACCGGGCTTAAACTCCCTCTCTGAAACATACTTGAGGAGGTTTTGGTTCCCCTCCTGGCCAACTAGGCTATCCTGCAATAGTTGCAAAGGACCTCTTACCTGGTGACCGAAAACTAGCTCATTAGGGGAAAAACCCAGGGATTCAGTTGGAACCTCACGAGTAGCAAATAAAAGAAAAGGTACCCCCTTATCCCACTCAACTCCGGTCTCTGTACAATACTTACGTAACATTCCCTTTAATGTCTGATGATATCGTTCGAGAACCCCTTGACTCTCTGGGTGGTAGGTGCTAGACTTTACATGCTCGATACCCAACTCCTTCAGAGACTGCTGGAAAATGTTAGAGGTAAAATTAGTTCCTTGATCACTTTGCACCTCATGGGGGAAACCCATTCTGGTGAAAAATTTGAGCAGTTCCTTGATTACAGTTGGAGCAGAGGTAGTCCTTAAGGGTATAGCCTCTGGGTAGCGAGTTGCCATGTCCATGATAGTTAATAAATAAATGTTACCTTGGGAAGTCTTAGGCAATGGGCCTACAATGTCCACTACCACCCGAGTAAAAGGATTCTCGAAAACGGGCAAGGGCACCAGAGGATGTACAGGCACCTTCTGATTGGGTTTTCCTGTCATCTGGCAAGTGTGACACACTCTACAACACTCCACTACATCTGCACGCATTCCTGGCCAGTAAAAGTGGGCTCTGATTCTGTCTAGAGTTTTTCTCACACCTAGGTGTCCTGCCAATGGTATACAATGTGCCATTTCCATTATATCTCTACGACAAGGTTTGGGGACTACTACTTGATGGACGTCCCAAGCCCCGTCATCGATTGGTCTGTGTGGCGGTCTCCATCTTCGCCACAATACTCCTCCTTTGAGGTAGAAACATTCACCACCCTCCTTCTCACATTCCTCTTCACTCACGGACCTGGCAGCTAACTCCTTGCATTCACTATCATCTCTCTGTAGCTCTACCAGGCCGCTAGGACAATTTGGAGGGGTTTCATGGTCATCTTTAGGGTCAAGATGAGCCATAAAGGTGTCCGATAAATCCACCTCAGTCACATCATCAGGCACAGTTGGAGCATCATTCACACTCTCATCATCCCTTTCATCAACTCTTACATTCGGTACATTTCTGTCTGAGGGAACTGCTACTTGAGACATTGAACGTTTGTCAGCACACACAGGGAAAACAGTTGGCAACTCCTTGTCGAGCTCACCGGTTAGTGGCTCGTTAACAGGGGAAAGTGACAAAATGGAGTCTGGTCGGACCTTCTCACCTGCTACATCATTCCCCAAAAGGAGAGTTACCCCAGGCACAGGGATATCTTGGGACCTACACAAAGCTATGGTGGCCTCACCCTGTAGTAACTCACATTCAATTTCGCCTTTTACCAAGTATGCATAAAACTGGCCTCCAGCACCTCTCATTACAACTGGTTCGCCAGGTGGGCACTCAGTGTAAGGATTCACCATGAGGGTGCTAGTAGAACCTGTGTCTCTCAGAATTTTTACCTCATGCATGCAACCATTTAATCTCACGTTGCCAGATGAAATAAAGGGACGGTAACTGTCCTGCACTGATGGTGAAATTATTATTGGTTTAACCCTTGTGGGTTGCACCACACATGCTACTACACCCCTGTCTAGATGATTTACGTTAGCTGCTAGGTACTCCTTCTGTCGAGAGTCCTGCATTAAAGGAACTTTTGGTGCTAGGTACTCCTGTCGGGAGTCCTGCATTAAAGGAACATTTGGTGCTAGGTACTCCTTCTGTCGGGAGTCCTGCATTACAGGCACACATGGAATTTGAGATACGGCGGCAACTGTCTGCCCCGATCTCTCGGTTTTTTCCTTGGCCCAGCACTGATAAGCTAGGTGGCCTCTCATGCCACAAAAAGTACATACTTTAGGGGATACGGGAAAGTTCCCTCTTTGAGCATTACTATTAGTTTGGGGCCCACCTCTGTTACCATTGCCCTGAGTCGCATTTTTAGTTGGGGGAACATTTCTATTTTGGCTAGCTGGGGAAGACGTTATAGGCTTGTGACTGGGCCAGTCAGATTTGTGATTGGGATACTTAAAATTAGAGCTAGAATTATCGTAGGGCTTCTTTCCACGAAATTTGTTGTTGAGCACGTATGTGTCAGCCATGTCAGCGGCGTCGGCAAGACAATCTACCTTTTTCCCCTTTAAATGATAGGATACAGAAGAATCAATTTTCCATAGGAAATTTTCTAACAGGACCAACTCCTTCAGATCGTTGTAGCTTGTGACTTTCTTACTCTTGACCCAATGATTGAAAGTTTTAGTCATGGTCCTGGCAAATACCTTATGGGTTTCTTCTACTTTCTTCTGGTTTTTTCGGAAAGATTGCCTGTAAGCCTCAGGCTGCAATTGATAGGTTTTTAAGATAGCTTCTTTGAGATTGTCATAATCCTGCCTAACTTCTGCTACTTCTGACAAATACGTGGCTCGAGCCTGCCCTGTCAAAACAGTTTGTAACATAAAAGGCCATTGATCTCTTGTCCACTTCATACCTCCAGCAACTTCCTCAAACAAAACAAAGAAATCCTGCACATTATCCTCAGTGAAAGGTGGAATGACACTAGTCATAGTCAATCCCAGAGGGGGAGCAATTTCGGGAGCATTTGTATTGACATTTAGTTGAGCCGTACGATATTGATATTCACATTTTATGCTAGTTTCTTCGGTATTTGCTTTTATTCTGGCTAGTTCTAGTTCAACATTTAGTCTGGCTTGTTCGGTCTTTATTCTGGCTAGTTCCAGTACTTGATCACCGGTCAAACCAGGTGGCAATTGTTCATCAAGTTGGCTAGGTTTACTAGGGATCCCACCAACTGCTCCGTCACCCTCCTTGCCTTCTACAGGGAACAGGTGTTTTTTTATGGTCTGAGCCACCTTTACTTTAGACATGTTTGAAACAGTTAATTGGAGATGTGAGGCAAGCACTTTCAGTTCGGATTTTGACAGACAGTCAATATCAGGGGATGTGGGTTCTGATTCTATGAAAACTCGAGCATCTTCGTTATTAATTAGTTGAGGCATGATTAATATTTGATTGTTAAGTAGTGAAACTGTATGAAACGAATCCTGGCAAGGTCGCCACTCTTCTGTTACGTATCTTGATCCTCAAGTGGTTAACTTGATGAATCTAGATAGCACAGAGATATATATTAAGGTATCAGTCAGCTGAAGGCAAAACAAAGGTAAAATCTAATAAAATAATTTCCTGTTGTTGCTTCCTTTCCTTTTTGGATCTTAGGACTTAGTATCCTTTATTGACTGATACTCTTTACTTATGAAAAATACTGAAACTAATTAAAGTCATGTAGTATTTATAAAGAATTATTATTTAACCGAAGCTTAGTAGGCTATGGTTATGAACCGAATAAGTATATAGCTAAAGAAGGACTATTAATTTTATAAAAAGTCTTGAAAGATAAATATTAAAGTAAGAATATTTCTGTCTCTTACCCTCTTTGAAATGAATAGATAGTTTTCTTATGTCCTTTTATTTATATTTAATGTAATTATTCTTGGTTCTTGTCTTACGTTAATAGTATTATATTATTATTATCATCAGGAGTAATATCAAAGTCACATAAAAAGTTAGATATATATTTAATAATTAGTTAAATTTATTTCTTAACCGCGTAACATTGAGGTTTGATTATGAGTAAATAAAGTTACAGGATCGTTTCATAGATTCGATTCAGGTCTCACTCAAATAATATGAAAAGCAAAATATAATATTTTGAAGCAAAAGAATTTTCTTCAGCTTAAGAAATCACTAGAAGTAATATTAACACAGCCATGTTAGTCTAAGGCGATATTACTAATACGAGACAATAGCATCACCGTACTAAGCACCATTAAGCAATGTAAGCTTAATTAAAAGAAAATGAAAGAACTCGTAAGTATTAATATAAAACAATAGTATTACTTTCATCATAACCCAATTACTTAAAGAGTTGCTTTAGTCCACAAGTTAGTCAACTAAAATAGTTAAGTACATAATAATAGCGTTAACGTTAATTCGCAATCAAATAGTTAAACACATAATAGTAGCGTTCACGTTAATTCCCAATTAAATAGTTAAACACATAATAGTAGTGTTCACGTTAATCCCAATTAAATAGTTAAACACATAATAGTAGTGTTCACGTTAATTCCCAATCAAATAGTTAAACACATAATAGTAGTGTTCACGTTAATTCGCAATTAAATAGTTAAACACATTACACACATTAAACACATCACGTTAATTCCCAATCACATATCTCACTAACCAACATAACATAAGTGTTTACACCGAACACACTTAACACACATTTATATAATCTGACTGACAGTCACAATCCCATTATAATACTTCACCCCGTCTTCCTCCAGCTGCAAGTTCACCTTCCCCAACTCCAAATGAGACTGATTTGAATGCCCACAACTCGGGTCTTATATACCAAACAATGATGGTGTAGGAACGAATCAGGAGGCGAGTGATGGTGCGCGCTCCAATCATAGCTCCTCGAATCACATAACAGGTGCGTGGTCCACTCACAGCTCCTGGCGTCGATCATACGTCATAGCATCGGTCATCGAGGTGTGAAGGCTAGCATGCTGGTATGGGGCGAGATGGTTTGCCCACTCGCTCGTTCGCTAGTCTGCTTCACCGTTTTGGGTAGTGGGCTCCTTCAACTCTAATTCTAACTCTTAAATTAACATACAGGGCTCCGTATGTCAGAATATATATATATATAATATATCCCTATAAACAAGTTATGACGTGATTTGACAGTTTATTCTGATCATAAGTCGATTTTATACAGCTTAGCAAGGATCTGTGGGAATAAAAAGGGTAAAGACTATCGCAATTAACCCTCTACTTTCCAGAGGTCATTCCTAATCTAAAGAAATGTGTCTAATAATAGCCAGAAACTAAAAATTAAATGCGTAATAGTATCTTGAAAGGGTTAAGGGGGTGACCTGCTTTTGTTCTCTCTTTCTTTGGCTTTTATCCATTAGGCCCCATTCAGCCTACTGTTTGAATACGTTTATCCTCATCCAGGTGTCGATTTTTTCCTGGCGAGCGGTAGCGAGCCAACATAATAGCATTCAAAATTGTTTGACAGTAGACTAAATTTGTACATTTTTCGATAGAAAAACGTCTCCGGCGAAGCCGGATTTCTTCATATAATGCTGACTCGCTATCGCTCGCCAGGAAGATATCGACACCTGGATGGGGATAAACGTCTTAAAACAGTAGGCTGAATGTGGCCGAATGGATACAAGCCAGAGAAAGAGAGAAAAGGAGAGAAAAAAAGCAGGTCACCCCCCTTAATTAAATGCCATACCCTGTTCCAAATAGGTAGACAAAGGAGTAGTACAAAGGAAATCAAGCAACAACAGATCTAGTGACCCTTCTAGGTTGCTTGTCCTCCAAAACACTGAGGATCAAGTGTCCAAACAGTGGTTTAGAGTGGGTAAGGGAACATTGGAAAGGGAATTACTGCCCTGGAACTAATGTCCGTGGCAGGATTAGGAAGTTAGTAGGGGACAGATGGGTTAGTAACTGAGGGGGGGATAAAATAAAGTTATTCATTTACAAACGCAGTCAGTCGCGGGTTTGAAGCGAGATATTTGTCTAGGCGGAGTTTAAATGAATCAACGGTGATGCAGTCTATAACGTTTCGGGGAAGCCCATTCCACAAGTTGACAACTCGATTGAAGAAGAAATTCTTAGATTCGTGTGAGTTAAAAGATTTACCAATAATTTTGCAACCGTTTCCCCGTGTGTAATTAGATTGGTCGATAGTGAAGTACTTACTACAGTTCATATTGTCGATGCCTTTGATGATTTTGAACACTTGAATTAAGTCACCTCTTAATCTGCGCTGGGTTAAAGGAAATAGATTTAATTCTCCAAGACGCTCTTCGTATGGTTTGTTCTTTAGGCTAGGTATCATTTTGGTAACTCTACGTTGAACTCGTTCTAGCTTGTTTATGTCTTTTTGGTAATAAGGGCACCAGGATTGAACGCAGTATTCCAGAAGAGGGCGGACTAAGGAATTGTAAAGGGTTAGGATAACTTCTTTGGATTTATGCTCAAATGACCTGCCTATAAAGCCAATTATTTTGTTTGCCTTCTTAACAACTTCTGAACATTGTTGACTCGGTTTTAGGTTACTCGATATTGTTACTCCCAGATCGGTTTCTCTGTTTACATTCTTAAGCTGAGTGCCATTCATCGAATAGTTTGCTTTCTCATTTAGGTATCCGATATGTAGTACTTTACATTTATCCGCATTGAAACACATTTGCCAAATTTGGGCCCAACATGACAATTTATCTAGATTGTGTTGCATATCGTCAACTTGTTCTTTTGAGAGTACGCTATTTGCAATTTTTGTATCGTCAGCAAATTTTGAGATTGTACAGGTGAGGCCCTCATCTATGTCGTTGATGTAAATTAGAAAGAGAATTGGTCCTAGTACCGATCCCTGGGGTACCCCGCTACTTACATTGGTCCATTTAGATGCCTTACCGTTTATGACTACTCTTTGCTTTCTGTCGCTGAGCCAATTTTCTATCCATTTCAACACACCGTCTTGTATTCCATGCGCTTTTAGTTTTAGCAGTAAACGTTTGTGGGGAACTTTGTCAAAGGCCTTTTGAAAATCAAGGTATATAATATCTACAGCTTTACTCTCATCGTAGAGGTTGAGGATATCGTGGAAGAAGTCTAAGAGGTTTGTTAAACAGGAACGTTTTTTACGAAAGCCGTGTTGAGTATCTTTAAGTATGTTATTTTCCTCCAAGTGATTTACGAGTCTGTCTCGTATGACCGTTTCTAGCATTTTACATACAACTGAGGTTAAGCTAATTGGACGATAGTTACTGGGTAGGGATTTGCTGCCTTTTTTGAATATCGGTGTTACGTTGGCTAGCTTCCACTGATCAGGCATAGTTCCAGACTGCAAGGATTTATTGAATAGTAATGTCAGTGGTTTGGAGAGCTCATCCTTAGCTTCCTTCAGAACTCTAGGCGAGATTGTATCAGGTCCAGGCGTTTTATTTACCTTGAGTTTATCTAAACAATTCAATACTTCTCTCTCTGTAACGGTGATATTGCTTAGAACATCTGAATTATCAATCTGAATCGGCGATGGTGTAGGGATATCACTGAGGTCTTCTGCTGTAAAAACTGATGCAAAGAAGGTATTGAGGGCATTACTCATTTGTACTTCGTCTTTGGTGTATTCTCCATTTTCATCGACTAACGGTCCAACAGTTGAAGTGACTACTTTTTTCTTTCTGATATAACTATAGAATTCTTTCGGGTTTGTTTTACTTTGATTCGCAATATGTAACTCTAAGGTCTTTTTACTTTGCTTAATTAACTTTTTGGCTTTGCGTCGTAGCTCTACAAATTTCACCCGTTCTTCGTCATTTTGTGAGGATTTTAATCTATCATTAGCAAATTTTTTAGCAAGCAGGCAGTTTGAAATATCTTTATTCCACCATTTGGGCTTATTATTATGGCCTGGACGCCGTATTTTCGATGGTATGCAGTCTTGCACTGCTTTTAGGTAAGTGGTTTCGAATAACTTCCAAGATGTATTTATGTCATTATTGTTAATTAAAAAGCTCCAGTCAGTTTCTTTAAACATAGCTCTAAGTTTATGGAAGTTTGCTTTCTTGAAATTAGGGACTTTTTCGATGCTACTATTTGGTTCGTTACTAGTAAACTTTAAAGTGAAAGTTATCGTACGATGGTCGCTGTTACTGAATTCATCACCAACATTCAAATTCTCTATTAATTCTTCTTTTGTTGCAAGTACAATGTCAAGAACGTTATTACCACGGGTCGGCGTTCGAACAAATTGATAAAGCGAACTCTCTTGCAAGTTCGTATACAAGTCATGTCCGGAGTGTGAAGTAAGAGTATCGCCCCACTTGGTCACAGGTAAATTAAAGTCGCCAAAAATTACGGTATCTTGTGAGTTACTTACATCTGCAATTTGTTCATAAATTTCTCGGTCAGTTTGCACTGATTGAGCTGGAGGTCTGTATATTAATGCAAGTATTATTTTTGTACCTTTATTATTCTTTATTAGCACAAAAGATGCGTCGACGTTCACAATTTGAGGTTTTGACAAGAGGGTAGGGTTAAGACTTTCTTTGATATAAAGTAAAACGCCACCTCCATTTCGATTTATTCGGCCAGAAGTATTGAACCCTAACCTCTGTGTAACTCAAAAAGGGCTAGAGCAAATAGGCTGTATATTTCCCCACACCTATTCCCTGGCTAGCCCTTCCCAAATGGTGGAAATATGTCTTCGATTACTCTAGTCATATGTGAGTTATAGAGGTTGATGGTTAAGGGAGCCCACCTCGTTTTGTTTTCTCTTTCTCTCCCTCTCTCTTTGGCTTGTATCCATTCGGCCCCATTCAGCCTACGGTTTAAGACGTTTACCCCAATCCAGGAGTCAATATTTTCCTGGCGAGCGGTAGCGAGCCAGCATATATATTTTTTGTTTTGACATCAAGCTAAATTTGTAATTTTTCGATAGAAAAATTTCTTTGGGGAAGCCGGATTTCTCCATACAATGCTGGCTCGCTATCGCTCGCCAGGAAGAAATCGACACCTGGATGGGGATAAACATCTTAAAACAGTTGGCTGAATGGGGCCGAATGGATACAAGCCATGGAAAGAGAGAAAAGGAGAGAAAAATTAAAAAAAAGCCGGTGACCCTCCTTAAGAGTTTTGGCCTACTTATTTGGAACAGGGTATAGCTGGTACAGTCGCACTAATAAGTCACCAATGATGTCTTGATCAATAATTGGTATCAGCAATAGCTAAGCTTCATTTCTTCATATCGAGTGAAATATACAAACACGTTCCTACACTTACCCACCCTATTCAACATCTGACAGACATTAATACAGCACAGAGCGAGCCAAACGTAATGACAGCTAAGACATGACTTATTAGCGCGACCGTACAAGGAAGCTCTGCTACGATCCTCCC
This sequence comes from Paralithodes platypus, assembly GCA_032716605.1. Lineage (NCBI taxonomy): Eukaryota > Metazoa > Arthropoda > Malacostraca > Decapoda > Lithodidae > Paralithodes > Paralithodes platypus. The sequence continues at coordinate 44,708,766 of CM064483.1, read as the reverse complement.
TCTTTTCACTAAATTTGTTTGGAAGCTTTAAAAACGTTTCACCCCATTAGCTTGGCGATTATCAGACACTTCACTCCATGCAGGTATCGATTTATTCTTGGCGATCGATAAGCCTGTAGTTTGTCTACCGAAAAATGTACAAATTTAACAAGGGAGTAAGGGTGGCGTTTGTTTGAGTTTGAAGGGGGTTTTGGGAGGGCCTCTTTGTAGCCTCGGGGTGGTAAATTAACCCCTTCTGTACCGGCGACGTCTTTTTCTCTTTATTCTGGCTACTATTAGATGATTGTATTCAGTTTAAAAAGGACCTCCAGCAATTAACAGGCTTCGAACTATCTCATTTAAACCCTTTTGACTACCACAGGTCCTTCTTAAGCTGCGCAAAATCGTCTAAATATAGCAAGAATAAAGTTAAAAAGACGTTGTCGGTACAGAAGGTGTTAAAAATACAATGCACGAAAATGACAACAATAAAGACCCTCAATTATAACTAAACCCAATACCATAATAAATCCCAACACGTAGGATGAGATAGTGTTGACCGGCGACAAAGTAGACTAAATAAGGATATTCCTGGACAACTAAAGTGTCGGGAATAGTGTGATGATCCCGACAGTTTTGAGTCCAATTGGGTATTTGAATTTGGCGGTATTGTATAGCAAGTACGATTTCGGCTAGTTCTTTATGTACTGTAGTTTATTATTAAGTGTAGGTTACATATTAACTGTAATGCATACATATTTACATCAGCTCTAGATGTATCATGAAACCAAATCATAGGTTATAATTATTATGAGCCGGCAGTCATTATGTAACTTCGCCAAGCGATAAGACGCCAGCAGTCAGTCTCTCAAAAACCACCATAAGATCAACAGCTCCCTCCCGGCTTTGACTCAACCCATAGTTCACCATGTGCTACCAATATTAATCTATATCAACAGTCCTACATCACCAGTCTTCTGAGCTAAGTTCATTGTATCGATATTGTATTAGGTGAACATTTCTACATGTCATGCAAATTAATTAGCCGAGTGTCTACGAAGACTGGATTCCACCCATTGAATTCTTGGTAATTATTATATAACTATTTGTTGGGATTATTTCACGTACCAGTGAGTTAGAATATTAACCTATCTATTAAATTCCCTACATAAAGAGATGAAACATGTCAGGTGTTCACAATGATTATATACTGTGTTCTTAAGTTTGTGGGTAGTTTATTCGTGTTTCGAAGTGTTTATTACTGATTTAGCGCTACACACTTTTAATCGACGTCAAAATGTAAGTAGAATTAGTCAAATAACAGCTTTTTTGTAAGTACATTTTGATTCTGATAAAGTGTATTAATCATTTGATGAGTTAACGCTAAGTTGCCAGACCAGTGTTGCCGATAACAGTTGAATGAATAAACAGTCATGTGACACCAGCTTACTTCATGCTGGCAATCACTGGATATTGGCCACGAAGTTGAGACGGGTTAGACAGTCACAAGTCAGAGCTCACTGGTGCCACACCTCCACTCTCACTCTCTCTCACTCTCTCCAGTTGAAGGAACTTATTACCATCAATATTCCATAGACTTCTCCGGACCACCATGGCCATTCCCATGCTGCCAGTACTTCATAATGGAGTACCAAGGTAGTTCATATGCTACCTGGACTAGGAAAGGCACTGGTGATGGCTTTACGTGACCAACTATCCACACCAGGTTCTAAGTTACTGGTGTTCCAAAATGGACTTGCCAGAGCAGTTCCCAAGTTACCGGTACTGACAACTGGTCTAGGTCGCTTCATCTGGACATTATTGATAGCTCTTGTGGTCCTACTGGCATCACTGGAAGTTGAGGGATCTCGAGGAGAAATGTGGTACCCTGTCCAAGTTTCCCAGGCTAAAGTTGAGTAAAGTGTAGCTATCGTAGAGAACCGTGAGGTCCCCGCGGGTGCCAGCTTGGACATCTACTGCTCCTCCACCTGCACCCGCCTGTCCTGGTGCTGGCTGTGGTGTGAAGCTCCTGCCCCCGCCATGACAACCTGTGTCCTCTCCGACATCATCGTCATGCCCAGCTACTTGGAGACTGATAACACGGATGCCATCGCCTGCCACACCAACCAGACCAAGGACCTCGCTGCCTACGCCACCATCACTGGAGGGAGCCCTTATTATTCCCGGAACTTAGAGTCCCTGGTCAATGGGATACACTACTGGGACTTTCAAGAAACCTACATGAGCACCCAAGCCTCCAGCCAGAAATGGTTTCTCTTAGATTTCGGGCAAGAAGTGGACATTCAGCGAGTTGTCATCTTTACGGCTAAGGGCTACGCCACGGTGCGCTTCCTCGACGTTGTAGTGCGAACGGGAAGCCACCCTGCGACTTCCTTTGATGGACTCACCTCCTTTTACGCCGTGTTTGCCAAGTACCCCGGACCAGGATCTAACCAAGAGGTGGTGACCTTAGAGTCTCACACACCAGTGTCTGCCAGGTTCCTCTCTGTCCAGAAGATGTCCGGGTTTGATGGATTCCAAGTTGCTCATATTGAAGTTTACTGAAGTGGTTATATGGTATAGTGGACATTTGTAATAATCTCAATATTAACCATTTCAGTGTTAGGAAGCATTTTCCTACTTTAATATTGCTAACATTAGAAATTTTTGCTCAAATTTGGAAAGGACTCTAGGAATCAAAGTATTAATGAATATATCTACATTCCAACTATAAAATTCCTCCCTACACTGAATACAATCGTCTACTGATACCCAGAATAGCAGGAAGAAATGCATCCTGGAATACTGAGGGACCTTGGAGACCCTATAGTAACAGAGATCAGCCAACCTTAGCCAACTGGTGCCACTGGGGATATTTTCCCTTCCTGACACTCAAATATCTCTGTGTCCATAATAAACATTCGGGAATACTGTTACAGGATATACAGTATCTGGATATGTATTCTACATGAACACAAAATATTACATAACCTCTTTCTTTGGTAAAAGGGTACATCACACAGTCAGGAGTGCGAGCTAGTGGGAGTCTAACAGCAGTCACTAGGAGTCGCTAGAATCACTAGGAGTCATAGATTTTCACCGCGAGCGAGTGGGAGTCTAACAGAAGTCGCTATGAGCCGCTAGAGTCACTATAAGTCATCGATTTTCACCGCGAATAGGCTCGCGAGTCCGAATTGTCCCCTACTCCTACTGAGTCTACCTCGCACTCCTGACTGTGTCATGTACCCTTTAACTGAGGAACTATATGGTGTCCAAAGGAAGGGATGACCTCTCTCTCTCTCTTACTACAGGATATCTAGAGAAGGCTAGATCCTCCTTTCATTATTTAGATACTCTGCGAACATAGAATTTTTAATTTTAATTGAAATATTATACATAATTTAAGGGTTGTTTTTCTGGATCTCCCTTCTCCCAAATTATAGTCTGTTAATTCTAGGTTGTGCAGAAATCGTAACCTCTAACCTCTCACAACTCAAAGAGGACTACAGGTATAGTAATCGAGCTAATATCTCTACCACATAGGAAGACTTGGCTAGGGAATATGTGTATAAATTGACAGCTCATTTGCTCTAGCCTTTTTTGAGTTACAGAGGTTAGAGGTTACGATTTCTGCCCAACCTAGAATGAACAGACTATAGTGTTTAGACCCTCTGTGATTCAGAACGCGATTCTCGTGGTTTATAGCATATTATAACCTTGAAATACCCCAGATGCACCATGAACATATAAATTAGTAGCCCCAAACCTCTTTAGTTTTCTTTCAATGTTGGTTAAAAGAAAACCATATTTAGAGGACTATTTTCATACATTTTCCTAAATACATATAAATTATATTTTTTCACCAACAAACTTCACTTATAAACTCAATTAATTAATTCAACAAATACATGTGGCACTCCAAGGACTCGAACCTAGGACACTCACATCGAAATTCCGCGCACTATGCATTACTCTATCAAGACAGTTATACCAGTCTTGCTAAGGCAGCCTCCCAGAAGCTGGGTGTGCTCAACCGCCTCAAGGGGTTCTTTACTCCTGCGCAGCTTCTTGCTCTGTACAGGGGCACAGTGCGTTCTTGTATTGAGTATTGTTCACATGTGTGGGGAGGATCCTCTAACACCGCACTCCTAGACTAAGTAGAAAAGAAAGCCTTTTGTATCATTAATTCCTGTTCACTCACCAACTCTCTGCAATCTCTCTCTCTTCGCCGCAATGTTGCATCTCTCTCACTATTCTATTGCTACTACAATAATCAGTGTTCCTCAGAGCTCTCCCAGTGTATACCTACTCCTCTACGTAGGGTACGTGGTACCCGTCTTGCAACACAATCCCACCCCTACTCTGTGCAACTCTCCAACCCAAGATTGAAACTTTACTCTGTCTTTCTTCTATTCAAAAGCTGAGCTCTGGAACTCTCTCCCAGAATCAGTCTTTCCCTCTTCCTATGACTTAAATTGCTTCAAACTCCGTGTGTCCCGGCATTTTGGCTCGAACGTCCCTTGATTTTGGCCCTGTCACTCTTTCAACTATGGGGGAGGCACTCACTACAGGCAGTTTTGCCTTTTGTCTCCCTCACTCACATAGAACAAAATATATACAGAGAGAGAGAGAGAGAGAGAGAGAGAGAGAGAGAGAGAGAGAGAGAGAGACAGAAGTGATCATGATAATTGGATAAAACATAAACTAGGGTATACTTTAAGGGGAGGTTTTTAGTTTGTTCCCTAGACCTCCATCAAGCTTAAAATTACACCCCCTAGGCTCCCTTTCCAGATAAATTTGTAAATTTTTCGGTAGAAAAATTTCCCGGCCAAAGGCCGGTTCCTCTTAAATTACAGGCTCGCTATCGCTCGCCAGGAAAAAATTGACACCTAAATGGGACGAAAGGTCTTAAAATGGGGCAAAATTCTTACAATCGCCAAGCTAATGGAGCGAACATCTTAAAATCTCAAAAGCAATGGGGCTAAACATGAGGGAGAAAGGGGTCCAGAAAATAATCCCTCAAGTAGAAATCTCCCCTTAAGTGCCAAGAAGTATAATTGGAGGCGTAAACAATATAAAATGTTTTATATAGCAATACGCAGAAACGCACTTAACAAAATGAACCAATTATTGTATGTTCATTTGGCTAAATGTACTGTACCAATCAATCAACCACACACACACACACACGATGACACACATGTACAGTACACACGCAGACATATACAGGAGAGTAAGATACACACACACACACACAATTACGGCAAAAACGGTGGAGTGGTCTTACTATCGAGCTAGTAACTTGGTCCAGGGTACGAATCCCATGTTTCATTACTTTGAGATTATTTGTGGTGTTGTACCTCGCTTCAGTACAAGGGACTGGAGTTCTCGAAAAGGGGATCCAGTCCTGACGCTATGCTTGACTTACAGTGTGCTGGCTTAATAATCCAGAATGGTTAATTGCCTCTGAAGTCCTATTTTAACTAAAGCCGGTATCACACGAGTGTTTTTATACTCAACATTCGATGATCAAAATTTTTCTGGCAACATTTCTAGACTATTTTGCAATGGTATAGGAATTTAGACTGTTGGTAAATGAACTTAGGTGACCGAAATATTGTAAATGTTGACCTCATAAGCTGCCAGACCAGTGTTGAGGGTAATTGTTGAGTGAAAAAGCGCTCGTGTGATACCGGCTTAACTAACTAAGCTTCAGTACATTACCAAAAACCCCACCAATGCCACGCAAAACATCTCCTTCTCTGTTTACTATTCTGTAGCTGTGCATTAATAGTTTTATTTTCAAAATATGCATTGACTCTCTCTCTCTCTCTCTCTTCGGCCCATTACTTTGGCGATTTTACGACCTTTCACCCCATTTCTTTGTCAATATTAGGACCTTTTGTGCAATTTATGTGTCGATTTTCGCTCGCCTCAATTTTTGAAGGAACCGGCTTTGGGCTGGGACATTTTTCTACCGAAAAATGTACAAACTTATCTCAAAGAAGGGTCTAGGGCAGGGGTTCTTAACCTGGGGTCCATGGACAGGCTTCAGGGGGTCCGTGAAGGGCCGCTAAAAATCTGTATTGGGCGTGAAGCGATCAGGTGTTAATACCGACTTGAGACGGTAACTGTGAGTGAGTTACTCAATCAGACTCAGTCCTACAGAAGCTCACAATTAGTGAATGTGTGTTTGTGTAAAGTACTGTAAAGTGACTCATAGAATTGTTTGCTTGCTTTTTCAACATAGAATCCACCAGCAAATAAATTACACAACCGTCATATGGCAAGAGTCATAATTTAGTGATAATATAATTTTCTTCAGTCTTGCTCAGGCGGATAGGGAGAGCACGCCATTGTGGGTCTACTGTATAAGAGGCCCTCCTAGTCCCTTATAAATATGATAATAGAGTGTATAAGCGGTATACGCGTGCATATCTATTGGATTTATGCATCACATATATTTTATTTTATTTTATACTTAGTGCTAACCGTTTCACCCCAATGTCGCCGAAATGCCTACCTAGCTATAGATAGCTGTTCATCACAATATCTTTCTACACGCCGCAATGTTGCATCTCTTTCACTCAACTATCGCTATTACAACAATCAATGATCTTCAAAGCTCTATCAGTGCATATCCCCTTCCTTGCGGAGAGTATAATTAGGCACCCGTCTTTCAACACAGTCCCACTCCTATTCTGTCCAGCTCTTCAACCAAAGAATTGGCAAATGTTCTCAGTCTTCTACTCAACAAGTGAACTCTGGAACTCTCTCCCTCAATCAAAATGTCCTTCATCCTATGACTTAAACTGCTATAAACATCGTGTGTACAGGTATTTTGACCCCAACGTCCCTTGAATTCGGCCCTGTCACTCCTTCGGCTTTGGGAGAGACACTCGTTACAGGCAACCTGCCTTTGTCTCATTTCATACACATAACAAAAAAATATGTGGAAAACAAATAAAAATACTAATTTTGCACAGTATTTGGTCCCTCATACTTTCCTTTTTGACTGCCTTCAGGAAGCAGGAAATGCTATTTAAGGCTCTCTAAATGTTCTCATTTAGTGGGCGGGGGGGGGGGGGGGGGGGGGGGGGGGTGCATGCCACGGGAGGGTATGTCTTAAGGAGCACCCTCGCCGTTCAGTCAGTGTTTGTTTGAGAGTGGAGAAAAATTAGGCTTGCCCCTGTAGTGCAAAGCCGCCAAAAACACTATTAAAACTAATACAAGAACCTCACATAAAAACTCTTTCTTTTGATAGTATATAAGTGCAGTATGTTACAGCAAGAATCTAAGACATTCTGAGTTTTTGTCTTAGTAGGCTAGGCTTGTTGAAGCTTGCTCGTTGAGCGTAATATTGTTAAGTGATACTATTCTTTTGGGGAAGTGTTGTGTAGATTTTGTTTATATAATGAAGTATTTTATGTTGTGATTGTGCCTTGTTTTCACAACTTGGGGGAGTAGCTGGGTGAGGCGGGGTTTATGAGCATTCTGTCTGGTCAGATGTGGCGTTTACCTGAGGTTAAAACGTCCCACATCTTGGGCGGGGTGTTACGCTGGCCAGCTTGCCAGAATGTGCTCGTACTCGCTAGCGCTCGCCAGGGCAGTGAAATGGGCTATAATAATCGTAGAACGATGTTCTTTCTTTCTTAGTATTCATGTTGTCACAGCCAGATTAGTGGTGGTCTTTATTCTTGTCTGTGACACTTGGAAGTATTTTATATAATAATAATAATAATAATAATTCTTTATTCCAGACACATAAGATAGATACAGTATAAATACAGTACGACCTAATGGTCCATATCACATACACTTCTCGTCAGAGCACAGATAATAATTATACACAAAGATATATTAATAAAGACACAATAAAATAAAAAATACAGTAGGCCTATTTACAGAATAGAGCACATATCACATTTTGTCACAATATAACACAGATAGGCTAACTAAGGCTATTGCTCAATGTTGGTTAACACCTATTGCACAGATCATTGCTCATAGTTCAATTAGACCTATATATTACATTACAGTACATACTATGTGTGCAGCAGCTTCTGCCAGTGAGATATAATACGGGATTCATAGATATGATCACTAGACCAAAGAGCTACAATCAGCGTGTTACTGGAGGATTGCAGTCGCTGCGAAAAGCTGTACACCAGTCTCCTGATGACAGCCCGACAGCACTGCACATCCAACAGTGTGCACACCATACTAGTGCTTTCATATTTAGAGAGACCAATGAACATCTTGAGTATATTATGATAGGATGTACACAGACCATTTATGGTGGCTCTCTTATACTTCCACCACAAATGGGCCGTGTACATAGAGGAACAATATGTCCGGAACAAAGTGACTTTAGTTTCCCAATTACACATGTGGAATTTTCTCAAGATGGTGTTACCACGTAAATATAGCTGTCTGCGCTGACGGCCGATATCTGCATCATCTGAGCAATCGTTTGAGATAATGTGTCCCAGGTATTTTATTTTGTTTACTTCTTGAATAATTTGATTATTGAGTGAGAAATTTGGCAGTTTACTTTTATACAGTAATTTTGATCTAAATATAAGAACAGCACTTTTCAGTGGGTTGAATTTAACACAATGTTTACTACCAAAAGATTCACATATATCAAGAAGTTTGCTCAGACCCGCAGAAGACGGTGCAATAATGACCAGATCATCAGCATACATGAGATGGTTGATGATTTTATTCCCACCATAACATCCAATCTGCTCTTTATTCAATTTATCACTTAATTCATCCATATATACATTGAATAAGTAAGGTGAGAGAATACTACCCTGTCTCACTCCATTGGTTACTGTAAAGGAATCCGAAATAATGTTACCCCATCTTACATTAAATGTTTGATTGGCGTACCAGTACTTCAAGATTCTCAGTATATAGGATGGCACTCCCCTTGTTGCTAATTTATCAAACAGGATATTGTGGCAGACTCTGTCAAATGCCTTACTAGCATCAAGAAAGCATGCAAAAATAGAGCTGTTCATTTTGATGTACCCATCCACTAGCTCCTTCAGAGTGTAGATGCACTGGTCCGTACCATGATTCATATATCAGTGATAGAGTATAAGATATGTAGTGTGAAGTTAAGGAGAGAGAGAACGAAGGAGGCAGCGTGGTGGTATTATGTGCGTGTGTATGTACGTGTGCCTTCCTCGCTCGGGCGGGGGTTCCCACACTCTTGATTGGCCGGCGGGCCTGGCGCGTCATATGTCGCTTGCTCTTCATGACGTAGTGGTCTGTGATTGGGTGCCGCTGTCCTAGTGTTGGTGCTGGGGGGCTCCTACTCGCGTGTCTCCTTAGAGTTTGGCCTGGTGGCCTTGGTCCTAGACGTCCCTTGCAATCTGTCCCCAATCTAGCCCCCTGTACTACTGTTTCTCTCTCTGAACTTCTTCTTTTCCATTACTTCTCATCTTTATTCAATTACTTATCCCTTCTGGTTCTGCATACGACTTCCATAGTCGGCCAATCGTATTACCAGCACCAGTTCTCACATATATGTTTTGCACTAGCTTTAGGGATTATTAGTCAGAGTCACAGGAGTCATATCATTGGGTGCTTCTAATTATTGAGTTGTTCTTTGTTACTATTTAATGCTAGACAGTGGAGGGTATCTTTAGTCGTTGTCTGAGTTATGTACATGGCAAGTCAGAGCCTGTACGACTACGACGGAGCTAGGTGCCTGTAACCCTTGTGCATATTTTTCCTTTGCGAGTGTAGCAGTATACAAGCGAAGGGCTTTTGCCTACACTTACTTGTATGCTTGCTACCTCATTTTTGTTGACCTTTGTGGAGCACCAGGGTAAGACCAGATACTTGAGATCTGGACTTACCAAGAGAGCCTCCTAGTCACTTAACGTAACATAAGGGAAATCTGTTCAAGGGGAAACAGTAGGCTACGAGCATGCTTGCGCTCTGCCTAGCCTCCTGGTACCTTTTATGCCGCTGCTAGACTTTATTAGTAATAAAGACAACATTGTGTTTATTAACTTTAACTGTGTATGCTTTAGGAATTATTCACGTATTATTTTAGCCTAGGTTGATGCTTGGTGCACAACCCAGTATGGCTGTTACTTTGGCTAAGGAAGTACTGTGTTGAGTGGCTATTATTAGTGCTGTCACAGAGTTGTTGCACTCACTTGTTTTATATATGTATCCTACTTATTGGTGTATTTAAGATACACGCTTTGGTGACCTGCCCCTGCATTAGTTCTGTTCTATATTGACGAGCTTCTTAGAGCATCAGACGTTTTCAGAAGATTCCATATCTGTTTGCTGTAGGACTAGACTTTCAGTGTTTTCATAGAGCATTGACGAGTTTAGTGTTGAGTACAGACTCACACTAAAGTTAAGGTAAGCATATACTCCTTTATTAAATCTTGTTATAGTTTATTTAAGCATTGTTATTACTTGAGAGCATTTTATTAACGTAAAGTACTCCTGTTGTGAGTAGGCTTTGCCGTCACCGGAAAGCCTTTGTAGAAGTGCACTAAAACCCAGTTAATTGAACCCCGTTATCCAGTAGATTAACTCTGGAGGGTTTAAGTGTTTTGTTCACCGGCGTAATAGTTCGAGGGTTTGGAATTAGCGTACCGTAGTTGCAGATATAGCCTATCATCTAGTCCATTATTAAGTGCCCTTGTTTATTTCGTAGTGCCGGTCGTAACAAAATATAATAACACAAAACATATATATATATGTATATATATATTTTTTTTGGGGGGGGGGGGGGAATTGACACCCTGTGTATGAGGCAATCAATTTTCAATACAATAAGTGTGTTCATTGCATGCAACATTTCGTATCTGTGTTTTTTCCTGGGAGGGGGTCCATAGGTTTCAATAGATTTTCAAAGGGGTCCGTGATTAAAAGAAGGTTAAGACCCCTGGTCTAGGGGGTGTTTTGTTAAGCTCGATGGAGGTCTAGCGAAGAAAATTAATAACTGAACAAATAGACAATATATATATATATATATATATATATAATATATCCCTATAAACAAGTTATGACGTGATTTGACAGTTTATTCTGATCATAAGTCGATTTTATACAGCTTAGCAAGGATCTGTGGGAATAAAAAGGGTAAAGACTATCGCAATTAACCCTCTACTTTCCAGAGGTCATTCCTAATCTAAAGAAATGTGTCTAATAATAGCCAGAAACTAAAAATTAAATGCGTAATAGTATCTTGAAAGGGTTAAGGGGGTGACCTGCTTTTGTTCTCTCCTTTTCTCTCTTTCTTTGGCTTTTATCCATTAGGCCCCATTCAGCCTACTGTTTTAATACGTTTATCCTCATCCAGGTGTCGATTTTTTCCTGGCGAGCGGTAGCGAGCCAACATAATAGCATTCAAAATTGTTTGACAGCAGACTAAATTTGTACATTTTTCGATAGAAAAACGTCTCCGGCGAAGCCGGATTTCTTCATATAATGCTGACTCGCTATCGCTCGCCAGGAAGATATCGACACCTGGATGGGGATAAACGTCTTAAAACAGTAGGCTGAATGTGGCCGAATGGATACAAGCCAGAGAAAGAGAGAAAAGGAGAGAAAAAAAGCAGTTCACCCCCCTTAATTAAATGCCATACCCTGTTCCAAATAGGTAGACCAGAAGTATTGAACCCTAACCTCTGTGTAACTCAAAAAGGGCTAGAGCAAATAGGCTGTATATTTCCCCACACCTATTCCCTGGCTAGCCCTTCCCAAATGGTGGAAATATGTCTTCGATTACTCTAGTCATATGTGAGTTATAGAGGTTGATGGTTAAGGGAGCCCACCTCGTTTTGTTTTCTCTTTCTCTCCCTCTCTCTTTGGCTTGTATCCATTCGGCCCCATTCAGCCTACGGTTTAAGACGTTTACCCCAATCCAGGAGTCAATATTTTCCTGGCGAGCGGTAGCGAGCCAGCATATATATATTTTTGTTTTGACATCAAGCTAAATTTGTAATTTTTCGATAGAAAAATTTCTTTGGGGAAGCCGGATTTCTCCATACAATGCTGGCTCGCTATCGCTCGCCAGGAAGAAATCGACACCTGGATGGGGATAAACATCTTAAAACAGTTGGCTGAATGGGGCCGAATGGATACAAGCCATGGAAAGAGAGAAAAGGAGAGAAAAATAAAAAAAAGCCGGTGACCCTCCTTAAGAGTTTTGGCCTACTTATTTGGAACAGGGTATAGCTGGTACAGTCGCAGTAATAAGTCATGTCTCGGCACCAATAATGTCTTGATCAATAATTGGTATCAGCAATAGCTAAGCTTCATTTCTTCATATCGAGTGAAATATACAAACATGTTCCTACACTTACCCACCCTATTCAACATCTGACAGACATTAATGCGAGCGAGCCAAACGTAATGACAGCTGAGACATGACTTATTAGCGCGACCGTACAAGGAAGCTCTGAACGATCCTCCCTCTTTTCACTAAATTTGTTTGGAAGCTTTAAAAACGTTTCACCCCATTAGCTTGGCGATTATCAGACACTTCACTCCATGCAGGTATCGATTTATTCTTGGCGATCGATAAGCCTGTAGTTTGTCTACCGACAAATGTACAAATTTAACAAGGGAGTAAGGGTGGCGTTTGTTTGAGTGTGAAGGGGGTTTTGGGAGGGCCTCTTTGTAGCCTCGGGGTGGTAAATTAACCCCTTCTGTACCGGCGACGTCTTTTTCTCTTTATTCTGGCTACTATTAGATGACTGTATTCAGTTTAAAAAGGACCTCCAGAAATTAACAGGCTTCGAACTATCTCATTTAAACCCTTTTGACTACCACAGGTCCTTCTTAAGCTGCGCAAAATCGTCTAAATATAGCAAGAATAAAGTTAAAAAGACGTTGTCGGTACAGAAGGTGTTAAAAATACAATGCACGAAAATGACAACAATAAAGACCCTCAATTATAACTAAACCCAATACCATAATAAATCCCAACACGTAGGATGAGATAGTGTTGACCGGCGACAAAGTAGACTAAATAAGGATATTCCTGGACAACTAAAGTGTCGGGAATAGTGTGATGATCCCGACAGTTTTGAGTCCAATTGGGTATTTGAATTTGGCGGTATTGTATAGCAAGTACGATTTCGGCTAGTTCTTTATGTACTGTAGTTTATTATTAAGTGTAGGTTAAATATTTACTGTAATGCATACATATTTACATCAGCTCTAGATGTATCATAAAACCAAATCATAGGTTATAATTATTATGAGACGGCAGTCATTATGTAACTTCGCCAAGCGATAAGACGCCGGCAGTCAGTCTCTCAAAAACCACCATAAGATCAACAGCTCCCTCCCGGCTTTGACTCAACCCATAGTTCACCATGTGCTACCAATATTAATTTATATCAACAGTCCTACATCACCAGTCTTCTGAGCTAAGTTCATTGTATCATATTGTATTATGTGAACATTTCTACATGTCATGCAAATTAATTAGCCGAGTGTCTACGAAGACTGGATTCCACCCATTGAATTCTTGGTAATTATTATATAACTATTTGTTGGGATTATTTCACGTACCAGTGAGTTAGAATATTAACCTATCTATTAAATTCCCTACATAAAGAGATGAAACATGTCAGGTGTTCACAATGATTATATACTGTGTTCTTAAGTTTGTGGGTAGTTTATTCGTGTTTCGAAGTGTTTATTACTGATTTAACGCTACACACTTTTAATCGACGTCAAAATGTAAGTAGAATTAGTCAAATAACAGCTTTTTTGTAAGTACATTTTGATTCTGATAAAGTGTATTAATCATTTGATGAGTTAACGCTAAGTTGCCAGACCAGTGTTGCCGATAACAGTTGAATGAATAAACAGTCATGTGACACCAGCTTACTTCATGCTGGCAATCACTGGATATTGGCCACGAAGTTGAGACGGGTTAGACAGTCACAAGTCAGAGCTCACTGGTGCCACACCTCCACTCTCACTCTCTCTCACTCTCTCCAGTTGAAGGAACTTATTACCATCAATATTCCATAGACTTCTCCGGACCACCATGGCCATTCCCATGCTGCCAGTACTTCATAATGGAGTAACCAAGGTAGTTCATATGCTACCTGGACTAGGAAAGGCACTGGTGATGGCTTTACGTGACCAACTATCCACACCAGGTTCTAAGTTACTGGTGTTCCAAAATGGACTTGCCAGAGCAGTTCCCAAGTTACCGGTACTGACAACTGGTCTAGGTCGCTTCATCTGGACATTATTGATAGCTCTTGTGGTCCTACTGGCATCACTGGAAGTTGAGGGATCTCGAGGAGAAATGTGGTACCCTGTCCAAGTTTCCCAGGCTAAAGTTGAGTACAGTGTAGCTATCGTAGAGAACCGTGAGGTCCCCGCCGGTGCCAGCTTGGACATCTACTGCTCCTCCACCTGCACCCGCCTGTCCTGGTGCTGGCTGTGGTGTGAAGCTCCTGCCCCCGCCATGACAACCTGTGTCCTCTCCGACATCATCGTCATGCCCAGCTACTTGGAGACTGATAACACGGATACCATCGCCTGCCACACCAACCAGACCAAGGACCTCGCTGCCTACGCCACCATCACTGGAGGGAGCCCTTATTATTCCCGGAACTTAGAGTCCCTGGTCAATGGGATACACTACTGGGACTTTCAAGAAACCTACATGAGCACCCAAGCCTCCAGCCAGAAATGGTTTCTCTTAGATTTCGGGCAAGAAGTGGACATTCAGCGAGTTGTCATCTTTACGGCTAAGGGCTACGCCACGGTGCGCTTCCTCGACGTTGTAGTGCGAACGGGAAGCCACCCTGCGACTTCCTTTGATGGACTCACCTCCTTTTACGCCGTGTTTGCCAAGTACCCCGGACCAGGATCTAACCAAGAGGTGGTGACCTTAGAGTCTCACACACCAGTGTCTGCCAGGTTCCTCTCTGTCCAGAAGATGTCCGGGTTTGATGGATTCCAAGTTGCTCATATTGAAGTTTACTGAAGTGGTTATATGGTATAGTGGACATTTGTAATAATCTCAATATTAACCATTTCAGTGTTAGGAAGCATTTTCCTACTTTAATATTGCTAACATTAGAAATTTTTGCTCAAATTTGGAAAGGACTCTAGGAATCAAAGTATTAATGAATATATCTACATTCCAACTATAAAATTCCTCCCTACACTGAATACAATCGTCTACTGATACCCAGAATAGCAGGAAGAAATGCATCCTGGAATACTGAGGGACCTTGGAGACCCTATAGTAACAGAGATCAGACAACCTTAGCCAACTGGTGCCACTGGGGATATTTTCCCTTCCTGACACTCAAATATCTCTGTGTCCATAATAAACATTCGGGAATACTGTTACAGGATATACAGTATCTGGATATGTATTCTACATGAACACAAAATATTACATAACCTCTTTCTTTGGTAAAAGGGTACATCACACAGTCAGGAGTGCGAGCTAGTGGGAGTCTAACAGCAGTCACTAGGAGTCGCTAGAATCACTAGGAGTCATAGATTTTCACCGCGAGCGAGTGAGAGTCTAACAGAAGTCACTATGAGCCGCTAGAGTCACTATAAGTCATCGATTTTCACCGCGAATAGGCTCGCGAGTCCGAATTGTCCCCTACTCCTACTGAGTCTACCTCGCACTCCTGACTGTGTCATGTACCCTTTAACTGAGGAACTATATGGTGTCCAAAGGAAGGGATGACCTCTCTCTCTCTCTTACTACAGGATATCTAGAGAAGGCTAGATCCTCCTTTCATTATTTAGATACTCTGCGAACATAGAATTTTTAATTTTAATTGAAATATTATACATAATTTAAGGGTTGTTTTTCTGGATCTCCCTTCTCCCAAATTATAGTCTGTTAATTCTAGGTTGGGCAGAAATCGTAACCTCTAACCTCTCACAACTCAAAGAGGACTACAGGTATAGTAATCGAGCTAATATCTCTACCACATAGGAAGACTTGGCTAGGGAATATGTGTATAAATTGACAGCTCATTTGCTCTAGCCTTTTTTGAGTTACAGAGGTTAGAGGTTACGATTTCTGCCCAACCTAGAATGAACAGACTATAGTGTTTAGACCCTCTGTGATTCAGAACGCGATTCTCGTGGTTTATAGCATATTATAACCTTGAAATACCCCAGATGCACCATGAACATATAAATTAGTAGCCCCAAACCTCTTTAGTTTTCTTTCAATGTTGGTTAAAAGAAAACCATATTTAGAGGACTATTTTCATTACATTTTCCTAAATGCATATCAATTATATTTTTTCACCAACAAACTTCACTTATAAACTCAATTAATTAATTCAACAAATACATGTGGCACTCCAAGGACTCGAACCTAGGACACTCACATCGAAATTCCGCGCACTATGCATTACTCTATCAAGACAGTTATACCAGTCTTGCTAAGGCAGCCTCCCAGAAGCTGGGTGTGCTCAACCGCCTCAAGGGGTTCTTTACTCCTGCGCAGCTTCTTGCTCTGTACAGGGGCACAGTGCGTCCTTGTATTGAGTATTGTTCACATGTGTGGGGAGGATCCTCTAACACCGCACTCCTAGACTAAGTAGAAAAGAAAGCCTTTTGTATCATTAATTCCTGTTCACTCACCAACTCTCTGCAATCTCTCTCTCTTCGCCGCAATGTTGCATCTCTCTCACTATTCTATTGCTACTACAATAATCAGTGTTCCTCAGAGCTCTCCCAGTGTATACCTACTCCTCTACGTAGGGTACGTGGTACCCGTCTTGCAACACAATCCCACCCCTACTCTGTGCAACTCTCCAACCCAAGATTGAAACTTTACTCTGTCTTTCTTCTATTCAAAAGCTGAGCTCTGGAACTCTCTCCCAGAATCAGTCTTTCCCTCTTCCTATGACTTAAATTGCTTCAAACTCTGTGTGTCCCGGCATTTTGGCTCGAACGTCCCTTGATTTTGGCCCTGTCACTCTTTCAACTATGGGGGAGGCACTCACTACAGGCAGTTTTGCCTTTTGTCTCCCTCACTCACATAGAACAAAATATATACAGAGAGAGAGAGAGAGAGAGAGAGAGAGAGAGAGAGAGAGAGAGAGAGAGAGAGAGAGACAGAAGTGATCATGATAATTGGATAGAACATAAACTAGGGTATACTTTAAGGGGAGGTTTTTAGTTTGTTCCCTAGACCTCCATCAAGCTTAAAATTACACCCCCTAGGCTCCCTTTCCAGATAAATTTGTAAATTTTTCGGTAGAAAAATTTCCCGGCCAAAGGCCGGTTCCTCTTAAATTACAGGCTCGCTATCGCTCGCCAGGAAAAAATTGACACCTAAATGGGACAAAAGGTCTTAAAATGGGGCAAAATTCTTACAATCGCCAAGCTAATGGAGCGAACATCTTAAAATCTCAAAAGCAATGGGGCTAAACATGAGGGAGAAAGGGGTCCAGAAAATAATCCCTCAAGTAGAAATCTCCCCTTAAGTGCCAAGAAGTATAATTGGAGGCGTAAACAATATAAAATGTTTTATATAGCAATACGCAGAAACGCACTTAACAAAATGAACCAATTATTGTATGTTAATTTGGCTAAATGTACTGTACCAATCAATCAACCACACACACACACACGATGACACACATGTACAGTACACACGCAGACATATACAGGAGAGTAAGATACACACACACACACACACAATTACGGCAAAAACGGTGGAGTGGTCTTACTATCGAGCTAGTAACTTGGTCCAGGGTACGAATCCCATGTTTCATTACTTTGAGATTATTTGTGGTGTTGTACCTCGCTTCAGTACAAGGGACTGGAGTTCTCGAAAAGGGGATCCAGTCCTGACGCTATGCTTGACTTACAGTGTGCTGGCTTAATAATCCAGAATGGTTAATTGCCTCTGAAGTCCTATTTTAACTAAAGCCGGTATCACACGAGTGTTTTTATACTCAACATTCGATGATCAAAAATTTTCTGGCAACATTTCTAGACTATTTTGCAATGGTATAGGAATTTAGACTGTTGGTAAATGAACTTAGGTGACCGAAATATTGTAAATGTTGACCTCATAAGCTGCCAGACCAGTGTTGAGGGTAATTGTTGAGTGAAAAAGCGCTCGTGTGATACCGGCTTAACTAACTAAGCTTCAGTACATTACCAAAAACCCCACCAATACCACGCAAAACATCTCCTTCTCTGTTTACTATTCTGTAGCTGTGCATTAATAGTTTTATTTTCAAAATATGCATTGACTCTCTCTCTCTCTCTCTCTCTCTCTTCGGCCCATTACTTTGGCGATTTTACGACCTTTCACCCCATTTCTTTGTCAATATTAGGACCTTTTGTGCAATTTATGTGTCGATTTTCGCTCGCCTCAATTTTTGAAGGAACCGGCTTTGGGCTGGGATATTTTTCTACCGAAAAATGTACAAACTTATCTCAAAGAAGGGTCTAGGGTCTAACCTGGGGTCCATGGACAGGCTTCAGGGGGTCCGTGAAGGGCCGCTAAAAATCTGTATTGGTCGTGAAGCGATCAGGTGTTAATACCGACTTGAGACGGTAACTGTGAGTGAGTTACTCAATCAGACTCAGTCCTACAGAAGCTCACAATTAGTGAATGTGTGTTTGTGTAAAGTACTGTAAAGTGACTCATAGAATTGTTTGCTTGCTTTTTCAACATAGAATCCACCAGCAAATAAATTACACAACCGTCATATGGCAAGAGTCATAATTTAGTGATAATATAATTTTCTTCAGTCTTGCTCAGGCGGATAGGGAGAGCACGCCATTGTGGGTCTACTGTATAAGAGGCCCTCCTAGTCCCTTATAAATATGATAATAGAGTGTATAAGCGGTATACGCGTGCATATCTATTGGATTTATGCATCACATATATTTTATTTTATACTTAGTGCTAACCGTTTCACCCCAATGTCGCCGAAATGCCTACCTAGCTATAGATAGCTGTTCATCACAATATCTTTCTACACGCCGCAATGTTGCATC
Organism: Paralithodes platypus; assembly: GCA_032716605.1. NCBI lineage: Eukaryota > Metazoa > Arthropoda > Malacostraca > Decapoda > Lithodidae > Paralithodes > Paralithodes platypus. The sequence continues at coordinate 44,689,767 of CM064483.1, read as the reverse complement.
TCTTTCACTCAACTATCGCTATTACAACAATCAATGATCTTCAAAGCTCTATCAGTGCATATCCCCTTCCTTGCGGAGAGTATAATTAGGCACCCGTCTTTCAACACAGTCCCACTCCTATTCTGTCCAGCTCTTCAACCAAAGAATTGGCAAATTTTCTCAGTCTTCTACTCAACAAGTGAACTCTGGAACTCTCTCCCTCAATCAAAATGTCCTTCATCCTATGACTTAAACTGCTATAAACTTCGTGTGTACAGGTATTTTGACCCCAACGTCCCTTGAATTCGGCCCTGTCACTCCTTCGGCTTTGGGAGAGACACTCGTTACAGGCAACCTGCCTTTGTCTCATTTCATACACATAACAAAAAAATATGTGGAAAACAAATAAAAATACTAATTTTGCACAGTATTTGGTCCCTCATACTTTCCTTTTTGACTGCCTTCAGGAAGCAGGAAATGCTATTTAAGGCTCTCTAAATGTTCTCATTTAGTGGGGGGGGGCATGCCCCCGGACCAACCTAGAGATCACAGCTTCGGCGCTCAGTCGCGCAATAATGATAACGGATTGGGGAAATTTGGCTCCCTACCGTATAAATCCTGCTCGACAGCCTGTCGTGAAAGCAGAGCTGTACTACATGTTGGAAAAGGGTCTGAGGGATAAGGGATATCGTGAGTGGTCGTTGTCAGTAACTTAGCAACCTGAGTTAAGTGGCAAGATCCGTATGTTTGTGTTGATTGCAAGAGTGTTGGTGCATCATCCCTGACAGACGCCTATACCTTATCTAGAGTTGACGACCCCATAGACCGCATCGGGGCTGCCTCGTTTATCACTAAGGTAGAAATAGTGAAAGGTTATTGGCAGGTCCCATTGCCGGAAAGAGGGAAGAGAAGTGCCAGTCTTGTGATAGACTGGGCAGTTTATCAGTGTCAGGTGTTGTTATGCTGCCGGAACACAAGTTGGATGTGTGGCTTGTTAAGGGCAATGATAATGTTCTGGCTGATTGTTTGTCACGGGAGGGTATGTCTTAAGGAGCACCCTCGCCGTTCAGTCAGTGTTTGTTTGAGAGTGGAGAAAAATTAGGCTTGCCCCTGTAGTGCAAAGCCGCCAAAAACACTATTAAAACTAATACAAGAACCTCACATAAAAACTCTTTCTTTTGATAGTATATAAGTGCAGTATGTTACAGCAAGAATCTAAGACATTCTGAGTTTTTGTCTTAGTAGGCTAGGCTTGTTGAAGCTTGCTCGTTGAGCGTAATATTGTTAAGTGATACTATTCTTTTGGGGAAGTGTTGTGTAGATTTTGTTTATATAATGAAGTATTTTATGTTGTGATTGTGCCTTGTTTTCACAACTTGGGGGAGTAGCTGGGTGAGGCGGGGTTTATGAGCATTCTGTCTGGTCAGATGTGGCGTTTACCTGAGGTTAAAACGTCCCACATCTTGGGCGGGGTGTTACGCTGGCCAGCTTGCCAGAATGTGCTCGTACTCGCTAGCGCTCGCCAGGGCAGTGAAATGGGCTATAATAATCGTAGAACGATGTTCTTTCTTTCTTAGTATTCATGTTGTCACAGCCAGATTAGTGGTGGTCTTTATTCTTGTCTGTGACACTTGGAAGTATTTTATATCAGTGATAGAGTATAAGATATGTAGTGTGAAGTTAAGGAGAGAGAGAACGAAGGAGGCAGCGTGGTGGTATTATGTGCGTGTGTATGTACGTGTGCCTTCCTCGCTCGGGCGGGGGTTCCCACACTCTTGATTGGCCGGCGGGCCTGGCGCGTCATATGTCGCTTGCTCTTCATGACGTAGTGGTCTGTGATTGGGTGCCGCTGTCCTAGTGTTGGTGCTGGGGGGCTCCTACTCGCGTGTCTCCTTAGAGTTTGGCCTGGTGGCCTTGGTCCTAGACGTCCCTTGCAATCTGTCCCCAATCTGATCCCCCTGTACTACTGTTTCTCTTTCTGAACTTCTTCTTTTCCATTACTTCTCATCTTTATTCAATTACTTATCCCTTCTGGTTCTGCATACGACTTCCATAGTCGGCCAATCGTATTACCAGCACCAGTTCTCACATATATGTTTTGCACTAGCTTTAGGGATTATTAGTCAGAGTCACAGGAGTCATATATCATTGGGTGCTTCTAATTATTGAGTTGTTCTTTGTTACTATTTAATGCTAGACAGTGGAGGGTATCTTTAGTCGTTGTCTGAGTTATGTACATGGCAAGTCAGAGCCTGTACGACTTCGACGGAGCTAGGTGCCGGTAACCCTTGTGCATATTTTTCCTTTGCGAGTGTAGCAGTATACAAGCGAAGGGCTTTTGCCTACACTTACTTGTATGCTTGCTACCTCATTTTTGTTGACCTTTGTGGAGCACCAGGGTAATACCAGATACTTGAGATCTGGACTTACCAAGAGAGCCTCCTAGTCACTTAACGTAACATAAGGGAAATCTGTTCAAGGGGAGACAGTAGGCTACGAGCATGCTTGCGCTCTGCCTAGCCTCCTGGTACCTTTTATGCCGCTGCTAGACTTTATTAGTAATAAAGACAACATTGTGTTTATTAACTTTAACTGTGTATGCTTTAGGAATTATTCACGTATTATTTTAGCCTAGGTTGATGCTTGGTGCACAACCCAGTATGGCTGTTACTTTGGCTAAGGAAGTACTGTGTTGAGTGGCTATTATTAGTGCTGTCACAGAGTTGTTGCACTCACTTGTTTTATATATGTATCCTACTTATTGGTGTATTTAAGATACACGCTTTGGTGACCTGCCCCTGCATTAGTTCTGTTCTATATTGACGAGCTTCTTAGAGCATCAGACGTTTTCAGAAGATTCCATATCTGTTTGCTGTAGGACTAGACTTTCAGTGTTTTCATAGAGCATTGACGAGTTTAGTGTTGAGTACAGACTCACACTAAAGTTAAGGTAAGCATATACTCCTTTATTAAATCTTGTTATAGTTTATTTAAGCATTGTTATTACTTGAGAGCATTTTATTAACGTAAAGTACTCCTGCTGTGAGTAGGCTTTGCCGTCACCGGAAAGCCTTTGTAGAAGTGAACTAAAACCCAGTTAATTGAACCCCGTTATCCAGTAGATTAACTCTGGAGGGTTTAAGTGTTTTGTTCACCGGCGTAATAGTTCGAGGGTTTGGAATTAGCGTACCGTAGTTGCAGATATAGCCTATCATCTAGTCCATTATTAAGTGCCCTTGTTTATTTCGTAGTGCCGGTCGTAACAAAATATAATAACACAAAACATATATATATATGTATATATATATATTTTTTTTTTGGGGGGGGGGAAATTGACACCCTGTGTATGAGGCAATCAATTTTCAATACAATAAGTGTGTTCATTGCATGCAACATTTCGTATCTGTGTTTTTTCCTGGGAGGGGGTCCATAGGTTTCAATAGATTTTCAAAGGGGTCCGTGATTAAAAGAAGGTTAAGACCCCTGGTCTAGGGGGTGTTTTGTTAAGCTCGATGGAGGTCTAGCGAAGAAAATTAATAACTGAACAAATAGACAATATATATATATATATATATATAATATATCCCTATAAACAAGTTATGACGTGATTTGACAGTTTATTCTGATCATAAGTCGATTTTATACAGCTTAGCAAGGATCTGTGGGAATAAAAAGGGTAAAGACTATCGCAATTAACCCTCTACTTTCCAGAGGTCATTCCTAATCTAAAGAAATGTGACTAATAATAGCCAGAAACTAAAAATTAAATGCGTAATAGTATCTTGAAAGGGTTAAGGGGGTGACCTGCTTTTGTTCTCTCCTTTTCTCTTTCTTTGGCTTTTATCCATTAGGCCCCATTCAGCCTACTGTTTTAATACGTTTATCCTCATCCAGGTGTCGATTTTTTCCTGGCGAGCGGTAGCGAGCCAACATAATAGTATTCAAAATTGTTTGACAGCAGACTAAATTTGTACATTTTTCGATAGAAAAACGTCTCCGGCGAAGCCGGATTTCTTCATATAATGCTGACTCGCTATCGCTCGCCAGGAAGATATCGACACCTGGATGGGGATAAACGTCTTAAAACAGTAGGCTGAGTGTGGCCGAATGGATACAAGCCAGAGAAAGAGAGAAAAGGAGAGAAAAAAAGCAGGTCACCCCCCTTAATTAAATGCCATACCCTGTTCCAAATAGGTAGACCAGAAGTATTGAACCCTAACCTCTGTGTAACTCAAAAAGGGCTAGAGCAAATAGGCTGTATATTTCCCCACACCTATTCCCTGGCTAGCCCTTCCCAAATGGTGGAAATATGTCTTCGATTACTCTAGTCATATGTGAGTTATAGAGGTTGATGGTTAAGGGAGCCCACCTCGTTTTGTTTTCTCTTTCTCTCCTTCTCTCTTTGGCTTGTATCCATTCGGCCCCATTCAGCCTACGGTTTAAGACGTTTACCCTAATCCAGGAGTCAATATTTTCCTGGCGAGCGGTAGCGAGCCAGCATATATATATTTTTTGTTTTGACATCAAGCTAAATTTGTAATTTTTCGATAGAAACATTTCTTTGGGGAAGCCGGATTTCTCCATACAATGCTGGCTCGCTATCGCTCGCCAGGAAGAAATCGACACCTGGATGGGGATAAACATCTTAAACAGTTGGCTGAATGGGGCCGAATGGATACAAGCCATGGAAAGAGAGAAAAATAAAAAAAAGCCGGTGACCCTCCTTAAGAGTTTTGGCCTACTTATTTGGAACAGGGTATAGCTGGTACAGTCGCACTAATAAGTCACCAATGATGTCTTGATCAATAATTGGTATCAGCAATAGCTAAGCTTCATTTCTTCATATCGAGTGAAATATACAAACATGTTCCTACACTTACCACCCTATTCAACATCTGACAGACATTAATACAGCACAGAGCGAGCCAAACGTAATGACAGCTAAGACATGACTTATTAGCGCGACCGTACAAGGAAGCTCTGCTACGATCCTCCCTCTTTTCACTAAATTTGTTTGGAAGCTTTAAAAACGTTTCACCCCATTAGCTTGGCGATTATCAGATACTTCACTCCATGCAGGTATCGATTTATTCTTGGCGATCGATAAGCCTGTAGTTTGTCTACCGAAAAATGTACAAATTTAACAAGGGAGTAAGGGTGGCGTTTGTTTGAGTTTGAAGGGGGTTTTGGGAGGGCCTCTTTGTAGCCTCGGGGTGGTAAATTAACCCCTTCTGTACCGGCGACGTCTTTTTCTCTTTATTCTGGCTACTATTAGATGATTGTATTCAGTTTAAAAAGGACCTCCAGAAATTAACAGGCTTCGAACTATCTCATTTAAACCCTTTTGACTACCACAGGTCCTTCTTAAGCTGCGCAAAATCGTCTAAATATAGCAAGAATAAAGTTAAAAAGACGTTGTCGGTACAGAAGGTGTTACAAATACAATGCACGAAAATGACAACAATAAAGACCCTCAATTATAACTAAACCCAATACCATAATAAATCCCAACACGTAGGATGAGATAGTGTTGACCGGCGACAAAGTAGACTAAATAAGGATATTCCTGGACAACTAAAGTGTCGGGAATAGTGTGATGATCCCGACAGTTTTGAGTCCAATTGGGTATTTGAATTTGGCGGTATTGTATAGCAAGTACGATTTCGGCTAGTTCTTTATGTACTGTAGTTTATTATTAAGTGTAGGTTAAATATTTACTGTAATGCATAAATATTTACATCAGCTCTAGATGTATCATGAAACCAAATCATAGTTTATAATTATTATGAGCCGGCAGTCATTATGTAACTTCGCCAAGCGATAAGACGCCAGCAGTCAGTCTCTCAAAAACCACCATAAGATCAACAGCTCCCTCCCGGCTTTGACTCAACCCATAGTTCACCATGTGCTACCAATATTAATCTATATCAACAGTCCTACATCACCAGTCTTCTGAGCTAAGTTCATTGTATCGATATTGTATTAGGTGAACATTTCTACATGTCATGCAAATTAATTAGCCGAGTGTCTACGAAGACTGGATTCCACCCATTGAATTCTTGGTAATTATTATATAACTATTTGTTGGGATTATTTCACGTACCAGTGAGTTAGAATATTAACCTATCTATTAAATTCCCTACATAAAGAGATGAAACATGTCAGGTGTTCACAATGATTATATACTGTGTTCTTAAGTTTGTGGGTAGTTTATTCGTGTTTCGAAGTGTTTATTACTGATTTAACGCTACACACTTTTAATCGACGTCAAAATGTAAGTAGAATTAGTCAAATAACAGCTTTTTTGTAAGTACATTTTGATTCTGATAAAGTGTATTAATCATTTGATGAGTTAACGCTAAGTTGCCAGACCAGTGTTGCCGATAACAGTTGAATGAATAAACAGTCATGTGACACCAGCTTACTTCATGCTGGCAATCACTGGATATTGGCCACGAAGTTGAGACGGGTTAGACAGTCACAAGTCAGAGCTCACTGGTGCCACACCTCCACTCTCACTCTCTCTCACTCTCTCCAGTTGAAGGAACTTATTACCATCAATATTCCATAGACTTCTCCGGACCACCATGGCCATTCCCATGCTGCCAGTACTTCATAATGGAGTAACCCAGGTAGTTCATATGCTACCTGGACTAGGAAAGGCACTGGTGATGGCTTTACGTGACCAACTATCCACACCAGGTTCTAAGTTACTGGTGTTCCAAAATGGACTTGCCAGAGCAGTTCCCAAGTTACCGGTACTGACAACTGGTCTAGGTCGCTTCATCTGGACATTATTGATAGCTCTTGTGGTCCTACTGGCATCACTGGAAGTTGAGGGATCTCGAGGAGAAATGTGGTACCCTGTCCAAGTTTCCCAGGCTAAAGTTGAGTACAGTGTAGCTATCGTAGAGAACCGTGAGGTCCCCGCGGGTGCCAGCTTGGACATCTACTGCTCCTCCACCTGCACCCGCCTGTCCTGGTGCTGGCTGTGGTGTGAAGCTCCTGCCCTCGCCATGACAACCTGTGTCCTCTCCGACATCATCGTCATGCCCAGCTACTTGGAGACTGATAACACGGATGCCATCGCCTGCCACACCAACCAGACCAAGGACCTCGCTGCCTACGCCACCATCACTGGAGGGAAGCCCTTATTATTCCCGGAACTTAGAGTCCCTGGTCAATGGGATACACTACTGGGACTTTCAAGAAACCTACATGAGCACCCAAGCCTCCAGCCAGAAATGGTTTCTCTTAGATTTCGGGCAAGAAGTGGACATTCAGCGAGTTGTCATCTTTACGGCTAAGGGCTACGCCACGGTGCGCTTCCTCGACGTTGTAGTGCGAACGGTGAAGCCACCCTGCGACTTCCTTTGATGGACTCACCTCCTTTTACGCTGTGTTTGCCAAGTACCCCGGACCAGGATCTAAGAGGTGGTGACCTTAGAGTCTCACACACCAGTGTCTGCCAGGTTCCTCTCTGTCCAGAAGATGTCCGGGTTTGATGGATTCCAAGTTGCTCATATTGAAGTTTACTGAAGTGGTTATATGGTATAGTGGACATTTGTAATAATCTCAATATTAACCATTTCAGTGTTAGGAAGCATTTTCCTACTTTAATATTGCTAACATTAGAAATTTTTGCTCAAATTTGGAAAGGACTCTAGGAATCAAAGTATTAATGAATATATCTACATTCCAACTATAAAATTCCTCCCTACACTGAATACAATCGTCTACTGATACCCAGAATAGCAGGAAGAAATGCATTCCTGGAATACTGAGGGACCTTGGAGACCCTATAGTAACAGAGATCAGCCAACCTTAGCCAACTGGTGCCACTGGGGATATTTTCCCTTCCTGACACTCAAATATCTCTGTGTCCATAATAAATATTCGGGAATACTGTTACAGGATATACAGTATCTGGATATGTATTCTACCATGAACACAAAATATTACTAACCTCTTTCTTTGGTAAAAGGGTACATCACACAGTCAGGAGTGCGAGCCTAGTGGGAGTCTAACAGCAGTCACTAGGAGGTCGCTAGAATCACTAGGAGTCATAGATTTTCACCGCAGAGCGAGTGGGAGTCTAACAGAAGTCGCTATGAGCCGCTAGATAGAGTCACTATAAGTCATCGATTTTCACACGCGAATAGGCTCGCGAGTCCGAATTGTCCCCTACTCCTACTGAGTCTACCTCGCACTCCTGACTGTGTCATGTACCCTTTAACTGAGGGACCTATATGGTGTTCAAAGGAAGGGATGACCTCTCTCTCTCTCTTACTACAGGATATCTAGAGAAGGCTAGATCCTCCTTTCATTATTTAGATACTCTGCGAACATAGAATTTTTAATTTTAATTGAAATATTATACATAATTTAAGGGTTGTTTTTCTGGATCTCCCTTCTCCCAAACTATGTCTGTTAATTCTAGGTTGGGCCGAAATCGTAACCTCTAACCTCTCACAACTCAAAGAGGACTACAGTTATAGTAATCGAGCTAATATGTCGACCACATAGGAAGACTTGGCTAGGGCATATGTGTATAAATTGACAGCCCATTTTCTCTAGCCTTTTTTGATTTACCGAGGTTAGAGGTTACGATTTCTTCCCAACCTAGAATGACCAGACTATAGTGTTTAGACCCTCTGTGATTCAGAACGCGATTCTCGTGGTTTATAGCATATTATAACCTTGAAATACCCCAGCTGCACCATGAAACATATAAATTAGTCGCCCCAACCTCTTTAGTTTTCTTTCAATGTTGGTTAAAAGAAAACCATATTTAGAGGACTATTTTCATTACATTTTCCTAAATGCATATAAATTATATTTTTTCACCAACAAACTTCACTTATAAACTTAATTAATTAATTCAACAAATACATGTGGCACTCCAAGGACTCGAACCTAGGACACTCACATCGAAATTCCGCGCACTATGCATTACTCTAATCAAGACCGTTATACCAGTCTTGCTAAGGCAGCATCCCAGAAGCTGGGTGTGCTCAACCGCCTCAAGGGGTTCTTTACTCCTGCGCAGCTTCTTGCTCTGTACAGGGGCACAGTGCGTTCTTGTATTGAGTATTGTTCACATGTGTGGGTAGGATCGTCTCGCACCGCACTCCTAGATGAAGTAGAAAAGAAAGCCTTTTGTATCATTAATTCCTGTTCACTCACCAACTCTCTGCAATCTCTCTCTCTTCGCCGCAATGTTGCATCTCTCTCACTATTCTATTGCTACTACAATAATCAGTGTTCCTCAGAGCTCTCCCAGTGTATACCTACTCCTCTACGTATGGTACGTGGTACCCGTCTTGCAACACAATCCCACCCCTACTCTGTGCAACTCTCCAACCCAAGATTGAAACTTTACTCTGTCTTTCTTCTATTCAAAAGCTGAGCTCTGGAACTCTCTCCCAGAATCAGTCTTTCCCTCTTCCTATGACTTAAATTGCTTCAAACTCCGTGTGTCCCGGCATTTTGGCTCGAACGTCCCTTGATTTTGGCCCTGTCACTCTTTCAACTATGGGGGAGGCACTCACTACAGGCAGTTTTGCCTTTTGTCTCCCTCACTCACATAGAACAAAATATCATAAAAGACGAGAGAGACGGTTTGATGTGAGGACTTGACGATGAATATGGAGAAAGATTCAGGAGATGATGAGAAGGGATGAGCAGAGCCAGACGTGATCATGAATAATTGCGATAGCAACATAAAATAGGGTATACTTTAAGAGGGAGGTTTTTAGTTTGTTCCCTAGACTCCCATCAAGCTTAAAAGTACACCCCCTAGAGCGCCCTTTCCTTCGCTAATTTAGTATATTTTTCGGTAGTCCTCTAGAAAATTTCCCGGCGCCCCAAAGGCCGGTTCCTACTTAACTTACAGGCTCGCTATCGCTCGCCCGGCAGCAATTGACACCTAAATGCGGACGAAACAGGGGTTCTTAAAATGGCGCATGTGCCCAACCTTCTTACACTCCGCCCACACTAATGCCAGCGAACCTCTTAAACTCTCAAAAAGCATAATGCCGCGACTAAACATTGAGCGATGAAAGGTGGACCCCCGTCCAGAACATAAGTCCCCTCCAACAAGTAGAAATCTCCCCTTAACCTCTCCGCGGCGCACAGGGGGTTTTCTACAGGGTAAGACTGTGCGCACCTATGATGATTTTGGGACCTATTGCCAATTTCGATAAAAAGTACATCATCGTGTAGGGAATGTTTGCGTGCATCGGCCCATATATATTTGACCCCCCAAAAAATGTCTGGGGGGGGTAGGGGAACGGTCCGTAGTTGAAAAATGTGGAGCGAATGGCACCGCGCGGCTAGATTGTCATCGAGCGGCGAGATTTCCCTGCCGAATATTTACGCGCGCAGGGGATAGAAGGAGAGGGAGGAGGGGGTGGGTTACCGCGTATTATCACGTATATCTCCTTTTTCGAGCCCTTTTAGGCTATTTAGAGTATGTATACGTGTGTAGGGCACCCATATAACAATGAATATGCCTCATAGTGACCAAAAATTGCAATATATAAGGGAATTATAAGAGAATATTTAGGCGGGAATGAAGATGTGTTGGAGGTTTGGCGGCAATTTATGAGCTGAGAGTGTGGTTTACGCCATACATATCACGTATATCTTGTACGTAGAGCACTGTCACGCTATAATACAGACTTGTACGTATGTATACGTGCGATAGATCAAAATATATCGAGGCAGATAAACCAATTCATTCAATGCGATAGTGCGCACATGATCAATGAGTTGCTATGCGTGAACCAAG